>CM043017.1:39135567-39644479 GCA_023690525.1 Holotrichia oblita | reverse complement strand
TGCTTATAGGCGGGGGAGTTTCCAGGAGACGGAACGGGGTGTCTGTTTAGTGGGTTGGCAACCTTGTCTTACTGTTGAAGGTTTTGGTAGGTCGTTTCCGATAGAAGGTTTGGGTATTGCGCTAAATGTTGGTCCAAGTCTTGAGATAAGTGTTAAGCTACTTAAGTAGATCTTTGTCTTACTGTTGATCGTTTGGATATTGCGTTGAATGTTGGTCCACGTCTTGAGATAAGTGTTCAGCTACTTAAAGAGATATTTGTCTTACTGTTGATCGTTTGGGTATTTTGTTGAATGTTGGTCGATGTCTTGAGATAAGTGTTAAGTTACTCAAGGAGATCTTTGTCTTTCTGTTGATGGTTTGGTAGGGCGGTTCCTATAGAAGGTTTAGGTATTGCGTTAAATGAAGGAACTACCTAATATGAACGCTAGTTCGAACTCAAATTTTGCTTTGATACAACGAGGTGTAGTGTTGTCCCCCTACAGCTCTTTTGTTCGTCAAATTCTCTCTCTTTGTTTTGACACTCGGATTCTGTCTGGGTGGGTGCTCTAATGGCATAGTTCCGCTAACACCACATACCGTCGTGAGGGTCTATCAACTGACTAGAGAGGTTCGACGTCCGTGAGAGTTTCAAAAGGAACAGTCTCAATCTAATTTATATCCTGTTTCGATTAATTCATGGCCCCAGAATGCCAAAAAAAAACGTTCATATTATAACTGTTCTTATTGTTGATGGTTTGGTAGGTCGGTTCATATCGAAGGTTTGGGTATTGCGTTGAATGTTGCTCCACGTCTTGAGGTAAATGTGCAGCTACTTAAGAAGATCTTTGTCTTATTGTCGGTGGTTTGTTAAGTCGTTTCATGTTGACTACTGGTCGGAATGGTATGTTTGCTCTACATGGAGGTGGTTTGAATTATTTTAGTATCGTTTTTTGTATATCTACTACCGTCTTGCAAACGACCAGATATTTTGGTCGCATACTGTGATTTGTCCGCGATGACAGCTACGTTTGTTTCGTCTGCGTTCTTGCTGTTGATGCTTCGGTAGATGGATCTCTACAGAAGTTTCGAGCTTGCGAGAAATTGTCAGCATCCTATGCAAATGCATCTTAATTTTAAATTACTTTCTTAACTTTATTGCAATGAAGTTAGGTATCGCTAAGTTTCATTTTCAATAACATAGTTCTCCAGGCAAATCGATAGATTCTACTAGTTTTTTTTCCCATTTAACAATAGGATCTACCTGATATGAACGCTAGTTCAAACTCAAATTTTGTTTCGATGCAACGAGGCATACTTTAGTGCGAGTTGTACCTCTACACCTCTTGTATTCGTCAGATTCTCTCTTTTTGTTTTGACACTCGGATTCTATCCGGGTGGGTGCTCTAATGGCAAAGTTCCGCTGACACCACATACCGTCGTGAGGGTCTATCAACCGATTAGAGAGGTTGACGTCTATGAGAGTCCCAAGAGGTCAGTCTCAATCTAATTTATACCTCGTTTGGATTAATTAATGGCTGCAGAAAGCTAAAAAATGCGTTCATATTGGAACTGTTCCGATTGTTGATAGTTTGGTAGGTGATATTTTGTAGATGTTACAAATTGTTAATGATGATGTGCATTTAAATACACATTTTTTCAAAATTTTTGTAGTATTTTTTTGTAAAGATAATACGAACTATACAAAAAAGACGGCTTATGGTTAAAACGAACATGAGGTCTCTCATCGTAATGTTTGTTATGATAACCTTCAATCTGTAGCTCTGCCATTTTTAACTATTATTTTATTGTGGTTAATATCTATCGCCGTTGAACAGAATCCTATAACGAAGCAGATATAAACGGTGTTTTCATTGTGTCATTTTCAAGCGATTTGACGTATCTAAATCTGGATTGAAAAGTATTTCTGATTAGAACAACTATTTACCTCACTTAACGCTAGAAGATTGAATTCTTTAATTCTAATAGTTTAATGTATGCTATGTTTACGCATATGCGTCTATATAATGCAATGGTATTGTAAGAGCGACAAACTACGATTACACCCAGCAGGTAGTAAGCTGGCCCTGCGGCTCTTTGGAGAAGTATTGAGCGCAATGTATTTTTATCTAGGCGTGTCCGGATACCTTTGAAGATGACTGTACACGAATGTGTATATTTTTTCATTCTGATGTATATTTACTCACGCTCATTGTGATCTATTGTTGCTACATATACTATATTTGTATTTATAAATTATGTAATAGTAGACTCTTAACTGAAGATTTCTCTGTCGAGTCTCAAACTGGAAATTACCACCTCCTTTAATCACGTGATACATGAATTGGTGCCAAAGAAGGTTAGTACCAAGTTTCAAGTAAATTGCCGCTCTCTGTTATCCTCTTTTAGGCGAAATCTCTTCTTAATGACGCATACAATATCAAATCAACATCGTTTCCAAATTTCAAATTTCAGCGCTTAGTGGTTTAGATATAGATTAGATAATTAATCTCCAACCTTAGACGTCAACATTTTGTTTATGAAAGTAATAGGGTTCACTAAAAAACAAACATAACGCAACACATCACCTGGATTTCTTTACATTAATTTATTACTTCGAAAAAATCATATCGTGATCATTGGTATATAGAGCTGGTAAATTTGCACCAACGTTAAATGGCAATATTATTCATTTGTTAATAACAAGATTATCCGAAAGCAATCCAACTATTACCAATTGTCATACACGAACTACACAACATTTTATGTCAGTTGGTAACCAGAAGCATAGACGATATAAATATGATTGACTCTCACACATTACCATACGTTGATAAACTTCAACCGCCCACATTTTTTGAAAAGAAGTAGTAAGACAACAACAGCAATTCAAAATTTAATAGGTATCAAAAAAAACAATTTCTTGGTAAACCTAATACTAGACCTCTGTGTTCTAAATAAAACGTTCCTCGTATTTCCACATTAGCTCCTTCTCCCATGTACGTTTTTATGGTGCAGTATCCAAATATATAGCTCTGATAACTGTTGCATTTGTGGGCACGGTAACGGGTTTGGTTTGTTATAGTATCCAAATAGTACTTCCACGCTGCAGAATGACTGCACATTGGTAGAATACCAGTGCAACACGGTTGAGGTATTTTACCCCCATTTGGATAGAAATCTGCATGACCACTGGGAGCCCAGGCGCTCAAAGTACCTGCTGTAGTACGTATGATATCGACGAAGAAAGCATGGTCGTAATTGAGTCCTCTGTTTATAAATGGATGTGCGGGATCCAATCCTAAACAAATTCATAAACTGGCAATAGAGAAAAACATTACTTGCGAAGAATAAAATGACATATAATTTATTACAATCTATCACGACATGATCTATATAATCTGTATACGGGTCACCTTTATATGTAACAAAAAGGGTACAAGAGACCATCGAAAGGTTTCTCTGGCAAGACAAAGCCTGTTAACATATTTATTTCTTGTTACTAAAAACAGGCTGCAATTAAATATGTATATTGTTTCGTCAAATCCTTACTTCTACACCGTCAATTGTTGTGTGTATAATATTTCAAATATTTAGTCCTCAGGAAAAGTAGGCAGAGAAGTGACGAAACAACAAATATGTATTAAGTGAACTTCATAATTTTCATTACCATATAACGATAGAATGTAGTATCCAGGACCAAATATATACGAGCAATGTCTCTTATGATCGAGGTTCGTCAACAAGGTAACTCTAGCATAGTTGAAAACACCGCTGTTATTCTTTAAAATCAATTATGCCTAAGAAAAAAAAGATATATGAGCTCCAAAATGAAAATTGAACATAATGCAATGATCAGCGATAAAACTAGTTTATCCACTAAATTTGATCAAAAATAGTTTATTATTGTATAGTGTGTTTCTACATCTCTTCAGTCTCGTTCTAAAACGGAATTGCGATATCTCTTTGATGGGTAACCACTCTTTAAGCCTCGGCATCTCAATGCCTAGGGTTTGCTTCCTAATCGCATTGAATGTCTCCCAATGACAGAATGCATTAAGGTAGCGACTTCATCTTTCTGACATTCTCGGCAAGTGGGGTCAGATACAATACCCAAATTACACAAGTACTTTTTCAGATGACAGTATCCGGTTATTACTAAAGGCAAATAGATTCCTACTTCTACTACTGTATGGTTTCAATAGCAATAGCCTAGCGATCTCTTATCTGTAGTTATAATATTTTAGCTTAACTTTATAGTTATATTCTGTTTCATAGTCTGCAGGTTCCCCACATTCTGGTTCTAGCGACATGAATGGTACATTTACAGCTTTAATGCTAATCTATAAACTTTCTAGTTTTCTTTTATAGTCCAATGTCTAGAAGCCAAATATACCACATAACCACATCTTTACCCCATAATTTCCATTATCCTCGTCCTCTTTTTTTTTAATAATAATCTTAAAAGATATCCAGTTTATTTGAAACTTGATATTAATGCTCTTTAACCCTTTAATGAAGCAGATGCAATTTCTAAAATTTCATCCCTAAGGGTGTGAAAAGGGCTGCCAAAGTTTTTATTTTACCACCATCTGGTCGCAACTTTGTTCAGTACAGTGTTGTCATATCGCATACTCCTATAGTTAACTATTTATCTATAGATTTCTTATGAATAAGAGCAGAAAAGACTTTTCGTTAAGATAAAGCTAAAATCTGACTCTTTCATATCGAAACCTTCTTTCATGTTTGATCATAATCACTCTGGATGCAGAAACTCAAAGGACTTCGCAACAGTACAATATTTAGTACGCCACGTAGATATTTTAGATTTGAACGAAATGCCAGTGGTTTTGAGTGGATAGAAAACTTGTACACGAAGTTTTAAGTTTTCTGAATTTTCGGGCTGGAAACATTGCTTGAAAACTTTGCAATAATATTTATATAAATTAATATCTAATATTTTTTCCTTTAATTCCTCTCACTTAGATGTGAGAATAAAGTCGTGTCTGATGTCTGGAAACTTGCGATACATGTATTAAGCCTAATCTACAAACTCATGTTATTAAACGACCTTAACTAATATCTTCAACGGATGAAAAATATGGCCTAGATAACAAATTGCAGAATTAAATGTAATAGGAGTACTATTTTATCTGTGGTGGATGATAGTTGCAACGACTTCTTAAGCTCTGTAGCTCGTGTAACTACCGTTGTAACACTTCCTAACCTCATTTATTGTTACAACACCGTTTATGATGCTGCGCTGTTAATCATTTTGTTTACAACAACGAATGGTAGATCGAAGCAAAATACGAATTAAAGCAAGAAGTATGAAATTCAATTTGATTTGAGAGAGAATAATAGAGAAGATAGTAAACGAAATTTTCATCATTTATGGACCTATAACAAAAAAGTACGCAACCATGTAGACTACAAAATTATTTAAGGCTGGGACACAGTTTTTAATGGAATTGATTTAAAATTAATCCGAACCGTGAAATGAAATTTGCATGTTTTTTATGTTAATCTGGTAGTAGTAAGTAAATTAATTTCCTGCATCACGTATTCAGCATTCACATCTAGTAACAGCCACTCGAATTCGGATACTTAATCCTTACCGTTTCTCATTCGAGTTTACGATAATCCCACAATACCTCCAACCCGGGACAAAGACTTCAAGCAATACGATTCATCATCCATCTGCGGCGAGGTGCAAAAAGTGAACCAATCGGTCGTCGACGGTGCAGGTTCCTGTCCGGCCCGGAATTGCACTCCGGGCAATTTCGACAGAAGTCTAATTGCTTGATTAATTAACGTGTAGGTATCCTGAGTCGTAACCCAAAACTAGCGCTTCGTCCGCACCGTACTATACAATCTCCAGCCGCAGGGGTTATTTAATGCTACGCTTTTCTTCTGCTTCGAATCCGGCATGCAGCAAAGTAATTTCGGAATATCTCACCGACATGCGAATAGATTCTAATCGCCATTTAGCCTATTCAGATATGCTCACTAATACCTGTTTGAAACTTTGCGGATATTATGGTCCAAATTGCAACAGTTAAAATATCAGAGTTGTATTTTCTTAATTACAACTGCATGTTGATAGTTTACTATAGTATAAAGTTAACCAATTTGGTAGTTGTAAAATTAGTTACTTGTAAAATAATTTTATGCAAAACCTAGTACTAAATAGACCATGTACATTTAAAACTAGAAGCAATTACTGCTCTACAGTTAATATAATCTCAAGTGGTTTAGCATTAATTATAAGCTTGAGTATCTTTTGAGTAGCGGTATTATAGTGCGATAGAAAGTCTTAAACCTACTTAGTATTAGAAATTTCAATATTTGCTGCGTTTAATACTTACAATTAGTGATACTTCAGTGAATGAATGTTTACCTAATAAGCAGGTTTTCTTGGCGGCGTAAGAAAAGTATTCATCGCTTACACAGAATAACGTCTCTTCAATCTCCATCCAATATTCAAAAACTACGTTAGTAGTGCTATTCGTAATTTAAAAGTGTAGGCACTATAATAATAGCATTTACTATACAATATGGATGTTAACGATTTCTCTAACAAAATACACATGTTCTTACCATAAATGAACGAAATACATTCTAAAATGCAAAATAATGATACTCTTCCGTTGAAGCTTCTTCATATTTACATAGTTTATTAAGAGCCTGCATGCCCATTGCAGCTTATGTCAATGACAATCTAGTTAATTTGACAAGCACAATCTTTCTTGGAGAACTATTTTATCGTAAAAGCAAAAAGAAAGCCTTTTTTCTTTTGTCCACTGCATCTGAGAACACCGTGTATTTGAAGTGTAGTTTCTCCAAGTGTACAATAGCATAAAGGATGATTTATTTCGTATATTTCAAATAGGAAACATATACCATATATGTATATACATATGTTATATTACCTGGTAAATACAGGAAAATTATTCGATTTTCGCATGCTAGATCAGGCATTTAAATTCTTGCTTTATGTGGTATGACCGTCTAAGTACAGTGGACTCTCTTTCTGTATTTGTAAGATTTGTTTTTGGTTTATTACCTGCATTTTTAGCCACATTTTGGTATAATCATAGAATTATGATTGCATATTTGATTGCAGAAGATTTCAAGCGAATCAGAAAGTATTATCTCTATTGTATCTTGTTGGGACGATTTGTAAAAGCAATTACAGAATATAATGTATTACTCTTGTACGCTCTATCATATTGGTACAAACTGTACGTAGTTTCACATATCGTTTTAAAGTTTCGCTTCGCCCTTTAGCGAGTGCATGAGTTAGTTTGAATATGCCAGATTACACGCGTGCGTTGAAGTTTTCGTTTGATCCATTTGGTGGGTATGTATTAGATTTTTGTGCTAGTATCGTCTATTGTAATTTCATTACTTTTCCCGTGCTTCATGTTAAGGCCTCTATCATCAAAGATTTCCTCGCAGCAAACTTTTTTTCAATACTGTCCGGTATTAAACTTAGCCCGAAGGAAGTATTCTCTCATTTCTTTTAAACTAACGAAATAATTTATTACTACATCAGACAGTATAACTATAAAATATAAGCGTGATTGAAATTATAGATGAATGAATAATAAAATTGATTAAATACTTACATACATCGTTAACTAGTTGATGTCAAAGAGATGCATCCATGTCCATCGACTGATAGGCAGATACGTCAAAATATTTAAAAATAGCAATCTTAGATATAAAAATAAAATTAGTTTATTAATTAAAATGTCTATTACAAATATCTAATACAGGGTCCGGCATTGAAACTTTCCGTTTTCAATTAGACGTAGTAGCACTACTGGAACTAGTTGTGGCGCGGTAGTGTTTTTGGCCGAGAACGTTGATGTGGGAATTTGTTTGTCAAATGTCATCAGTTGTCAAAATGCTTTGGGTAAGAGAGCAACGCGCGTTTGCAAGTAGAAACCTACTTTTCACGAGGCCAGTCGATCGTCACAGTGCAGCGGGAGTTGCGTTTACGGTACAATATTCCTTCTGGAGGTACTGTTCCTGCCCGGAGATTCATCTTATCGTGGGTGGAAGCTTTTAGGGCGGTTGGAAATGTGTTCCGCAAGAGACCAGGAGCAGCACGGACCGTTAGAACACCTGCAAACATCGATGCAGTACGAGATTCAGTTTTGCGATCTCCTAGATGCTCTGCTTCAAAACATGCCGCTGCCCTGGGGTTGTCAGACCGTTCCACTCGTCGAATGCTTCACAATAACCTTCACTTTCATCCATATAAAATGGTAGTCGCAAAACAGCTTTCCTAACGTGATTTGGTTTCACGACAAACGGCATGCGAGATGCTCCTTCAGAATTTGCCTCCTGACGCAATTGTGTGGTTCAGTGATGAGGCACATTTTTACACCTCAGGGTGTGTTAACAAACAAAATATGCGTTATTGGAGCGGTATCAATCGCAGGGAAGTTTATGAGAGGCCTATTCATTCGAATCGGGTCACAGTTTAGGCTGCGATATCAAGCGTAGGGATTATTGGGCCACATTTTTTCGAGGAGGACAATCGCACGGTAACGGTAAATTCGGCGCGTTATGTGGCCATGATTGGCAATTTCTTTCTGCCAGCTCTTGAAAATATTTTCAGCAAGATGGGGCGACTGCCCACACATCTCGAAATTCAATGCGTGTTTTGTGTGAGAATTTTCCAGGGCGACTTATTTCCAACAAAGGTGACATCCCGTCGCCCGCACGCTCGCCAGATTTAGCCCCATGTGATTTTTTTATGGGGCTACCTCAAATCGAAAGTCTATAACAACCGTCCTGCATTTAAAAACAATATTCGTGATGAAATAGCCAACATACCGGTTGCTATGCTGGAGAGAGTCCACTTGCACTTCAGAAATCGGCTACAACAACGCATCGACAGCAACGATGAACATTTGCCAAATATACTTTTTAAAACTGTTTAATATCAAACTTCCCATGTTAGTGCATAAAGCTAATAAAAGAGAATCTTAAAATGAACAATGTATACTTTTATTTTTTACTTTTGACAAAAGAAAGTTTCAGTTCCGGACCCTGCATATTAAACATTGACATCCTTATTATAAGCGATACGAAGAAATGTCACTAACGAGGATTGCCTGTTATGAAACGAGCTTTCAGCTAATGATATCAAAGTTATAACTCATTCTGCGATTTCCTGAGATAACACAAATTTTAGGTAGGAACGTAGCAATTGCATCCCTTAGCGGTGAAATCTGGAACTTGCAAATAGTTTCCAACTTTCCAAGTTTGTCTTGATCACCTTTACTATCAATTTTCTTTCCTACGAAACCTAGAACAAATACTTTGCAAGATACAGCCGCTTACCTAGCTTAGTGGCCCACCCTGTACAATAGAAAAATTGCGACGTAATATAGTAATATTGTACTTAACTTTGAAACTTTCTTGATATACAATATAGTTTTATTTCTATTTGTTATTTATTCTATATCTCGATTGCTATTATTTTACGTAACACGTATGTTATGGCACTTCAGCATTGCAACAATACCAATGGGAAATACATGTCATACATTGTTTCCAGACAAAAATCAAAATTTTCACGGAACTTGAACTTATACCTATATGATTTAAGATGAAATTTCTTTCATAACAAACACTCACTTTTTTGTAAAATACAATTTCATTTCGACTCTAATATATCTTCTAAACACAATGGCAAGTTCAATTTTTGTACTATAATTTTGAAAGTACTTCTATATATAATTCAATCTATAAGTTCTTAGCCATCGTTTAATTTAATTTAGGCATAAATGATTAAATTAATCTTAGTTGTAGCTAATGAATATTGAAACAATTCAATTATAATTAAAATTTAATCAGTATTACTATCATGCATCACCATGCAATTATGCGCTTCGTTTCTATAAATCTTATCAGATTGTCTTTGAGGCAATGATAATAGTTTTCGAAAACATATACACGGTGGTACAGCCATGATGGAGTGAACAAATATAATTGAAGAGTGAAGAATTTCGAAAAATCCTTTAGTGTAGAGGGAACACGGACTGCGTTTATTTAGATTTTTATTTAATAAGATATCGAAAAATTTCTGAACTATACTTTTAAATTTATAAGAATTGATAAATAAAATTAATTAAATTAGTTTGCTCTAGTTGAATATGTGATAGCTTTTGTGTGTATAAAAGATCTCTATTCCTTATAGCTATATTTTTCTTTTTTACAATGTAGCCCCATCTACATCCCACAAGCTACTGACATAAAATCACACCCATCCTACTTGTACATATGCGACTGCTGCATTTCCTCAAACATACCAACAACCTCAACAAAAACAACAACAACAAACTTTTACTGATCAAATGAATGAAATTAGTCAAATTTAACTCAGTATCAATCGCATATATGTATACTGAAACAGTATCAATCTCTTTATTATATAACTATTTCAATTACCAAACAGTATCGTAAGCAAATACTAATGTTATTGTCTTCCAATTACTGTCTTCCAATTTAAAAATAACTACCGTTCCGTCAGTTCACTCGCACAAATGCGAAAAGACAGCTCTATCTCAACATTGTTTTAACTTGACAACTTAACAACAGTTTCAACTTGGAGGGGTAATAATTTTAGAAAGGGAAGAAAATTTATCAAAAATACTTTTTCTTGAAAAACTGCATATCTCGAAAGATACGAGATGTTACAACCTCAAAGATGATTCGGGGTCTCAGATATTAGGACCGTACCGTAACCTATTTAAGTATATATCTCTCTTACATTCTTCCGACTATTAGTCAATTGTTTAGAATCCTGCTATAAAATTTTAAGTTCGAATTTTACTGTAAACTATCTTTCTATGTGTCATAGTATATAACATTTTGGCTTGTATTAATTATATTGTCACATATATTTCACATCCTTAATAATAAAAAGACAGAAACATAAAATACGAAAACACTTTAAACGTATAAACAAACAGATAAGAACTGTACACATTTGGCGTGGATACAATAGATAGGTGAAATATACACAGCTAATCGTTAGAAACACCTCGGGTGAGCAATTGCTATGCGGTTTTCTTAATTTGTCCGTATTTTAATAAATTTATCACATAGGTAAGGCTAAATTAAATTAAAAGAAAACTTTATATTGTCAAAATAAGTATCGTACTCGTATATACTTTTAATACTTTTTTGTAACTTTGATAAAGTTTACGTGCAGTAAACGAAACGTTAGTATATGTGACGCTCTATTGACTAATCTGTCCTAGAACCGGACGACTAACCGAAGTTTCATTGATACAGTGTGAGGACACGAGAAGTTTAGCATACATATACATACAGGGTGAGGCATTAGTGCGTCAAAGCTCAATATATCCATTACTATTACTGATATCAAGAAACTTTATCTACAAAAATCATAGACAGTCTCAAGCTACATATTTAAAAATTATTTCCAGACCTATAGGGTATTTCATATTGCCAGGGTAAACCAAACATACATTTTCTTAAATGGGATATACTATATATTATTTCAAATTTAGATTAAGCGTATATTCCTCATTCCTTTGATATAGGTTTCATTGAGTTATACCGAATATTTTAGAAGTTATGTCCAATTTTGTCTGAAAATCATTGCATGTTCACCGTCCTTTGTATTCCACACAAACCAGCTTAAAATTATTTTCTCACTAGAATAACTTTTTTATATTGTTACAGTCTTATACCAACTTGAGATTTTGCCAATATTGCAAAAACTGTGTACAGGGTGATTCAAAACACAAATGCATTATTTTCCCATTTTATTTAAATGGAACACCTTGTATTTTATATTAAGAAACGGAAGGACACTGTATGTACTTTCATTTTTATTAACCACTCCCTAAATCTAAAATCGATAGTTTCTGAGATATTTAATATGTTCGTAATGTCAGGTGAGCTTTTTCAAAATAATTGTAATATATCAAATTAGCCATGAAAAAGTTATAGTAAAAAAGCTATTAAATCATAAATTGAGATAAACTTATTAAATACAATACAATTCCAAAATTTTAAACTTATGCCGCTAATTCTTCTTCTCTGAAGAAGCTAATAAAGAATTAGCGAAAGCTTAGATACGAAAAAAGATTCACGTCTTCTTAATTCTAACGCCAATAGCTGCAATCTCATTAACTTCCCTTTACACCTAACGTTGTACAGCTAAGTACTTCTTTTCAACTTCAAAATGTGTTATATTGCGAACTTACCGGTATAAGTTTGTAATTGCGTTGTATTTAACAAGTTTATCTCAATTTATGATTTAATAACTTTTTACTATAATGTTTCCATGGTTCATTTCACATATTACAATTCTTTTGAAAAAGCTCACCTTTCATTACGAAAATATTAAATATCTCAGAAATTATCGATTTTAGATATAGGGGGAGTGGTTAATAAAAATGAAAGTACATACAGTGTTCTTTCCTTTCTTAATATAAAATACGGGGTGATCCATTCAAATAAAATGAGAAAATAATGCGTTTGAGTTTTGAATCGCTCTGTACGCAGTTATCGCAATATTGGCAAAATATTACGTTGCTATAAAGCTGTAAAAATACAAAAAAGTTATTCCAGCGAAAAAATGATTTTAAGCTGTTTCGTATGGAATACACAGGACGGTGAATACGCAATGATTTTTCAGACAAACTTGGCCATAACTTCTGAAATATTCGGTATAACTCAATCAAACATTATATCCAAGGAATGAGGAAGATACGCTTAATGTAAATTTGAAATAATATATAGTATGTCTCATTTAAGAAAATGTATGTTTGGTTCGCCCTGGCAATATGAAACACCCTGTATATATGAAAATAATTTTAAAATATGCAGCTTAAGACGATATATGATTTTTGTAGATAAAGCTTCTTGATATCTTCAATATTAATGGATATATTGAGCTTTCGCGCACTAATGCCTCACCCTGTATATGTACAGTGAGGTGCAAACATATCCGGACAGGTCTAGATAGAGAAATACCCTGCGCTCAATACTTTATTCCAAAGAGCCGCAGAGCGCCTTACTACCTGCTGAGGTTAACCGTAGTTTTTCGCTCTTACAATAACATTGCAATATACAAATGCGTATAATACGTATATGGATATAGCATAAATTAAAATATGGGAATTTGAACTTCTGTAGCGTCAAGTAGATGATATTATTATTCCTTATAGTAGCATTACATAAGTATGGAAATAAATATCGCGACTATTATTTGACTTATTTGATTATTTGATTGAGTTTTGACGAAAATTAGTCAATATCTAAAATATACATACTACTCCTTTAGTTAATAATAAATCATTTAGCTTACTGTAATAGAAGTTATAATGGAAACTAAATTTTTAAGCATTCATAAACGTGTAGTAATATAGAGATAATTCAATTCTCTTTGATAATAACTAGTGCATTTATATTTATTTATATTTTTTAACATGTAGTTAGTGTTCTTATTTGTGGTTCTATATCTGATTTTTTTTTTCTTTCGTGAGAGGGGAAAAATCTTCATCAAGACACTCGGTGACCCGTGTCACCGAGTAGTGTCGGATTCCTACCGACTAAAAAACCCCTCTCATGAGGCTCTGTGTTTCCCCCTGGGACCGCGTTAGCATTACTTCGGGGGAAGGCTCAATTAGATATTCGGGCTACACTTCACTACGTTCATCGTCTGTACCGGCTATTCTTCTCGCTGAGAATCTCTCGCACCATCCTGTCAACTGCGTTCCAGCCGTCCTGGCTACTCGTCATCAAGGGTACTATAGTGTCCGGGTTCATTTCTCCAATTGTTTGTTGTGCTCTGGCTCTTTGCGCGCTCCATCTCGGGCACTCGAAGAAGGTATGCTCCGCAGTATCTACGCCCCCGCAGTATAGGCAAGCATCTGAGGCTTCTAAACCAAATCGTTTCAGATAGCTCTGAAAACAACCATGACCCGTCAGAAACTGGGCGAGGAAAAAGTTAACTTCCCCATGGGCTCTGGTGCACCACGGCTGCAGGTCCTTTATTAATCTTCTTGTCCATGATGCCGTACCATCTTCTATATCCCACCTAGCCTGCCATTTAATCATAATGTCACGATATTCCTTGTCCTTGCTATGGCCCCCCTGGCTTTCCACTGCCGCTCGGTACTCCACAAGTAGGTCAATTGGTGGCATTCTTGCTATAGCTTGTAGCGCGATCGTTGAGGCGGTGCGATACGCACTAACAACACGTATGACAATTTTGCGCTGCACACTTCGTAACACTTTACGGTTTGCCTCCTTCGTTACCGCTTTTCCCCATATGGAAGCACCATACATTATAATGGATTCCAACACCGTGCACAACATCCTTCTACTTCTTCTACTTCTATATCTGATTTAGTTGTATGAGTTTTAGGTTAGTTGCAAGGCAAAATAGAAAACAACTTACTAAAAGTGTTTTGACAGATTAACACCTTTGAAATTACATATTGAGAATAAAAATATTTCATATATATTATAATTATGTAGTATAAATAGTAGATAAATATAGTTTAAAATGATAAAAGCGATCTGGAGCTTTCGCCCGATCGCTTACTGAAAATATAAAAACTCATATCAGCACAAAATTCGAAACAAAATTTCTCAAAAACTAGCCAGTTCCACATAATAAGGATGTTGCAGTAATTAAAATTACATCTTAAACATATGCAAATGCGTATTGGCGAATTATGTGTAAAACCAAATGTGCCCGTATAGCAATATAATTTTAGTAATACCGTACCTAGTTTTAAAAACATTTTTCATCTGAAGATGATTCACCTAATACAAGCGCAGGTAACAACAGGTAACTTATTTAATTACAAATTTCATTTAAATATTTCTTAGTATTACTAAAACCGAAATATATATACATATTATATGAAGAAAAACGTGGGAATTAAGAGATTAAAGATGTATGTATGTTATGAGTATTTGTCAAGTTTATAGGTGCTTATGATTGGATAATCTACAAACATAACTCTATTAATCTATTATATCTTATTCTAGAATTTTAAGTGTAGTATTCTATTGAGCATTAATTATTTATTTTATACACAAACTTTCTTATTGTTGTTTTTAATGTATTTTACTATAAAGATTAATATACACTTTTATGAAGTTTTACTTATCTTTTATTCCCTATCATTAATTACAACTTAAATTTATTCTAGTTGACATCTTCGATTACAACTTTATCGTCATCTTCTATTTGAAAGGTAAATGACAAATAATATCAAAATTGAAAGACATGCCTGTTAAAAATATTTATAACCAAATTAATCATTTATATATTGAACCATGAATGAACACTAACTTAATGTTGAAAATTGTTAATATAAATAAAGTGATTTTCACTAAACAGAATTAAACAATTTACTTTCTATTATGACCTCTATTGTATTATAACTTCACAAAATATTCTACGAGTTTGCAACATAAACAATCAGGTACATTAATGCCTAGGTAAAAAAAATTGTTAATGTATTCTTTTGCGAACGCTTCATTACTGCATCTTATAACAAAAGGCATCTGATAGCTTTTCACCTGGTGAAGATGTATAATGTGAACATACATATATTACTATTTTGTATCGGAGGACAACAATCTTTTTTTTTTGTATGTATATTTGCAAAAATGCTCATAGTCATATATTTATTAATTTTTAGTAAAACGAACAACTCGGAAAATATCCGTCATATAGAACAACCGTCCTAAATTCTAACATTTTAATTTATATAATATATCTACATATATATGCGTTTATATAATACAATGTTATTGTACACTGTAAAAAATAGCAGTAAAATTACATAGATAAACATCCTAACATTACAGTGAAAATAGTCGTACAAAATAATAACATGAAGATATACATATATATTCACTGTTAAATTACAATGGGTTGACAAAAAAACGTAAAATATGTAGTATTACGATAACGTTATATGTAACAACACAGTATTACTTTGTGCATTACAAAGGTATAATGAATCTTACTGTTTAGTTTGCTTTATCGCCCTGATATGCATTGTAAATCTCCAAACAGTAATTGTAAATTTATTATTTTATTTTTGCCCGCGGTTGTAAAAAAATGCAAGTCAAGCAGAAACATGCAAGGCATCAGCTGCGAGGTGGATATTGGGTACACTGCAATACAAATGCACTCTAGATACTAGCGTCCATGTGTACAGTTGTGTTATATGAATTAGAAGGAGGCATAAATGGATGTATCGTCATCTTAGAAAGTTTTTGATTTTATAATAATATATTGATATAATTAATGAAAATGCTGTTGCTTTTAGATTTATTAGCATCACAGAATATCGAACTATAGACACATGCATATATGTAGATGTAATTTATTATTTATACTGGAATAGTAACTAGCATTTTTGCATAAATATAGGTACATATATACTGCTTAATTGTGTGAGTATTTGTAACATTACACCACTATTTAATTAATATACTAGCATGATTTGTAATGTTACAAATACAAACTGTGTAACTAAAGTCATGATTTGTAAAATCGCATATTCCGCTTGGTTATTTACTAATGGAATAGAAAAATTACATCAGATAGTAATTTTACTATGATAATCGTGGGTAACAAAGTTGCCCGCGATTATCGTTGTAAATTCGCATAGAAATTTTTTTCAGTGTACGAGTGACAAACTACGGTCCCACCCAGCAGGTACTAAGCTGCCCTGCGGCTCTTTGGAATAAAGTATTGAGCGCAGGGTATTTCTGTATCTAGACGTGTCCGGATACCTTTGCACCTCACTGTACATATATGTATCGATAATTCTTAACTGTATGATGTAAAAAGGGAAGGTTTCTAGAACTATTTGGTCCGTCTAATTGAAACAAAACTTGAGTTCGAATAAATTCTCCTCCGTCTCGGTCGAGTTCGACCTTTATCAAAGGTTTTTTTCTAATTAATGAAATCCTACATAGTAGTCAGTAACTGAAATTAAATTCCAAAATTAAAACAGAACTTCTAAGGTGAAAGAGATTACTTTGTAGTACAAGCTTATACTCTTCACAGCTAACATTTATTTCATGTGGGTGTATATACATACATTATGTTATTGAAAATACCATGTATGGTATTGAGAAACAACACTGTAGCTTTTGGTAACGTATCTGGTTTATTTATTTAACCATTCTTCAGCTGATGTTAATTTTGCATATTGTCTCCAAATAATGACGGAAATTATTTTTTGCCTGTTAATTATTTATCACGAAAATTATAAAGTGTGAAATACAACTAGGAGATTATTAATTGTCCCTTTTTCAAATAATACAGTCTGTCAGAAACAGATTAAAAAGGAATATGACGAATATTAATTTTAATTCCGTATGTGTTTCATTTTATTTGACGTATATGAGTATTAGTACAGGCAGCCTAGTGCATCGATACAACATTGTGGACAACTTCCAAGCGTGTGCACGCGGGCGAGGGCATCCGCAATACCTCACTGTCAAAAGTGTCATATTCTCATTCTATTGCAATCGTTCGTAAGGTGTACAAGAAAAAAATTAAACTATAAAGTGGTGTTGTGCTAATTGGGCACTCAGTAAAAGTTCATTGCCGATAAGCCAGTTAAAATATCGTTGAGTACTGGCATCTATTTCATATCGGGCGCTCAATATCTGTTGTTATTTTGCGTATGGAATAAAAATACCTGTCTACGGTATATATTACTATGGTTCGAACGAGTGAAACAATTTTTTCTGACTTTATTGATTTATTTATTTATTTTTTCTCTCAGAGGTCTATTACTCTTATATCAGGGTCAAAGGTGGGTTCACAGATACGAAATAAACAAATAAATATTACAATCTCAGTTTAGTAAAAAAATAAAAGAAATTTGTATTTGAGGAAAAAAAAACACCACAGAGTTATATTTATTTATTTAATTTACATGTGTACAATTTTTTTTACTTGTATTATTTGATGTCCATGTATTTGTAAAACATTCTTGTATATCACGACACATACACAACCCACCATTTTCTTGAGAAATCTGATTCAGAGAAAAAAAAAATTTTGTCTACGTATAATCCTTAAATATTTATTTTGTTAGAGAACCGATCCAGTTTTCCCGAATCCCCTCATCTTGGGAGACCTTATCTCAAAATTTCACCCGGATCCTCCATCGAACAAGAGATCACGAGCAGAAATCTTCCCGGAATTCCAACCAGACTTTCCGATACTCGGATTTCGACTATAACACCATAAATAAACGTACCCTCTCTTAAGACTAACTATTGTTATATTATTTAGGCTAAATTGATTAATTACCTAAGACGAGCTCAAATAAGCAAAACAACTCATGCGTTTGACCAATAACGGGAGAGTTACGATCACAAATCTTGTTATTTTCTTAAATAGATCAGAACTTTACCTAAAATACCCACAAAAATAAATACTTAATCATAGTAAAATCATTTTATGTAACATATTCACCGATAGAACCATATAGTTTAACAAAAAAAATCAACAATATTAAAATTAGTAAACTGTTTGTTTTAAATTAATTACTCACATATAAAGATAATAGAAAAGAAACTCCATTTAAAGAAGTTAAAGAAATCCTTTTGAATATTAAAAAAAAACTCCACTTTTAGGTACATGTTTTGTTTGGTTAGACGATTCATCGAATGTATTAACCTGTTCATATACGAACAGCTGTTCCTAGTTCCTAGTAATAAACCTTTTAAATTCTAATTTCCCTACACAAAAATAGTTTTCATAAGTTTTAAAGAATTAAAATAAATTTATATTGTTAAAATTTACCTGAGACCTTTTATTTCGTATCTGTGAACCCACCTTTGACCCTGAGATAAGAGTAATGGACCTCTGAGAGAAAAAGAAAAAATAAATAAATCAATAAAATCAGAAAAAATGGTTTCACTCGTTCGAACCATAGTAATATATAGACAATAGACTAGCAGTCTTTGACTTTGGATCAATTTATCAAAAATTTATGAAATGGATTTGTACACTCTCTCTCCTGAAAAGTTACATCACCGCATGACTTTATTAATAAAGGATCAATAAATTTTACACACTTATTATACGGTTGACAGCTGCAATCAAAATCATACGGTCGCGTACAATTTTTTCTTTTCTTCCTTATCGACTCCCTCAAGAGATCCTCAAAGCCACTGACAATTGAATTATTTTGCTTTTACGCGGTCTTAGTCCTCTGAAATGAACAAGAAAGTTTACAGTCTGATCGAGAATTTACGCAGAGCTAGAGCAATTAACTCAGATCTGACAAAATTTATAATACTAGCCAGTAAATAGTCGTTTACTGTATAACTGTATGTGTTACTAGCAAAATAGTTATTTCATTTTCTATTGATCTTTAAGTAGCTAAGCAGTAATTTCAACGTAATGCTGGGATGTTCCGCTAGTTATTGAACCCTTTCGTGATTCATTTTCAGCTTTCTAAGTTGATGGTCTTGCCAATGGATTTTTTTTTACTTCCAAGTTCCAATGCCCGCAGCTTGACAAAACCGTGAAGCGGCGAAAGATTTCTCGTCTCAATTTGCGCAAGTAAGCTTTTTATATCTCCGTGTTGTATCTTCTAGGGAAACTGAGGTCGGCCAAGTTATTGTCCGCCTACGCGAACAGTCAAAGCGTCTGTTTGATGTAATTGAAGATACTGGTATGACCTCTGACTCTGCTAGAGAATCCCTTTCTTTCACCTTAGGGGTCTACATATTAGAATGTATGTAGACCCCTAAGGTTGCAGTGATGTCTTACAATGATGTAGTATGTCTGTTACGATGTTTATGCATCTTACTTTAAGGGTACTACAAAAATCAAACATAGGCCAGCTTCGTTTTCAAATCCTTTGCAATCGATTTGAAATTGTAAGTCACTTGTCCGCGTCATACATGTGTGATCACAGAATGTGATCACAGAATGTTATAAATACTTTACATATCGATATTTGTGGAATTGCACACTCTACATAAATACCGTATATGGATGAAAAACACTTAATTACAACACTTTTCCTTGAAATACAACAAATTTTCTTTAAATGCCAGTTAGCATCTGAACGATGTTTATAAGAAACAAAGATGTGTTTGACGCTACATGCAATGTAACAATAACACTCCTATAGACACAATCAGTCAAGAAAAAATGCATCACGCAAATACCTACCATCAGAAAAGAAATTATAACAACACACGCCAAGAGAATAATGTGCGTCGTAAGTGATGAACTATTACCAAGTCTGTATCACGTGAACGTGGAGAAGAGAACAAACTTCAAATAAATTCATATAAACAAAAGAATAACGACCGCAAGGCTTCCGGATAGAGTAGGAGCAGCAATACGAAAGAGAAAAACAATTTTGCGTGTTTCGCCTTCTTCAAATATTCAACGTGCCGCATACGCATAAAGACTTCTCACTTGGAAACTTTACGGTTTGCAGAAATTTTTTTATTTCCTATTCCTATTGAGGAAATATTCGCCTAAAATGTATTTAAAAATGTTATCCTCAAATCGCCAAATATTTAAACTTCTATCCAGAGCGTAATCATATGCAATTTATACAAACCGATAGGAAACTTACTGAAACAAATGTGTTACCCTTTTATAAACTGGGCATGTGATACAAAAACTTTGTTTCAGAATAGCGCAGTGTAGTTAGTCGAGACAATCACATATCCAAATATTTTCAAGCCCAAACGGCTGATACCAAAATTAACCATTAATGTTTTGTTTTGCTTTTGAATTATGCGCTAAAGTTTGATATTTTTGGTTTGCATTTTAGTACCATTACTCCTCTATTCATGAAAATAGACAAAAATAATTTTGATTTTTTTAGTAGTTAGTACGAATGCAATGGGGTACTTGATCTTTTTAAACCCTCAAAATTTGTGTGATGTCATAAATTTAGTTTCATTCGAACTAGTAATGCTTTCAGTCAATGCCCAGTTATTTTTTTATATGGAAGAACAGCTTTGCAATGATTCAACTAAAGAGATTTTTTAATGATATGTAACATGTGAGGTTAATTTCCAATTTTGATACTGATTTTAATTAAAATTCCTGTTTTTCACATTTAATTGATTGGTTCTTGTTAAGTGTATAAAATGGCTTACGGAAAAAATTTTTGAGAATTGTTTTATGTAAGGCGAGTTTTGTAAACAAAAGAAAATCCGTAAATCGTATTTAGTAAGCCAGTAATTTAATTTACTCTATAGATTAGCGTATTACAAACGTCGAATAAGTAAGTTAGCAGTATTTTTGTTTAAATAGCGGTTAATATAATTTGTTGTTGCAATGTATCAGATTCGGTTTCAATGTGACGGTTTAAGTTCTAACAGTTGAGAACTGTCAGCTCTATAACATCAATAGCGAGTTCATCAGCAATTGAATATTATAAACCCGTGCCCGAGGTCTTAAGTGTCCCATAATTAATGAACATTTCTTTCATTTACACAAAAATAGATCCATCAGATTGCCTTATTTCTGGGTAACGATTGAAGTATAATACGTCAGTTGTAATCACTATTAGTTTCAGTACATCATTCTAATAGAACAAATTTTTCGCAACTTTAATAGGGGTTTAACTAAAAATATTGCTCAATGTTCGACAACTAAATATGAATCTGTATTGTAATAATATAATTACTGATTACTTTAAACAAATAGTACTAACAAAATCCTGAACACAAAAAAAATAATGATTTTAAGCTTTTCTAACTATGATTTCAATATAAAAAATTCCGCTTGTGCTATAATTTTGGCAATTTATTTATAATTTAACTACCACTGCCACTGTGTTCATATCAAAAAAATGCCGCAAGTACGTGGTAATTATTTTTCTCTATTCTCATAAATAAATGTGTAATAGCAATAAAACAAAAATCGTTGTAATAGAATTTTCGAGAATACTTTGAAACTAAAAAACGATAACTAATATACTTTTCTGTACTAACTTTTGTTCTAAAAAGAAATCAAGGATAGGGATGCTGTGTTCCTACATTGATCATAATTATCGGAATTCCCCACGAAAACGTCAAAATTTGCCTATCCTGTATACTCTACGTTGTACCATCTTTGACAATTTAAATGCGATTTTTTTATCGGGGAATGTTGATTTTGTAAATAAAGGCTGTGTTTTAAAGTGAATTTAATTTTAATGTAGTTCATCAAAGCAGTACTCTCTTTTAGAGAAATGAAATTTGCTTCAAAGTATAGCCTTTATTTAGTAAATGGAAATTCTTCGCTGAAAAATTCGCATTTAATTTGCCAAAGATGGTACACAATGGAAAGTATTTTACCGAATGTGTCCAGTCGCTTGTAACAATACTTTTCGGATTTCTGAAATAGAAGAATGACTTGAAATTATTTTTAGTATAAGAGCTAAAAGTAAGAGTATACTTCAAGTTAGTATATACTAGTAACAAATTAAGCTAATAAAATGGTAGACAAAGTTTTATCTTCTTAATAGTGGTACTTTATCATATCTAGAGAAAATGTAAAATTTAGAGATAATCTTTCTAAATAAAAATCAATTAATTTGATCCTGTTCTTAATGCATTAGTATGCATCAATATGAATTTAGGTGTGGAATCTTTTTGAAATGGAATGATACAATTATTCGGGTTATTCGGGTTATTATTAAACGGGTCGATGGCCGCAGTGGTTAGGCGGCTGACTAACGTTGTGAGAGGACGATAGGCGCCGGGGTTCAATTCTCTGGAAGGATGGTGACATTTTTTCAGAGAGTTTAATCCCGGATCGACTTGCCATTCGCTGTTGGGAGCAAAGTGATTAACAGCGCGGCATCATAAAAGGCGATATGATGCTGTCACAAAGCCAATTGAACACAACATACACACACAAGACACGCCAGACAAACGATACAGCTTACGGAGTTACTGCAACTAAGCACCCACCACATTAAAAGAAAATTATAAATCAGAAAGTTTCTGCCTCTCTCCTGGTTTACACATCAAATAAGCTTGACCTTTTGGCACACTCTACCCAGTTTTACTGCTGAAGAAGACACTTACTACGAAGCTACTGTTCAAATTAAAAGAAATATTGAAAATTGATTAAGAATTAAAATGTAACATCGTATCTTACATCAGGTTTACTAAGAATCCACACCACATCAATCAAGGTAGTGATATAGGTAAACATTTTGTAATTTCATTGCCACTAATATCGCTTCATTGAAACGCATTCGCAAGATACTATTGGTTACGCAATTATTTAAAAACCTTGCGCTTGGTTTACGACAAGGGGTACGTTAAGGAGAAAGCTGCTACAATTTAAGCAGAAATATTACATCTGTACAATTAGGACAGCATACTTTTAAACCATCAAAACTGATGTTATACATATATCTTATCCTTAATCTTATTGCTGCAAATTATGTTTATACATATTTTCCTAATAGACTAAACAAAAACACATATTTGCACATGTACTGAACGCATTTTTAATCATTTTCCTTTGTAGTAAGTCAAAAAAATCTTGCACATCTAGCATCATTGTAGGAACAATTAGCGTTTGAATAGAGGGTACGTGCAATCTATCAGAAAAAGGTTTCACTAAAGCGTAAAAGTACGGAAAAATAAGAATTGCTACTTAAATTGATTAGGGATTACGATTGAATAAGTTTTACTGTGTTAAAAAATGAATGTTCGGTACTGTACGCGACTAGCAAGGTATTGTAAATTGTAACAGCACAAGATAATGCAAATCAATGTAATCTGATTAATATGTCCTTTATATAACAAAAAAAATTGTATATTTTTATTTATAATACAAACGTGCAAATTTACAAAGTTGAATTTCCATTGTGTTTCGATTACTGTGAATATCTTGTATATACGATTACAGACAAAATGGTCAATATAGGTACAAATCACTATTTTATCTACATTGTCGGCATCTACGAAGCAAACACTCTATCTAACAATAAGCCCCAATACCAAGATGTTTGACATTTTGGTGAAGGCGGCGGTTACTTAAACATATCCGCAAATATATTTGTGCTGAGGATAAATCCAGAAGTCCAAACAGCATGCCCTTAAAATATCGTAAGAAGTATTTACACATATTGTATATAGTAAGTTTATTACTTCGCAATATCGTTTTTGCTATTATATAGAATGTCAACAAAGTAGCCGAAGAGCTGTTTAGTAGTGCTTGTACATTAAGAAAATATGTACGTATTATTTATTTAAAAATTCGTAACAAGTTTCACATAAGCGCTAAAACTGCAACCTATTCTATTTTTTGAAGCACTTCCTTAAACTACTATCTGTTGAAGAAGCCATCAAGGAATTACTGAATGTACTTTGCATGTACTCAAACACGTACGACAAAATTAAAACTAAATCATAATAAACTTATAGGCCTTATTTAGTTGCGCTACTTTTACGTTAATTTGCGCGCGGACAAGCTATGTGAGAATCTAGTATAGTATCTAGTAGTATGCATGAACATCTGAATTTTTGGTCATGTTTGTTAATTTTGATGAATACTTCTTATTCAATGCATAGTAAAGCGTTATTAATGAAAGATCAATTTTTAAGGCTAATGCCGACTCCTCAGTGGATATGCAAGACTGGTCTCCAGCCGCAATAATTCAAGCCAGTTTTCATAACTAACGCAGGTTGTTGCGGAACATGAAGGCCTAAATTAGCATCTTTTCCAAAAACTTGACTTTATATGTGTATTTAAAGATTTCACCAGGAACATAGAAATCGTACCAACTGATTCAGCATGATTGAATTTGAGTTCTTTTGTACAACAAAAAACATAAACATATGTACATGTATGAGATAATAGGATAGATACGCTGGTTAGATAAATTAGTCTTCAAAAACCATTGATGGCGAATCTACAGAAACAACAAAATAACTAAAATCAAATTTGATACGCAAATCCAATTTAACAAAATTGTAAACACTAGAATGCAATAAATAAAATACAAATAAAATAACCTCATAATGACCACCAGTCTCGGAGGATATCGGTCTGAAACATACACCAAAACTCTGATAATTATTACCATTCGTCCATTATAAACTCTTCTATAGACTGAAAGAGATAATCGCTTAAAACAAATTTGAGACACCGTTTGAAGTAGATTGCCGTTATCTCCATCTAATCTCTTGGCAAAAGCGTTGATATGCAGTCGTGTGGGACTTACAATATTTGCCAAACCTTACAAAACCTCTGCGAATGTAATTGAAATTTATATACTGTCATTAGTTCTTTCAAACATCGACAATAAATAGGTACTAAAACTAAACAGAAAGAAAAAAACATAAAGAAGTCTAGCAGTCATGAACTCATCCTCAGTATAAAAGTAGTTCTCGAAAAGATACTTTTTTGGTTGTTTCTTAAAAGCATGTAGTGCTTGATACACGTTCTGATGCCGGCCGGTGGTACGCTGTTGAAATATATAACCGTTTGGTAGTACGGACCGCGCTGGAATAGACTGTATTATACGGTACTGGTATTACAGCCATGAACGTCGAAATTAGAAAGAAATTGGCTCTTATTTTCATATACGCACATCTTCGCTGTCTGTATTGATATCCTAGAGCTATAAACCGTAGTTCAAATGCAAATTAAAATTTGCAAAGTAGCGCAATCTTAATGTGTTAACATTATTACAGATTGTTCTAGATTAATTGGTACATAGATAGCCGACTTCAACATACTCGTATATACCCCATTATCCACGTGTGACTGCCAATGTAAGCAAAAATCAAGAGTTAAAGTCACCAGCCTATAACTGTCAACAAAGTTCACGTCTTCCATCACCAAGCTTGCATTACATTTATGTTCAAATATTATTAATTTCGTTTCTTTATGTGTTGTAGATTAAAATCAATCTAATATGAGAGAACCATATATTTAATTAATCGAGAACAGTCAATTCTGGAGAAGTTGCTCGAGAGTTGAAACCGTTACGATCAAATTGGTGTCATCCACATACATCCATCTTGTCAGTAACAAATTATTGATGAAGATAGAAAAAAAGATAATGCACCCAAAATCGATCCTTGTGGCATTCCAACATACACCACTGTCACTACAAAGACGAGTTAAATTGTTCCAAAGCCTTGCCTCTATTCCTGTAGTAATACATTTCTTTTCTAAGAATGCCGTTGTCTACCATATCAAATACTCTAGTTAAATCATTTGCTATGCAAGCGAGAGATTTATGCGAATTAATGGACTAGAGACGATACATAATTATATCAGTAAAAGCGGTGGTCGTCGATTTATTACTCAAATATGCATGCTGGTTTAATGACAGCAAGTTGTTAACTGTTAAAAAATTTAACAAATGGGGGAGCTGATATCCGTCGATAATTGCACACGCACTAAATCTCGTCCTTTTTGTGAAGAAGTTTTTTTAATGTTAAAAACGTCAGAAAAAAATTCAGCTTGAAAAAAACAGTTACTAATTTGTATAAGCTAACTGATATAACTAGCTATAACTTTTACAATATCGATGTGGATACCATTCTAACCAGTAATATAAGTGCACTGCAGATCCCTGATTACGTCAAGAAGCTCACTCTCAGTAAGGTACTAAATAAGCATAGAACTCAATTGATTAGATATTACTGACTCATTACTAAGCTGCTAGTTCGGCCTAATTTTTTACCCGGTAATTGTGGTAACATGGCCCTAATCCGGTCGTTTCATTTCCATTTGCCTATTGAAATTTTTGGAATACACTTCAAACGTAATAGACTTTTTCCAGTTTCAACTTTTACAAATTTATTTGTTTATAAATCAAAGTTTACCGTGGCGTTACGTTGTTACAACTATATTACAATGAAATATTCATCATTTAAACATTCTCATACGTCTGATATTAAAAACGAATACTTTAATCTCAACTGTTTATTGTGTATTTAAAATGGAAATATAGCTAAAATGTTTGTAAACATCCTCATAATTGTCAATTTAATAAAGAAAATTAAATGCAAGTTCCATAATAAAAATGAATTTATACGAATTAAGCTCTGCAGCTCACGCTTAGCTCAGATCTAGATGTCAACTAATAAAATTATTCAATCTAATAGTCCTAAATATTAAAATGCTATCCACATAAAAGGTAAAATTGACCATTCGTTGATTGGATACAGCAAAATTGAAATTAACTTTGGGTTTGATTTGCAGTAGCGAACGTGGAAACAACATAAATGTGCCGAAAATCCATAATAAATAACGGAAGCGTCCAATGAACGTAAATCTAGTTCTGCTGGATCGTAAAATACAGTGCTAAACCTAGTTTCGCTGTTGAAGGAGCTGGTATGGATGATAAAAGTGAAAATATATGTGTATCCGTAAGTCAATGTTTGCTCTAAATTAACTTCTTCTAGAGGATAGAATGAAATAAACAGGAGCACTAGCGATTGTCTGTTGTAATGAAAGTTAGATAGAGATCAAATGGAGGATCCCTTTGTTTTAGAATGTCACGTTCTGGGTTAGCCCGTATACGAATTGAGGATTTTATTTCAAAGCTTGATAAAAATAGATTATTTCACGGTAGCTTTCTGCTTTTCACGTTACTGAAGCTACATCTAGTTACAGGATTTCTAAAACAAATTCGTACAAGTTGTTCCGCATTTGTGTTGAAGTTTAATACGTAATAATTTTAACAAGGAAGTGGATATGCCCTTTGTGCTTCTTGTAGATTTAAAGTTATGCATCTATGGGCGATTAATTCATTTCATCTGCAATACATATAATATCTGTTACACTTGCATATATAAGCTAGTATTCGTAATTGGGCAAAGCATGTAAGATATGCCACAATATTCATTTAAATTAAACACTAACAAAAATATACCATGGTATATTTTTGCGACATTGCATCTTCTCAGAGAGTGCCTGATAATAACATATAAGAAAAAGAGACAATTGACCAGAATTGAAAGATATCATAATTACTATTAATGCTCTAGGAAATAGTTATAGCGTTTTGGTATAGGTGTAGTAGAGTGATACATGTAAAGAAATATAATTCAAAACTATCAAACTGAGTGTTTTTGTACTTTGCCGTGACGAGTGATATGACTTATTAAGTTATGAATTTGAACAAGAGGAATACAACAAAGGCAACACTTTAAACAAGATAAAGGTAATGAGATCATTCAGGAAATTTTTCAAGCGTAATATGAAGTTAATGTAATTCAAGTACTCAAAATTTATATGCGCATAAATATACTCCGAACATAAACTAAAATACAGTGAGTGACAAAATTGAGTGGACACTTGCGCGAAAATTACATATAGAATATGATTGTATGATTTCTGTTTGAATAAATGCTTAAACATATGTGTATATGTATAACATAGTCTTAAAGATATTCCTCCCCGCAATCTGAAATGCAAATAGGCAAACTACGTAGATAAACAAATTAATATTTCTGGGAAATACAATATTTACTTGGACACGGATGTTTTAAAAACGTTAGTAGAAAGCATGCCACGACGACTTCAGGCTGTTATACAAGCAGCAGGGGGTCACACAAAATACTGAAACCCCTTATTTAATATCTGTTAGAAGGAATATTTATTTCTTATTTTTCTTCAACTTTTTAATTTTTTTTTAATTCAATATTTCACTGTTATTTTATTATGTTTTTATTTATTCAAATCTTGAACGTTTGTACAAGCTATTGCTTTTGTATTAGTTCATAAATTAACCAAATACATTGTGTATATATTTCGAAAGTAGCATTTATTTTATTTATTCTGTGTGTCCAACTCAATTTTGTCACTCACTGTATGTAGAGTAGCAGTATACATATGTGAGGAATTTGGACCAACATGTACAATTTTCAGAAATTCGTTGTAAGTAATTAAGAGTCAATAATCAGATTCGTAAAAATTACAATAAATTATGATCGACCTATATAAAAAGCAGAGGATCGCAACGCTCCTTCCTGATTCGATTACCGATGGCGTCCTATATCTATCGAAAATTTAAAGTCATTATTTCTTTACCGCCGCTGGCGAAAGAGAGCATTTGAGTATAAATAAAGCTATAGCTATTTGTGAGTTAAAAAAAATCTTAAGTTTGAAAAGTAAAGGGCAGAAATTCAACCTAAGAAATTTTGTCGAAGTTTTCTAGCGAAGACCACACCTGCGCATTTAATTTGTAAAGGATTATAGTACCTATATCTTTCATATCTTGAGCAATTCTTTTCGGATATATGCTATTTGTGCAATTTATAAGCCAGTTCCAATTTATTTAAAGATAAAAATTGTTGAAAAATTGTGTCTTATCTCCCACTAATTTCTATTTTAAGATTTTGTTCCTACTTTTACTTGTTTTCCTAAAATGTATTTTAATTCGAACAGACAATTGATATCAAACTCGTTATTTAATCTGTCGCTCATGCACCTGTGATCTGAATAATATATACATACATATATATATATATATACATTATTCTGAATATGCGATCCAATACCCTCCAATCCCGATCTGGATTCTACATATGTGATGTATGTATATAACGTGTAGGTGATGTTGGTATACATTATTTGATGGATCCAATACTAAATCCCTCTTCTACATATGTATGTATGTATATAACGTGTAGGTGACGTTTGTTTGATGGACAGAATTATTGAAATTGTGATTTAGTAATCTGCTACAACTGGAAATTTGAAGTAACATTTCTCTATTAGTATGTGAAATTAAGCCACCCTTTACAATGTGCAGACATTTTTGAAGACATATTACTGCGTGTGCATAGATTTTTCTGCGCGAATGCAAAAGTGAATTGAAGCTGGTGGCCGCCAATTTGAACATTTAATTCGATAGCCGTCTGCTTTCTTCAACTGTTTTCCTTATGTAAACAATTTGTAGCTACTACTAACATTTACTTTCTACTTTTACATTTAACAAACGAAGGAAAAACAACTTATTGCTCCTTTAGAATTTGATAAAAAAATACCATATGCTATTTGAAAAAAAGAGTTAACCTTGCTATGACCTTTGTATCTTTCTTTATAGTGATAACAGTGGCGCCATCGGATGAGCCCCTTCATATAGTTAAACTTTTGTCTAATACTTTTCTTCGTAATTGTTTCGTAGATATTACAGTGTTACACTTTAAATGGACCAACCTGTAGTAGTATACCTATATCCAGGAGCGATTCTTATATTTTCATATTATTCAATTCAAACATACAACAAGAAGGCACGTTAATGAATAAAGATTTGAAAATGTTATCCTGGTACGTTCTCATCAGCCCCTCCACATTAATTACAACAGCTGCTGTTTCTACATTATACTTGACAATGTGCGTATCGTTTATCTCGCAATATTATTCCAATCAAAAACACACGTTTCATTTTCTGAATTTAACATTCCCCTTTCTCCAATTCTGCTGCTATTGACTCACATTCGCTTGTTATTAGTTTTACATTATATTTTCTGCTTCAGTGAGTTGTGTTCATTCAGGCAACAAATGTGTACGATAAACGTTTATTAACGAAAACATTCACAATTTATGCTTATTTACAAGGTGTTACACTCGATGTGTTAGGTATTTCTCATTACTGTAATAGTAGTATCTAGCTCTACAACAATAGCAAACTCAACAAAATGCAGCAAGAGTTATTTTTATCCTCGTCGACTAGAAAAATTCTGAAATGTGATAAAGATAATAGTAGCGGAAGTAGCATATAACATGTCTAGCGTTTGATGCCACTCTCTCTCTCTCTCTTTCTTTGCCTTGGTAACAGAATTTTTCAGTTACTTTTAGAGCCCACTCTAAGTGGGTTGGAATCAGAATAAATCAAAATATTTGGTGAACTACGATACGTTTCTTGAGACGCTATGCGATATTTTGTGCTAAAAATTTCATTAGTGAATGCTTTATTTTTATTTGATATGTGTATGTTGTTATTGCAATATAGAACTCTTAATGCAAACTTTATTATTCAATTCTAAACATTTAAAATGCACATAAAGAAGCTCACATCAAACTAAACGCAAGATATGGGTACATTCTCATTAAAGAACAGAACATACTTTTTTTTTGATAACTTTTACTATAACTGATTACTTAATTAATTGATTCATTTGTCAAATCCTAGGACTCTACATTATTATATTGCGTATTGAAAAATTACTTAGATTTATGTATATATGTATAAGTTTCTTGAAATAACTTCATGTGGTAGTACCTTGCATTTTGTTTCAATGACAATATTTTATTCAAGGCATTTGCTTGAATTCAAGTTTTTATTAAAATACTTATGAAATCACAAACAACGACAATGGCGGTGTGTAAATGTCTGCTGATAACTTAGTTAGTTTATAGTTTTTTTTACTTGTCATTTCCACCGTACTGTTCTTTCTATTAGAGTATTATTGAGAATACATTGCTTGAAACTTAGTTAGTTCAAACTATCGTCAATAGACCACTAATCTCTAATTTGAGACAGTCGAGCGAATCCTATCCACAATATTACATAAAGAAACATATCCATTTCTTTTTCAATTGTATTACACTACCATACCATTCAGTTGCTGTGCTTTTGTGTGTACACACAAGTTTTCACTAAACGCTATGATTATCTGTCTAATACATGCATTGCATAACAACACTCCAAGAACGGATCCAGTGGTACGCTCTTATAGTCTTGACGGAAACACTGAAACGACTATAAATTAGCTAAATAATGCAAGTTATTGACACGTTTTCATTTTGTACATGTTGATGTGTATCCTGACTGTATAATGTGACATAAATACTATATCATCAGCAAGCCTCCTATTGTTGAATCAGTTAAATTCCTACGGCCAGGTGGAAATATGCCTTTGTATTGGATAATAAACACTCTACATCTAATACAGTAACTATGGCGAATTAGAGTCCTACCCTTTTAGTTTTGACTTACACAACCACCTAAACGTACTATAGTTTTTAAGTCAGTCTAATAGATAATGTATAATCTATCTATTAGATCTCCTGGCAAAGCTTTCAGGGGATGTATTGTCTTCAGAGCTTTATCTGAAGAACCTTTACTTTTTTTAATTAGGAGTTTAAAATAATGAAATAATTTTTGGAAATTTACTCTATTTCTATTTGGATTTCGATATCTGAAAACAACCGCTGCCTTAATGGAATTTAATTTAAAAATACCAGGTTTAACAATACGAGAGTATTTCTCGTAATATATTACTGCTTGGAACCACGTTTCCCATCTCGTTATTACCGACTGAAGAATTTTTATATTCGTAAATGTGTTTTGGAGGTTTATGTTACAGCGCACGTCGGACGTTTTGCCTATTTACTTTAACACAGTGAATGTAAAATTCTCCCTAAATTTATTATAGAATGTTGTTTTCTTGGTAGTAGTTATCTCACATCATATATTACAAATCTCTATTTGTAAAAATGCATGGGCGCGATTATGAACACCCGATATGGCACATTAATGGCAGAAGAAATGACATGTAAAGATAGTTAAACTATTGTCACTAATAGAGATACATACATAGAACCGTATCCGTGTCTGCGTAAGCTGTGCAATGATCTTAGCACTTAGGTAGTAAAATACTTTACGCATTAATAAAGATAATAACACAAATTATTGTGGTTCCCTACATACATATGTATATAAAGTAAAAGTATATTTTATGGAAGGAAAAGTACTTTGACTATTACACCTTTCCAAACTTCAGACAAGCAGTCAAAACGGAAAGAAATCTATTAAGTATATCTATGTATCGATATCTCCCAGTTCGAAATTGAAGTTTCCACTCAATTTCAACAGCATTAAGAATCTTTTCATCCTGTTTAGGCTTTTATTTGAACATTATCATTATTTGGCTATTTTCGTAACGTTGTGTATTATATTCGTAAATGAGAGACCTCGTCGTTTTACTGTACTGTCGTATACAGGATATAGCTGTTGAAGACATTTTAAATTACATATATATAAATCATTCATCACAATTCTGTCAGTAGCAGAGAAAGATAGACGTAGTCTCATTTTATAACAGAAAGAATTAAAGACATTACTACAATGTTTTAGTTCAAAAACAGTCTCTAGACATAATTACTTTCGATTATTGAGTTTAGATTAGTTTCCCTGAAACTAATTTTACATTAGACTCGTTTGTATCTCTTAATTATATCAAACGAAAACACTGTTTAACCGCGTTCGCTTTGATATCAATTCTTCATCTTGAAACCATTTCCTAATGACAAACAAACGTAATATTAGATACAATAATTTCACGATTATAATATAGAACTGTAAATGATAGGTAGGTACTGTAAAATAATATCATCAAGCATGAAAATTTTATGTTGGACTACTTGGCACAGTTGATCCAGCAAATCCAAACTAATCCACATAGCAGGTTGGAGCAAGCATAGCAAGTTTTATAAAAACAGCTTGTCCCTATAGATTTCCCACAATTTCTACGACTTTTTAAATAAAGCATCTGGATACACAACTTCTTTTCTGTTTTAGGTTCTATTGTGTATTGTGTAGCTTTCGAGGTATAAATTAAAAACTTTCTCGTCTCTGAACATTACAAACATTTCAAACATCTGTCATGTTTTTTATGTTGAGCACAACAATAAAACTGTAGTGGAAGGAGATTTATAAATGTAGATTGGAAATTCGCGGAGGTTGTACACATTAGTGACCTGTCCATCGATTGGGATATACTGTATCTTAATACCCGGACAGGTTTTGCCAAACAAAAGCGTTAAAAGTAAATTTTACAAGAGCGACCATGGTTCCATTTACCCGGAGGAGGAAGCTCCCGAAACTCTAACATCCGTTCATTTTTGGCTCCAAGGTACACGCACCAACCAAGACCAAATATTCAGGTCACCTTTGACTCTAAACTGACCTACAAGTGGCTCCTGGAACCTGTGCTGTTTGTAGTGGTATGCAATCCCTGAAACTTTTAATGGTGTACTGTCACTATGCAGTTAGTGTTGTTGTCACAGGCAACTTTAGGGACCTATTATATAGTGCCGCAGACCATACCAGCTGAACTACATCGAACAGACGATATGTTCACCACGAGCGCTAACAGATCCTGACGTTCAGTTTTGCTGGGGCATACAATGTAGTTGCTCCCAGCATTGAGACAGCAAAAGCTTGCATCGGTAAATTGAAACAAAGAGTATTCCACTGATTTATGGATGCTTTGAAAATGCGAAAAGGCACGTTTGCTGGAATACCATGAAAAGAAGAATCGAATAGCAAAGCCAATCGCAGCTCAGCATAGGAAGCTACCCGTCCATTCTTCATACTGACGCAATTGCCATCTAGACTTATACGATGGGCTGCATGGCAATGGAACCGTCAAAATACTATCCGACAGCCAGACTGCCTTCAGAACACTAAGGACCGTCATGGTTAATTTAAAAAAAAATGTTGGGTTGGCATACAATACTCGAACCACTGGCAGAACACTGCAGCATTGAAATGGAGGCAAAGGCATTTAGGAGTCAAAAGAAACGAAATCAACAATCATTCATAGGCTTTGAACCGACGTATAGAACTTCCGTGCGTCAACACTTATGCTATTCATGACAACTGCTGCTGCAGCGGACTCGCTACCGTTACAATGCCTCATATTCTAAAATTCTCGGGATTCGTCCAAGCAAAGAAAATCTTTGCATACCAGTCTTAGTGAGCAGACCCTTGATGATGAGAAATATACCTATCATGTATTTATTGACGTAATGTAATTATGACATACTATTGAATGAGATATAATAACTATATAGATTATAGGAGATAAAATGTATATAGCTAAATAGAATAAGGGCTAGATCCGTAGTAGCCATAGAATATAAATTAATTTTAGTTAGCTGGAATACGGACTTGATTTATATACGGCAAGCAATAGACTAGATTAGGAAAACTCATTATAGCACCTCAGAGAGGAGCACCAGAATTTAACGGATGTATTGTTACTATTTTAAATAAAGAGTCTTAATGGGCAGGAGTAAGCTGAGATCCCTTACAGCAACCTTAACTGATCACTGTAGTATGAAGGGAATCTCTCCATGTTGCCTTATCAACCGCAATGTAGCAAGCAAAGGCAGGGTTGGTTAGCTAGACGGGCTCTAGCTAGATAAATTAACACTAGACCAGACTGACTTTGTTGTTTGGGTATCACCTGATCGAGAAGCCTAGGATCACACGAGGACACAATAGATCCACAGGCCGAGTTGTTTCTCCGTATCTCTCCACCTATGGCGAACGAAAATAAAATTTAAAAGTAAATGGGGTAAAAATTTGTAAGCATTATTCTTTAGATGAGTCTGCTTTATCTGAAATATTTTTTTTATTGAAAACAAACCGAATACTTATTTACGTCATTCAAAAAAAGTGTTGTAAACAGTCTAATCAGCTAGCCTCATGGGCGTGCCCCTAGAACTACAGGATAAACTGTAATCTAACTCTAAAGTGAGATATCACAAAAGCTTAAGAATGTTATCGAAATCTGCTAAAGCCTTTTTATATATTAATAAAAGAACATTTTTTAAGGAACTTTAACATCATTAACCTCATTCAACATACATTCATAAAACAATTTTAGCATATTTTGACCCAAAGAATCTGACATTAAGTTCTTATGCAATATTAATGAACTAGGGTGTACAATGTATAATCAGATATATTGTGCATTTAATCTTACTGCATTCCTTCTTCGTTAACTACCGTTAGCATTATACCTTCAAAATGGCTAAAGTAGAAAATAAGACAAACTAAACTTTAGTATGAAGAATGTTTGCTGAAACTTTAAAGGAATCAGGCAAACTGCTCGGTATACAAATTAGATCCTCTTCACTTTCTGTGTAGTTCTCTTGGATCAAAGTTAACTAAGGCAGTAGACGTAAACTAATCAAGTACTGCGTCTCAAATACGAACTCTCTTACTTCCAGTAATGTCGACTTCATTTTATGTTAGTCCTTAATTGAATATGAAACGATTGATATAATTGATATAATTTTACAATTTGCATGATGTCAAACAGTTATTTAGACACTAGATAGAAATTTGTTTTTGATATTAATTTAAACGCTAAATTTAACGGAGATTTTTCAATCTATTAATGTACCACTACTACTGTGATTATCATACCTAAAGAGGATTACAGATACAAATTGCATCTTGAATGACACATTTTTATGCATTAGAATACAGTAGTTACCACATGAAGTACAAATAGGATGGACATTTAAATTTGTACTTTATTTACTACAGCCAGTATTCGCTAAATTGTGGCTAAATTAATATCTTACTTATGTTTTACTGAGGAAACTTTTATTAAATATAATCAACTGCTTCCATTAATTAAAGAACTGGTTTAGAATAACTAATTTGCAATTACATATTAGTAAATCCCAAATGGTCAATCCTCTATTAAACTTTGTAAACTTTTCTTCGGCATTCCTTGGAACTGTTGTTAATTCTCAACGATATCGGAAACACCACGCAGAACAGAACATGGAATATCTCTGCAGCATTGACGCTCTACCTAGAACCTGACCTGTAGTTAGTCAAGGAACATCATTGTAAGTTACAAGGCATACCATCCCTTCATGTAAGTATGTGTTATGAGATAATGTCTTGAGCGAGTTCATCTTAACGCTATTAACGCTATGAAGTTGTTCATCAACCCGCGCTGTATTGTGAAGTAAGATTGGATGTCAAGTCTGATATGCGTTTCAACATTTTTCACATCAAACGGTATAATTTCAAGAGAGCTCACTTTTTGTCGATGTATGACGCTTTAGTAACGATTGATTAAAATCGCATTGTACCTGTTGCAGCTAGTATGGATATCAATGTTATGTGTGAGTACTTTTATACATTTCTGTTCTTTTCTGTGATTGATAAATACATTCTCAAACAAAGAATTACAAAAACTAGAAAATACCCTCCATGGTTTTTTTCTGTTATTATTGGGGACATCAAACCTAAGCGCCATTAATTGAAAATGTATAGAACATATAGAACAATTATTAAGACACAACGTACCCGGATGACTCTCTCAAGTATTTAAAAAACACCTAATTTCGTATCAAGATGGAACCTACTAAGTTTTGATCTTATATAACTACTAAAAGGGAAATATCAGGATTGCACGAAATACACACACTGTTGGAAAAAAGTAACGAGCACACCCTGCACAATTTGAATGTTGATTCCGTGTGAAAGTAGTACTAACATACTTTACCTTCACCTGAAAAGCAACGCAGCCTTGCTGGGAGAGGATTCATCAATAGCGGAAATATTCCTCGCGAGCAGCGCATATCATCGTTATACGACGAGACATGGAGTCAAAAAGTCGTTGTATGGCAGCGGGAAGGATGGCCAACCATGCTGTTCCAATTCGCCTCCACCATAGGAGCTGGATAATGCCAAAGTATCGGACCCATCCCATATCCCAGATATGTTTGAGCAGATTGAGATTCGGAGAACTAGCCGGCCATCGAAGCGATGGGGGTATTGTTGTGTTCTTCGGCAAAAGTCTGTACAATATGTCGTGCTGCGAATATGGTAGATGTGTGCGCCGCCAGATGTAGGGAAGCACAACGGGTCGTAGCTCCTCATCTACGCATCGGCGACCCGTCATCGTTTGCTGTACACGCTGCAGACTTGTACGTCAACCATGTGTAATGGCACTCCATACTATAACGCCGGCAGTGCATTATAGTACGCGAGGCCGTCCCTTTTGCGGCTGAAGACGCGTATGTCTTTGCTCATCCCATTTTCGTCATGCCTTCCCGTTGCACTGCTGACAACGACCGCTAGAGACAGTCCGCGATTTCGCGAAAGGATACACTTGCCATGTGGATAACCACAACCATTCCTCGCTCAAACTCGTTTAGGCAACACGAGCGGCCTTCCACTGAGCACAAAATACGAGTACATATTACCCCTTCGTTCCACCGTAAGAACGGCCGATTGCTACTACACGCTTTGCTTACCATGCCGACGGAATGTCGCACTTGTCGGAGTCGCTCAGTAAAAAAGGCAGCTATGTATAAGAAAAATTCAAAACTCGTTGCATCAACTCGTCTACGAAAAGCTTTTACGCATCGCTAAAATTATGCATGCATCTTTACGCATTCAGGTTATACAGGATGTGCTTATCACTTTTTTGCAACAGCGTATTTATTATTAACAAATTATTAGATTTGATGAACTTTAAAGCAGCCTTTAATTACTGAATACATATTTCGTTCTTAAATTCTTATTTAATTTCAAAAAGATGGTATATAAAAGATGACAAACAAGTCCACTTTCCACTAAATTATTTTTAAATACTGTTAAATACTGAATTTACTTAATTCCGAGTAGAGTACCACGTTAAAACGTACGGGATTTGGAAAATTTGTTTAGTGGGTAATTACAACTAAGTATTAAAAAGTCGTCTGAAGTACCTTCAATGTTACACTAAGTTACTGTTAGAAATACATCAAACTCATCAATCTAATAATACTAAATTCATCACAAGTAATTTTGTATACATATGTACCTAACTTAATTATTTAGAGAAGGATTGTGATAAAATTTACTCACTTAGACTCAATTACACTTTTTTCTCTTTAATTAGTTCAGTTACTATCAAATTACAACAGCCACTTTCCTTTAGCTTTATAAACCGAAGATTTGTTTTCTTTTATATTTAAAGTTGTATTCTGTTAGTAATACAGCATAATTTAAAATAAATGTAAAATGATTTGGGTCGTTCTACATAAAAGTGCACGTGTGACATAGAAAACCGGATTTCGACATAAACCACTGGCGCATTCAAATGCACATTTCTATTCAGTCTGTAATATATTAACGACAAAGGCACTGAATATATGTGAGTGTAAAAAAGGATCCAGCTAGACTTTGTATTTGCACTAGCTGAAATTATATCCATTTGTCTTAGAGAGTAAACCGGAAAATGCGAAATTGCAAATGCACAATCGCAGAAAAATTACCATTATAATCGGATAACTTTATCTCGAAGACAGGAAACGGAAGTCTTTTCGTAAAGTTTGGCTAAGATCGCACCGTCAGCGGAAAAAAGAAACGTCAAAAATTTTTCTTCGTAATCGATACTCAGTGGGATGGTACCTACGCTTTTCGCTATTCTTGTTATTTCTTCCATTTCAAACTTTACCAGAAGCTCCAAGATTAATTTTTCAATCCCACTTTTTATGATATTACATTACGTGACATGAAAAAGAACGATATATTGAACATGCAATTAAATGGATGGAACGCGAATATTTTTCTTTGAAATGTAATATTCCGACTATTCACTGCATTTTCGCAAATAAAATTGTGAGCCTAATTTATATGCTGCATGTATGTATGTAAATTAAAATTTAATTACGTATAGGTACAAAATAACTTTATACTAGAAGATTGCCGTAGAATGATGACCATATTAATTCAAACGATATAGTTTTAACAACCTTGTTACACTTGCTTCTAACGTATTGATAAATAATTTATTAAAATAATAATATAATCAACGCGTCACAGATAATTAGGAACGTAGTAACAAAAACAAAAATAATGATCATCTAAAAAGATAATTAACATAATTATCTACCATTAATATTTCATGGGATGTCCTTTCCTTGTTAGAACTGCCTCACATCTTCTATCCATAAATTCCTCAAACAATTATCCATACTGATTATTTCGTTTGCCTGATACTCTGCTTTACATTATTCCATGAATGCTCAGATGTTTAAATCGAAACTGCATGAAAGCCAGCTCACAATATTCGTTTTAGTGTTGAAATTTCCAAATGACCGGCAACTTCTCCTCTACAATAATTTAATCTAATCCTAAATGGAGCCACTTTCATACATCAATCTAATTTCAACGTAATATTTGCTAAACAATTTTATTTGGCTTGCTTTCGTTTTTTGATGCACTTAACATTTGCAGAGATATAAGTATGTCTATGTGCTTTGGCTGTTTGTTCACAGAATAGGTGTAAAAGTCTTTTGACTGATATATGAATAATAACATTTGGAAAAGACGAGCTGTGATAAATATAAACCTAAAATAAATATATGCCGAACGCACAATCTTCAACGAAAGAAAATGTGAGGACAGCGGTCCAGTTGTCAAAGCTGAAAACAGCATTATGAAAAATTAACTGTGAATAGCGTATGCAAATCTACGACAAGAAACGAATTAATGTAGAAACCGTTACGGAAACAATAAAAGATGATCTATTATTCTTCGGGTGTAAATATTCAACATGGAGAGCAGACACAAAACCAGTAGAGGGCATACAGGAGACGGAAACATTCGAGAAAACGATAAGGAGACCGATTAATACATGAAACACAAATATTAAATAATATGTTATAAAGAAGAAGAATGGGGATATTACAATGTAACTAGCAAACCAACGAAACATAACATGCAAAGATTTACCTATACGCTCGGGAAATATGAGATTCAGATTTATACATGTAAGTACATAGTACGTACATATGTATTTATGAGATAGGCACTATAAATTCTCAGCTTGACAAGTGTGTACAGATTCAGGTGTGTTGAAATTTTGTTGCCTGATAATTGCGCCGCTATGGACCTACAAGGTCTACACTATATATACCTACTACGGCTTAGAGAGTAATAGTTTGCAAAAGCTCGATAGTTGCAGAGATAAAAGCGTTTATTTTAACGGATTTTTTTTAAATGTGTGGTGGGTGCTTAGTGGCAGTGACTCCGTAAGCTGTATTACTTGTCTGGCTATCACTGCAACTCTTGCGGTGTAGTTTAGTGTGTATAAGTTGTGTTTAAATGGCTTTGTGACAGCATCATATCGCCTTTTATGATGCCGCGCTGTTAATCACTTTGCTCCCAACAGCGAATGGCAAGTCGATCCGGGATTAAACTCTCTGAAAAAAGTCACCGTCCCTCCAGAGAATTGAACCCCGGCACCTATCGTCCTCTCACAACAATAGTCAGCCGCCTAACCACTGCGGCCATCGACCCGTTTAAAAATAGTATTGTGCAGAGGTCTGAAAAATCACAAAGTCGCTAACAAATCAAAATTAAAGAAATTAAAATATAGGTTCCTGAACCAAATTTCGAAATATATGATATGCTATTTGAATGATAAAGTGACCGTAAGTCATTTATGGCAAAGCCTGTGGTAAATATAAATACAGACGATACCTCCAGACCGTCCCTCCAGAGAATTGAAACCTATCGTCCTCTCACAACAACAGTCAGGCCTAACCACTGCGGCCATCGACCCGATAAAAGTAAAATTGCAAATTGTGGATTATTGAATCGAAATAATGTGCACAGAAAAGGAGTTTACGATGATTTTATTTTCGAATGAATAGTGTCCAAATCACTGGCTTAAGAATCGTGGAGTAACACGTTGACCTGCAACGGATCTTCTGCAACTAGATTATTTCTGTGGAATGTTCGGAAAAATAAAGTTTGCACTCAACCAGTTAATGAAATTACAGAGCTACGGAATTAAATTTAATTTCATTAAATTAATTGCGAAGAAGAAACGTTAACCGTGCTGTTAATATCATTCGACGATGAAGGAAAAATATAATATATAAAAAATCGGGAGACACTTCGAATATCGAGTCTAAAAATTTTGTTTTATTTGTGAACTAATAGACTAGAGTAGACGGCTGGCATCACCACGCCAAACATTAGTAATTGGATTGATAGTTGAAAAACAAGGAGAAGTCTTTAGTACCTCTTCTTTGATGTTAGTGCCAATGAAAACAAATGCATTAACTAAATAAATAAAATCTGCTAAAAAGGAAATATAAATGGATGTAATGCCTGTAAATGCAATTACTATAACTCACAATCTATTTATTACTTTAATTACATATATACAAGCACGTATTTACCAAAATTATACCCACGTGTGTAAATAATGCACTACAATAATTGCAGTTGTTGATTGCGTAATTGCATTTGTAATAAAAATTAATCGCTTCCCATAAAATAAGGTAATTCAGTATAAATTACTTTGGATAGACGGTTGTGCTATAATCTAATCAAGCGAAATAGTAACTACAGCAAGAGTAAGTAATCGATACTCGTCAGACAATTAGTTATCTTAATTGAATGCGTAAAATTGTCTGGAATATAAAAGAAACAGAACAATCCATTACTCTTAACGGTATATACCTAAATTAAATCCTAAAATAAATTAGTCAAAAAAGAAGCATGTACTCTTATTGCAGGTGTTACTTTTTATACTTGGAATATATGCAAATTATTAAACAGAGAATGTACTGCTTCTCTAATAAATAAAGGACTGAAAATGTATTTGAACGTGTTTAATTAGATGAATTAAACCCATTAACCCACCCAGCGATTACCCATATTGCTAATCGCTAAAGTATTACAAATTTGCAACAATTTTTGCTTTACATACATATGTATATTTACTAAACACTTTCACAGCGATTAGCAACAATATCATTAGCAATAGTGTCTTTTTAACAGATCCACTTGCTACATTACTCTCCAATCATTTCCTACTATTAAGTATAACACCCAAAATAATTTATTATAACAAATTATTTTCGGTATAAGCGACAATTATCCGCCAATGATGTATTTAATTATTTATGTTTGGTCTTTTAGATCATGTTTACATTGGCAATAAAATAGTCGTTGCGATTTGTTTTTAAAATTAAAATCGATAATCTTGGCAACATTATTTTTCGAAAAATAATTTTGGAGATAACAATATAGGTAGATGAATTTTGCAACTGATTGCTAGACGTGAAAAATTCGATGGACAGGCCAGCGGCGTACAAATTATATTTTGCGTTTCATTTAAATTATAAGAAAAAATTTACTCACTGTATTTACTGTTGAATGGGTAAGCAAGGTCGCCGATAGTGGAATATTTATACACGAAACAATTCCACACAAATTTGCAAATCAAGGGTGCTTTCATACGTACAGCAGGCTTCCGGTTGCCAGTCCAATAGCGCTCGAAATATCTTCCCAGCAAGAACATGTCGTTGTTGTATCAGTTAAAGGAAATCCAGATATTTCATGCTAAGAAATAAAGACAACTGGAAATGTTACAAGAAGCAAGGCTCTTAGAATCCTTAAGATATGCAAATTTCGGCCATATAAAATAAGAATTAATCACCATCTACACTCAACACATTTTAACAGAAGGATAGAAATCTGTAATTGATTTGTAAATATGTGTAACCAGTATCCAGTTTTCGCAAAACACACAACTTTATTGGAACGAATGGATCTTATTAAAGTGGCGATGGTATTTTTAATTGCCGTGGAACCATAACAATCTCCACAAAATCGAGACGTGAACGGTTTGGTTTCCGCGTGTGGTGTGGTACAACTGACAATAATTTAAAACCAGACTTGGACAATATACGTCTTGCTACTAATCGATTAATATAACAATAACAACTCAAAATTAAGTTCCTTTGCCAAACTTGTATCTTCATTTTTCAAATTAAAACGAATTCTATTTTAAATGCTTTGTTGTAGTTTGTTGTTTATGAAGGTATATGAATTTCGATAATTGTATATGACAGGATTGATATATTATAATATATGGGAATGAACATTGTTAGTATTATAGAATATAGCTCGGTTGAATTAATTCTATTAATACATGTTATTAGCTGCAACAAGTTGTCTAGACTATCACAAAAAAATCAATTTGCTTTTAATTTTACCAAACTAAATCAAGGTTTGCGCAACTGCCCAATTACAAAAACGCATCGAAATTTATTCATAAACCAATCATGTAGTCAATAAGAATAAACTAAATAGAACTATGTAATTATGAAACACAAAAGAATGATTTAAAACTTAAAAATCAAAAAACCAAACGTATCAAAATTCAAAGTGAAAAAAATTCCCTTAAGAAGTAGGAAAGTTGGCTTAAATAAAAAATATTTTCTATAAACTTTTACATTGTGATTAGTTACACTTTTCTGAGTAATTTCTAAAATCTATATACATATGTAGTAGTTAGTCGTACTTGTACATATTTTGACCTTTGTTCGATGGTACAATTGCCATGTAGGCGAATAGCAAAAATTTGTAATCGGAGTTCGGAAACAATACATACCTGGCAGCGCTTATTTCATTTTCGCTGTACTTTTGAACACAAAGCGCCGTTGATGATTGTCGTTTAGTGAATGACTGTTATTGCTACCCCTTTGTCCAGAACGATCAAGAAGGACCTTTGTGGACTGTAGAATGAGTAACAAAAGCATGAGTAAAGTATGTACTATGACATAGGATGTGTATTAATTTCAGTAAAAGCTGATATTTTTCGGAAATTCAATTTTCTAACCACATACGGAGCTGCGTTTTATTTCAACTACTTATTGGTAAAAATTCGTCATTTTGTTAATGCTGTCGAAAATACACGACAAAAGATTATATACTATTATTGTATACTATTTGTTTTTTCAGCTCTCACATAATATTTTTTTGTTTTACTATAATATAAAATCGCGAAGAAACTTACCTAACATTGTGAAAATATTTTCTTTACGGGGCTGTATCTAGGATCTGATACGAACGTTTTTGTAATTAGTATGCTTTCCATAAAAACTACTACTTTGTGAATTAATGTGTCGAATGCTTTATGACTTCACCACCTCGGTATAAGTTGCATAGTACCGCTAATTGTATCCACTTCCTTGCTATTGAAATTGAGACATTAAATAAATGCTTTATAGTAGTTTCTGATGTTCTGGTCAAAATATAAATTTGAAAATTTATAATTATGTATAGTCGATTATGTTCTCTTCAATGGAAATATTATTAGATTTCTAGCGCTTCCGACTATACCGGAAGTCACCATCTACTTTATTATTTTTAATGGTACACCCTGTATATTTTTACATATTTGGATTCCCCTATTTTTAAGCTGTGTGAATATCTTTAGTTTTTGCAATTTGATTTGAACGTTTTGTAGTTATTCGATTTTCTCCGAAAAAATTTACTATAGCAAACATTTATTCAAAAAATCAAAGAACACTCGATTTTTCGGATATCAATTTAAAATTTATAATATACTTAAATAACATGTTGGAATATATTTTAGCGCCGAGAACGACTGTTTACATTGCGTGGTTACTTTATTATGGCACGTTAACTCTTCGACATTTTGAAGAACCATAACTTCATTTTTTCAAGTAACCCCCCATATTTTATTTACTACTTCGGAGTCCAATTTTACATCTTTTATGTCCCACATGTCCTATACCTAAAATTGATAGTTTAGGAGATAATTAGACTTTTTGAAAAATACACACATAAGTCATCAATACTTATCTAGTATGCCATGGAAAATAAACGTTTTCAAAGATTTATTGTCAAAGTCTAGCCTCAAAATCACTCTTCGTCGTTTGATGCTTGTCAGTTAATAATTATCCGTTAAATGCCTTTACAGTATTGCTATAAAGAGTTCAAATGGATAACAATAATGAAAACAATGTTTACACAAATCAAGAAATTCTTAATTTATTTTTTAAGAAATGTGCGTGAAAAGCTAGAAAGAAATTATAATAACTGTTCAAAATGGTGGCCGTTCGCATTCAAGCACAGTATTAAACGTGAAGAAACACCCTCAAGGCTTGCTCTTTGTATATCTTGAGAAGAGAGTTTGTCGAATGCTGCTCGCACTCATGATCCTCAAAGGAAAAAGTTGACAGGTGTCATATCTGGAGATCTTACAGGCCAATTCCTAACCGCTTTCTCACCTGTTTTCTAATATTAAGGTGTAAATATTGTTTTCATTATTGTTATCCATTTTAATTCCTTATTGCAATAATGTAATGGCATATTTAACGCGTAATTATTCATTCACAAGCATCAAATGACGAAGTGTGATTTTGAGGTTAGACTTTGACAATAAATCTTTGAAAACGTTTATTTTCCATGGCATACTAGATAAGTATTGATGACTTAAGTTTAGGTATAGTACATGTGGGACATAAAAGATGTAGAATTAGATGGCTAAGACGACTACGTAATAAAATATAGGGCTTGCCATTTGAAAAAATGAAGATATGATTCTGCTAGAGCAAATTTTTTCCGATCGAATAACTACAAAACGCCCGAATCAAATTGCAGAAAGTAAAGATATTCATACAGCTTAAAAATAGGTGAATCCAAATGTGTGAAATATACAGGGTGTTCCATTAAAAATAATAAAGTAGATGGAGACTTCCGGTATAACCGGAAGCACTAGAAATCTAATAATATTTTCATTGAATATGAATTGAATATGGCCAGAACGCCATAAACTTCTAATGAACGGTCTCGCTGAGACACCCTGTATGTACAGGTGAGTTTTTTATAATTCTCTGTATAGGGGAAGTGCAGTTTTATGACATTAACTTTGTGCAGAAATCGAAGTTTGGCATGAGTTCACAGCTTATTAGATATTTGCAGAGACATTAAATATCTCCATTTTGTTTTATTCAGTCAAACTGCAAGTACTTTATTATTGAATTGAAGGGAAAAGTTCTAAGATAGCTATAGCTTCTGTCGGTCTACGTTAATTACTTTTCATTGAACTTGCTGCTTTCGAATTCTGGAACAAATTTGTGTTTTTTTAATAATATTCATAGTTGACTATGACTTCATTGTCAGGAACTTATTTTTTCCCTTACGAATATATACCTCTTCATATGGTTATTTTTTTAAATAAGTGAGTTTCAAGCATTTTAACGATTTTTTGCTTTTAAAAATATAATTGGCTATTACAAAGTAGCTGACAGAAATGTACTTGACACAAGCAATGCTCATGCGGTACTTCACCCTCCAGAGTTGGCTATGGCATACGTCATTACATTCTATGAATTATTCCGGTTATACATTGTTTAGTTTACGTTTAGTAATTTTGACAAGCGTTTGGATTGTTGCCATGAACTCTTGTCATCTAGAGACACGTAACCTGTTGTTGCGTTGAATCTAATAACATTTTTCAGAGAGTTGCAGGATTCCGTAGTTGTCGTCAACTTTCATTCGTTATATTTAAAAATCTATTTGATCATTTGATAGATTATCATTTAGAAAACCAGATACTAAACCACGCATTGGTGAGATTACAGGAATTAAGTAACATTGATTATAACTAGTGTACGTATTCTTGTATATTTGCTTTTATTACTACTGTTAAATCAGTCACTCCTACTGTCACTTAATGCAAAAGTTATCTTCTGTTAAGAGCGGAATAAATTTGAAAAATAAAATAGCATCGTTTCAGTTATTTTCGGGCGAATACTATAAATCTCCGCAAAAGCTCCGGTATTTTAAAGTCGGTAGCTATGTAGGGACTAATTAACAAGGACTCCAATTAAGGACGGAAAATCTATGACATGCCAGCGAGACATTTTGGTGAGGTGGTAGCAACACCGACTAAAAAGAAACAAATTTAAACAACAATTTAGTGCACCGAAAGACCTGAATCGAATTACAATTTGGTTTTGAAACGTGCACAAAAAAGAATACCGGAGATTCCGGGTTTAAAATGGATTTATCGGGTTTGTTTAGCAATCGAGTTCGGAATACTTATTTCTTTTATTCGCGAAACGAATTTGATGAAAATTTAAGAAACGATTGCAGTGCATGGTTATTCTATTCACTATATTTAAAGTAGCTGCAGATGCAGAATACTTAATGGGCTTGCTTAGAATGCAAATAAGCGAAAAAGTATAGGGTGAAGTCTGAAACTAATTTAATCCGTTGCGAACGTAATATGAATTTATTTCTGTTATATATATCAATGAAAGTAAACAAAAGGAGCTTCAGATTTAGTAAATAAAATGATGTCAATTTATCAGTTTCATTTAATTTATGAAAGGCTTAATCTGTCGAGATTATAGCTGGTTTAAATTGGAGGAACACTGTATTAGCTACATTCCATTGATAAATCACTGACGTCGGATGTAATATTTAGTATTTTATCTAAATAAATTACAGTTTTTAGCAATATATTTATTTAATGATACTTAGACATCAATAATTTATATCTCTTTTCTGGTTAATTGCACAAATTTCATAATTTTGGAGAAACACTAACTCACACTCAACTATCACAATAGATTAATCTTCATTGCTCCGAATGCGATGCGTTATAAACGTATGGTAAAGCTGAGCTTTATTTACACAGTATTAATTAATAAATACTGAAATATAAAATGTAATGGTTTCATAAGCAATCTCCATTTGTAACAGATATTTTCGATTTATCATTATAGTGCAATAATTAATGGTTAGAGTATATGTATACGTATAAAGAAATTTATTTAAATTGTCACTGTTTCAGGACAATATTTCTGCAATGTATGATATATGTTGCTAATAATTGCTATCATAATGTATATAAATGGAATGAAATGGACATGCTTCTATCTGTAAAATATCTTCTGTGATGCTATAACAAGTAAAATAATTAAAAAAGTCAGCTTTCTAGTATAACGTTCTATTTAATGTAATAAGCTATCCTGATAATCCAATTTAGATACGAATCACTTCAAATCGACAGCAAACCACATCAGCACTTACTCCAGCGTTTCCCTTTCCATAAAGCGAACTTACGCTTTAAGAAGAGGAAAGTGTGCAGGAAAAATTCGAAGCAGTTTGCTATCAAATAGGCATGGTCTATAGCGTGGCTTGCCATTTGTCCTACTCTTCCCTCTTCTCCGATTTCGCCGTTTATCTTTGACTTTTACTTTATTCTTCAGTGTTATCTTGTAATAACTTTAAATCTTAAATTATGCTGAAAACAGAAGCAGCGGTAGAAATTATGTACGATACAGTAGATACGCTCAACCGTGTACAGTTTTCACATTGAGTTATTTTAATATTGCACGTGCATTAAGTCGCAATTTAAATAATTAGGCAAGTTCATGCCACTTCTCACATTGATACACTTTAATATTTGTCCAATAAAATCTTAGGTACGAGCATATGTAGTTCCTATATATGGATCTCGACATACGGTAGGATTACGACAATAATAACTGTGACAACTAAATACTATTTACTTGAAAATTTACAACAGTTCCTGTGCGACGAACATATAAGGTACTAAACATGCAACGCGTGGTTGTTTGGATAAATTATGGAACCATAGAAATATCTCTGAAGTGAAAACTAGCATAGAATGATCGTATTTTACGTCCACTAAATTTACAGCTAAAACAATGTATGATATCATCATTATTGACTGCGATTCCGACATGAAAAGAGAAATTGGCGACATCTACAACAGCCTACAAGATCAGCAGACCAAAACTAAACAATCGAATCGAATCGAAATGTAATCAAACATGCACACGAAAACCTTGAAAAACCCCCGACTCTGATAATAATGATAAATTTCTAATACCGCCCTCACCAGACACCTTGAAGATGTCTTTGATAATTTGAGTGTAATGATCAATGACATTCTTTCTAGTCGGCTATTTTCCGAAAATATAGACTCTCAAATGCTGAAGCTGTTTCCAAACACGAGAACGATTCCAAATTTCCACAAATTACGTTATGATTTCTTACCTCTTGAAGCCCGCGGAGGCAATCACTCCGAGCAGATTTTGAAATGAATTATCCATATTTATCAACATTCAGGAAGAACAATTTGGGTTCAGAGAAGATCTATCGACTTAGTTTCAGCTGCTCAAGATAATAACTGAGTGCTAAGAAGGCGCATAGAATAATGGAATAGTCGTGGTTTCGTTTACTAAATGTTACAGTAGAGTGTCAATTCAGAATTAATTAACTCAAAACTGAGATCACTGCTGTCTATAATTGGCCTGCCACATAAAGATTAAAGACAAGTCTAAAAGTTTTGCCATTAAATTCACCAATGGAAGACGCCCCGCTTGTAATGCTATATACTTATACAGGATTTCCACTTTCCTTTACCTTAAACGAATTTGTAATGGTAAATAAAATACTAGACAAGCGTACAAACTCAAAATGATTAAATTTTGTGTTACCAGTTCAGTAATTCACACTGCCGACGATACTAAAAACATCGACAATACTTTGATAGATTTAGATTTGATTAAGGATGATGTTGCACTGCGACTTGTTGATCTATTGTACCCCCTTGCATAGGTTGTACGCTGCTGTTGTTTAGACGCTCTTAAAAATCCCCACCCAGTTTAAGAGCTTTAATAAACTACAATAACTGTGATGGTTTGATAAACGGTATTTGTTCTTCATCTATGACATCTTTATCGAGATAATTGGTTCGGGTTTCCGTGATAGCGGTGCAGTTAGATGTCAGATGTTTCGGATTTTTATCCTCCGTCCCGCAGAACCTGCAAGTGCTATTCTGTTTCAGACCAATCCTTGTTGTATGTGAGAATGTGTAAGCGCCTGTTCCTACTTAATTCTAACAAGGTCTTTGTGCTGTGCGTGTTGTAGTTCTCAAGGAATATCTTGGGGTGTCAGAGAGCAGGAAAATTCTCTCAGAGGAAGAGTCTGAACCTATCCTCTCTATGTTTGAGTTCGTTTTTATAGCTGCTTAACTCTATACCGCAAAACAGTTACGGTCCCACAAACAAGACTATGGCGACCTTCCTTGCTAATAGATTAGCTTCTTCGTTGCTTGTAATTCCAGTATGTCAAGGTGTTCAGCATCTTGCAACTCTGTTTTCTTTGCCTAATTTTGCAATGCTTAGATAGCGTGAAGCAATGCCATAAAAAAGAAGAGCAACTCTAGTCACAGTTGCTATCCAAATTATCATTCTCTGCTGTAGGATACAGAACAAATGAGTTATGTTTAATCAATATTTCTCTTGCTGTTTACTTAATTTAGAAGAAGCGTAGGTTATATTAGAAGAATTTAATCAATAAAAATATGTTGAGTATGTTATGTATCTCACAAACTTCTCAGCAGATGCACGAGGTTCTATAGAGTATACCAGTTGACATTTCGAATTTAACCTGATATTCAATGAAAACAAAAATATGCCCATCTTATATCCTTTATTGCTAGGTGCAAAATTTCACTAATATCATTTCCTCTTCAGAAACTTTTGTATTACTTCATTAATTATCACAACCTTCTATAGATCTATTAGCATTGTAATCCCCCATAAATTAACTTGTGAAATTTGATTGAATAAAAGTTTGAAGTTAATATTAAATTTTGAAATTCTCTTTCATCGATATAACATGTAAACAATTTCGTACTCAAACAAAACTAAGTATCCCCTTACACAACTTGAGTTTGCTTTATTTCCAATATCAGCAAGTAATTTACGAAACTTGGTGAATATTTCTTTTGTGCAGATCTTATGCTAAGCTGCGCTATCCATTTGTTATAAATGTTCAATGTGTTGCAATGCCGGAATATAGGTGTAACAGATTCACTTTTTATTTCAACCGTTCCCTTATTTGCTGCCTCATTTATAACTTATAGTATGCCTCTGGCTATAAGTAATTAAGACGACCATTTATCTGTTTCTACATTTTTAATCATGATCATTTACATGAAATTCACATTCATATATTTCTTTGTGCACTTCTATTCCTTTTCAAAAGTATACCTTTAAGATACTTTTTGGTTTATGCATATAGTACATTTACTAGTAAAATATTTTTTAACAATCAATATAACACAACTCTAGGCTATGTAAGTTGTGCAATCCGTGTCTTCGCATTTACAAATTTTCTCGTAAGAATAATAAAAAATAAAAAATATTTACCTCAATTTCCACGTAGTAACTTTCCCGTCACGCCAGGAGTTACCTTTCTATCTTTCTAACGGCGAAGAAGGTTTTGATGCTTGTGGAACTGCTCCTAACCTAATATCCTGTTTCCTATAACATCGAGCAGTTAACACTTACGCGAGCATACAATCTACAACACAGAAGTTTTCAAATTTTACAAGCTGTCTAGAACTTGAAGTGAGGGAAATTCATATCTATGGTACATTCGAAAAATACTGAAATATATCTATGGCAAGATTTCCAATGTTATCGTAATAACTAACGCAAAGTCTTAGTTATTTTGGATCTAAAACAATCTCGCTACTTTGATAATACTGACGACGCTTACATGACGATATAAGAATGATGAAGCCACTGATACCATCATTAGTGAAGTTCGTGTAGGTTATTTATGTATGTTATAAAGATGTCTATAATGTAGAAATAACGAGTTTTTAAGAAGACAAGCACAACAACGCCGGAAACATTTTTTTTGAATATAGGGCAAACAGGAGTAAACAAAAAGTCTACAAGACATTTTTAATTATATTTGTAGACAATGACATTAAGATACGTTAGAACTGTTTCTATCATATCCTTGCTCTAATTTACCTACCACACCGAAATGAACCTATAAAATAAAATACAAACTAGATTACTTTATAAGCACACATTCTACTAACTTTTACCTATCTAAGACAATAAGTGAATAACATCTCATAAGTCGTTCTTATTAATAACGAGTTATAGTTGAGACCTCTGTCAATGAGTGCAGCCGTTAATCATAATATTTCCTGGTCATTTATACTGCACAAATAATTAAAGGTAAACGGTATGTGAACTAGTATTAAAGTTAGAATTTAATTTCGCGAACATATACATAGGTTTCTATATACATATGTGCATTACATAGCAGGCACGCTTGAGTTAGGCCAACAATTATTCCCCTGTTACTACAAATTTCTCTTGCACTCTCTTAAAGAACGTTACAAATTAACGACAGTGCTTAAAAAGTAACTGCTTCTTTTAACCTGTGATAAAAGATGTTCAGTTAATTAAATAATTATTTCTACATATGCGCTTTCTAAATTGCCCCAGGTAACTGCATCTATAGGTACAATTTTAATCACTGAATTTTTACAATCACGCTGGCACTAATCTTATACATTAATTTTACTTATTTCCCACCATTTAATTCATATTAAGAGCACCAATGTGTGGCTCTTTCTGAGGTTATAGATGCAATAAGGATTTTGTCTTTTCAGAAAAATAATATTCTGAAGGTAAATTGTAGCTCATATCTTAATCAAAAGAGACGTAAAAACGGAAGTTAAGAGGAATTTGAAACCGAACAGATATTAACTCAATAATCAATTCGACGGACGAGGATTATTTCGTTCCTTGGCAGATCTATCTTTTTACTGGGTAACCTTCCTTTTTTATTCCGGTGCCGGTGGAGATGTTCAGTAAGATATTTTATCCATTAAGTATATAAAGATGACATCTAAATAATGCGTAACGCTGACGGTTTTGTCTCTTTAATACATATAAAAAACGCAGAATTTCTTGAATATTCTGGTCTAACTTTTTATGTAAACATGCGTGAGCTGAAAAGTTGTTACAGATTAATTACTTTATTTTCTTTGCCCCGTTTTACCAATGAATTAATAATAATTAAGTATTCGTCAAACTATTGAGTAAAGTGGACATTATACTTAAACTTACTTAATTATGTATATTGTATGTATTTATGTGCAACGGCCATATCTGTAAGTCATGTTCTAAGACTTTCTAAGAACAAATTTTATGTGTATAAGACGAACTAAGATTAACAGTACATGAAGGGTTAGCCTTGACATGTGGCTTGTGAGTAAATCTATCGGAACGTACCAATCACTCCTATTGATTTCTGACAACAGAGATTTTCGACTAGATGCAGCATAATATTTCTAATTAGTGCTGCCACATTTTTGTTGCAATTTGCTAGACAATGAGTTTCTCACAGCTGGCCACGTGGTTTCGATCTACCAGGTCTCGTCAGAGCAACTACGAATGCAAGACCTAATTTCATCGTCCTTCACATCTCAACTTTAATTGTGTAATACCTCCAACAATGGACTAATTCCAACCCAATACAGTTTAGTGAGCAAAGTGGAAAGTAAGACACTGCTAAGCACAGTCTAATTTAATGTTCGTTCAATGTTTAGTTTAATATTCGGAACGAAATAGTCCGTCGCAATTTACAACAAAGCTGCACACACGTGAAATGTAAAGAAGGTAATCAAAAAGCGAAATCAAACGAAACAAAAGGAAAATAACTATCTCACTGTTTTAAAAATTGGTTACACATTGATTTTGCTTTCAATATGTTTTCAATTCGATAATCGTTCGACTCAGATCGATTCTTATCCACGACACTCAGAAAATGAAATATTTAATATTACCTATATTAACCTTAACAAGTATTCAATTCATAAATGGAAAACACCAGGATTCCTTATACACGGATCAATGAAAGATTTAACAAAATACAGTCTAGCTTATTTCTGAACTAGAAAAGATTGTTTTGAGCGATGTATTCTTGGTCTACCCTAATAACTGTTGGTAATTTTACAGACTAGTATGTGGCGGAATAAAATTGATTCATTTGATAATAGTAATTTGAAATATCAAGGGCACTATAACAACAAAAAAGGGAAACAGCCTTACAGAAATAGAAAATGAGGAGATTAGGTATGTACGATAACCTATGCGTAAACGAAATTGCAACATCTTGTATGACCAGAATTAGTGCAGAAATTTACAAATATCGCAAAACCTATTGGCTATTATATTATTATAGGCTTATTTTATTCTTACACCTGTTATTGTATAAAGTTTGACATCCTTACTACCCAATCAATATTAACTGTTGTTTAAATAAATAGTACATACCTAAGTATGTTCAATATACATATAAAATTTTGATGCAACCGACTTGTTATTACTTTTTAATTGAAAGAGGCATTACTGTTCGTAATAGTATCGTAAATTGTAAGTGCTCTAGAAATGTCGTGTACCTCCTAAACTCGTAGTTTTATCTCTTGAAAGCATACACATTTAAACTTAATAATAAAGAAGAGCGTTAGTTAAACACACTCAACTGTTTTGCTACATTAAGAAGCTTAAAAGTTCGTTTGCATATTATTGTTTTTTTATTTTTAATTAAAATTTCACTCTGCTTCCCTAGATGGGTTATATTCGTGACAGTCCCTTGCGTAAGCTGTTGGGCGTAGGTATTTTTAATAACAGAGTTTAGGATTGCGCACAGAGCATAAAAATTTTCCATCAGTGGTGTGCTTTTTTCGTAAGTTATTCATTCGTGCGAATTTGTAATTCAAAGTAAACTAAATTCTATAAGATGAAAAAATCCACGGTGTAATAATCAAAATGCGCAATTAAATGGTGCGTGATATTTGCGTGACGACGTGTTACGAATTTTAAGCTAAGCTTTACATTTAACGAATATTTTCTACTAAATAAAAGGACTCGTTGCGTTGTTTATTCGGCATTTTAAACGTTACTTTTAACAAATCAATCTAGAAAGGTGTCCATGTAGTCTCTGCACACAATTCAAACAATAGCTAGTCAATCAAAATTCCTAAATAATTAATATTAGTAAATTAGTTAATTATTAATCCCAAGTTTTGTAGCCTTTCGATGTCATGGCGAATTTCATACACATTCCAGCAGCGTACACATCCAATTTAGCTTTAATTTAAATTACAAGACATTGTGCGGTTAAGCGAGCTCACCAATCTTGGCATATTTATATACGATACAACTGCAGACTAATGTGCAATTCAAACTTGCCTTCATTTGCACGGCTAGCTGGTCAATCGCAAGTTCGGTAATGCTTGAAACATTTTGTATGTACATTATATGTAGTATGAATAAATATAGTATATAAAACTAAATAATGAACAGTGAAAAATGTTTTACTAACTGGAATAAACTGGATATAATTAAACCAGTCAGTCATAAATTGCCCTATTTAAAAAATTTACTCGAGTGGGAGGGCTATGAGCGTTATAACCCAATTCTCAATAGGAAATAAGATTGAGAAAAAAATCAAATTTTGATGGTAGGCATAAGCAGGAAGCGTATTAAGCCGCTTTCGCAACCAGCTAAACTGCTTTCATAATCTGTTTTCCGCCAGCTAACCTGCTTTTAAAACAAACTAACCTAGTTTCTAGCTGATTTTAATGTAGCTTAGCTGACTGAGAGCTCTTTTTGAGCCGATTGTGAAAGCAGCTTACCTCGTTATACAAGCAGCTTAATGTGCTTTTTGGATTTCTCCACCACCAAAACTCTATTTTTCATCCCAATACTGTATCTTATGGGGAATTAGATTAGAACGCTCATAGTTCTCCTACTCACCCGTATATTCAATGCCTAGGCTTTCTAATAAATTTGCACCTCATATGAGAGGCAACGAATATATAATTGCACTGAAATACGCTATTAAAATGTTATTGTTGACTGAACCTTTTATATGACCAACAACTACATACATATATGAATATGTAATGTTTAACCTTCTTGTAAGATGTAAATGACGTGTGTGCATCTATGACTATTTTATCTATAGTTTTACGTATATTTTATGTTTGTAAAAGTACAATAGTAGATAGGAATAAAAATATCTGTGTATCATTGTGACCAACTGTATATTTGACTAAAAACTAGGTACTACATGTTGTAATAATTAACTATTAATATTAATTGAACTTCTGTCAATGGAAGACACTGCGTTTAGAACAGATCATACGTTTAATCTGTCGAAGGGAACTTTCAATTAATACCATATAGGAAATGACCGATCAATTAAACCCTGCATTGCAGTATAATCCGTCGTATTGGTCGCTCCAAGAGCTTAACTGTGGAAGATGTATCATTGCAAATGACATATATCAGAGAGAATCAATCATAATTATTTGGATTATATACAGTTGGAAATAACGGAAACAAAAACATAACAAAACTCCACTATTAAATTGAAGATTACCGAGCACATTAATAAATGAAAAGTACATTACCCAACATTATAAGCGGTAGGCAGCTTTCAGAAAAGCGAGCATTTAACCTAAGTTACGCAATGAATTGTATAATACAATAATCTTTGCACACACTATTTCATTTGGATGAAAAGCAGTTAATTTCAGAGTACCAAATTCTACAACGTTTCTCAAGAATGTGCATTCAGTAATATCATGTGTTATTTTTATGCAACCAAGACTTCAAAATTGTAAATTAATGAGTATAAATAGGTGACTACAACTCACCGACAGCTCATTAATTTACAATTTAGAATTCATGGTTGCATAAAAACACCGGTGATGTTACTGAATGCACATTCTTGAGAAACATTGTAGTGTCACCACTGCAATCCAAAGTAATTTGACCAATATATTTTTATCTCCAGATTCTGGATCACCCAATTTTATTCATTCCAATGTCTTCTAAGTGGGTCGCCATAAAAAATGTGCCTATTCCATAATATCCGACAACAATTTCTATAATAGATTTCCAATTAGGAGATACAAACTAAACACGTGTGTCAGATGTCGAGAGGACTTTGCACGTCGTGCGTAACAAAAATATAATTAGTCAGATTAACATGGATTTTGTCTTACAGCTCTGTCTGCACGTATTAGTGCTACTTTTGCTTAGTATGATTTCTATAGTCCTATTTTGTTCTGAGGCAGTTAATGTTACCCAAGGCAAGCCTTGTGATTTAACCGTATTCCACAGCATTCATCTTCATATGGCTCCCATTCATTACACAGAACGCATTAGCAATTTTCGTTTTAGTGGTTTCTTTTATTGGAATGAAATCACCAACATCGTTATTCATTCCTACGCCCTGAAAAAGGTTTTTTAAGTATGTATGTACAGTTTTTGAAATCCATCGCAAATTTAACATTAAAATTCCCACAGCATATTATACTCTGTGTGTCTGTATTTTACCGGAAAAGGCAGTTAAATTCTCATACAGTCTGCAAACATTTCTCTGGACGGTAGATACAAATGGCGGATAACATAGCATAACATAACGTGCATAAGGCATAAAGTCTTAGTTTATCGTGTTAGGAGGCACTGTATCTAAAGTATGATAGCAAATTTGTTTCTATACAAAAAATTCTAATTTTTGGCATTTATGCTCGAAATTAGTTATAGGCCAATCAAATTAATATATTTTGAGGAACTAATTTCTAGCAACCTGGAAATCATTTTAAAACCTCTATTTGGTCCTAAATGCGTGTAATCTGAGTTTGCACCATCATAGGTGGTGAGCTTAACTTTTAGTAGCCGAAAAACCGCCAAATTTTGGACCTTTTTTTTATTTTTTTGCTTGTAGCTGGAAAACGGTGCGGTATAGCCAAAATCGAATGTTAAAAACGAAAAAAATTTCGTATTTAGGTGCAATCTCCAACAACAATAACAAAGAACGGCTGATTTCCATGCTGCGTGAGAATGGGTATAAAGTAAGGCAAAGTGTTGAGGATGCTGATACCCTTAATGTCAACACTACCATTCAGTTGACAGATAACCTTGCGATGGTCATCATAATCGGCGAGGTCACCGATTTATTGATTCTACCCCCACAGCACCAAATTCAGCCACCATTTACGTCATGAACCCTGGAAAGGGAACCTCTCAGGACACTTTCTACTCTCCCAAGTACTTCAACTTCTCGTCCGTTGTCAAACAGAATATTCTGTTCCTACATGCCATCCGTGGATGTGATACAACCTCTGCATTCTATCGCCAAGGGAACTTGAAGTTTGTCAAGCTTCTTCAAAGGAACACGACATCACAAGAGACTGCCAAGGTTTTCCGTCATGAAGATGGCGATCCTGAGGTTCTCATTTCAGCAGGTCAATGGTTCTTGGCAGCCCTCTATTCACCTCAGGCAGATGAGACCTCCTTGGGTCCTGGGGACCTTGGCCTTCTCCCTATCATAAACACTAAGCATCCAGCTCCAATTGAAATTCTTAACACTGTTTCCTGCAAATGTACAAAGGAGTGTACAGGGAAGTGCAGCTGCCGAAAAGTAGGCATGAGATGTTCAAGAATATGCCTCAACTGCAACGACCAGTCATGCTCGAATTTAGCATTCTTCGTGGATGAGGATGTGACTGATATTGCCGAGGAAGCAGAAATTGGTGAGGATAGTTCCGTTGACGATAATCTCGATAAAGAGAACCTTGATATACAACCGGGCCGTCCGAGCTTCTCAGATGAAGAACCATCAACATCTAAGAAAATGCGAACATGAATGCTGCTATATTTTGTGCTGCATACCTATCCATTTATATCATCTTTATATTCAAATTTTTATCAATAAACTTTGTTTTTGTTACTTCATTGCACCTAAACTAGCTATGATTAATTCAGTTATTAGGAAATTAATAATAATAATGATAATATAATAATCCTCATTAACGATTTAATGGTAATACCTAACTCGGATAAACTTAATATTGATTTTTATTTGTACTACTCGAATTTCTACTCAGATTATGCATATTCCTTTAACATTGCAAAGCAATATGAAGTACTGTTTTGGTGCAAAATGTTGATATTTTTTACCTTAAATAACATAAGATTACTCAAAACGTCAAAAAATAATGATTTCGAATTGATGCCAAATTCCGAATTTTAAATGAATGTATTTAAAAACTAAGGTTCTATGTAACGTGAAATTTTATTCTCTACAACTTTAATTCCACGTGTCTTTTCAATAGTAGTATCTGTTTTTAAGATATGTGGTCTTGGAAAGCCGCTTAATGTAAGGTTGCACCAAAATAGGAAATTTTTGTCGTTTTTAACATTCGATTTTGACTATACCACTGAACCGAATTTGATTTTTTAAATATCAGTCGACGCCGAATTTAGTCGTCTGTATTTTTAGATAAAATGACATTTTCCGTCTGACGCACCGTTTTCCAGCTACAAGCAAAAAAATAAAAAAGGTGCAAAAATTTGACGGCTTTTCGGCTACTAAAAGTTAAGCTCACCACCTGGGATGGTGCAAACTTAGATTACACGCATTTAGGACCAAATAGAGGTTTTAAAACGATTTCCAGATTGCTGGAAATTAATTCCTCAAAACGGATTTTTTCGACGTAATTTTATTGGCCTATTAGGGCAGTGAGTCTCAACCTTTTTTTGTTGCGGCACACTTTTAACGATTTCAAAATTTAGCGGCACACAAAGAAAAAGATAAGTTTAAAAATATATATATAATAATTACAAATCTAAAATTTGGCGGCACACTTTTAGAATCACTGAGTTAGGGATATATGTACAGGTTGTTCTTTTAAATTTCAGCCTTCGCCCAGCATACTGTGATATCCATACATAGGTAACTTAAAGGAACGGTTTAAATATAGGAAACTTGATTTTGAATTCAATCATATATTTTTTTCACTAAAATACACTTACCCATACTGAGCAGGACGTAAGACAGTGAAATGTTTAATACATTTACTTAGATAATTTTGTTCTAAATTATATGTTTAATAGATCAGTTAATGTGGTATCAAGTGTTGATGCTAATCGTGATAAATCGCCACTATTGAACACCTGCTATCTCAATTCATTTGCGGTGTACATCGCTAAACAGTTCTAACCGCCTCCGATGCGAAAATTGTTTGATGACAATCGATAAATAATATCTGTCGGAAACGGACCGCTATTAACCACAGAATAGATGTGTATAACTCATCTTTTACATGCATAGACGGACATGCACACATTTATTTACGATTGCAATTCAGTATTGAACATTTAGACAGATACATGGAGTCGATGTTCGCTGTTAGATGTATGTATTTCGCATTTTATATTTTTTATGAGGATTATATGGCTTCTCGATTTAATTGAACGAACGTAATGTAAATATATGGTTATTTTAGGATCTCGCCCACTAGCAAGACCATATTGGCTCCCTTCTATAATGTAAACGTTACAGCGAACCCTAAGCTAACATTTTTAGTTAGCCAACACGTTTATTTTACATTCCTTGAATATTTTTCTAACGTGCCAACGACAACAGATGAAGTTTATCAATGGTTTAGAATGTTTCAAATTGATATTACTTATGTATATTACTTCACCTAAAGGAATTTTGCATATATTCATTATACAGAAACGGAATTAAACATGGAGTTAAGATTTTAAGAGCTTAACAGCTATCATGGCAAGAGTGACTTACTACACTGGAACCTCGCTTATTTCCACGCTCACTTATATCCACCCTCATTTAAATTTGCACTATAGCGCTCATTTATATCCGCTCGACATCCACCACCCGATAATGCACGTATTCACATGAGCCAATCAGCGCGTAGCACGACCTTTCCTCTCCGCTAACGGGATAACCGTGGAGATCCCTCTCGAGCGGATGTAAGTGAATGTTTACGTTTCCCGAACGCGGATATAGACGAGGTTCCAGTGTACTAGTAATGGCGCCTCTATAGGTTAGTCGAAATTTTCTCAGAAACGACTTGCAGCATCAGCATCTCGGAAGATTTGAAGCTACTATTCCCTTTTGTAACACAATTACCAGCGAAACATTGCTTTAAAAGAAATAGCATAGCAGGGTATAGCTATGAAAATACATTTACGCAGTGATAGTTCTCATAACCAGTAGAACTTACGAAGAAGTAAAGATATACACGCAGAGAAATATTATCTTGAGTTAAAACAGACTGTTTCAGTTCAAAACAATCCCGTATTTGTATATCCGCAAAACTATCACAAGAATATTATTTTCTAAGAAAATTGTTTTGACGCAAAACAACTTTCGACCACTGAATTGACAATTTATGAGCAATTTAACGGAGAGTACAGGTTTTGCCGAGTCCAAAACGGCCCCTCTTTTCTTGCGGAAGATTAGTCTAAGATACCTAAAAATCGTTCTAAAAAGTGTTATTTCTAGGTTATGTTTCGCTAATGTGAAAATCCTCGCAGAAATGTCAAAACACTAGCGAAACATAACCTAGAAATAACACTTTCTAGAACGATTTTTAGGTATCTTAGACTGATCTCCGCAAGAAACGGGGGTTCGTTTTGGACTCAGTAAAACCTGTACTTTCCGTTAAATTGTTTATAAATTGCCAATTCAGTGGTCGACATTCGGAAGTTTAGCCAATGGATTATTTACTCCAAGTACAACGTTTGGTTGAAATTATTCCTCCAATTCCCATGAACCTAAAATACACTTCACATAATCCATTATTAGATATGTACTTTTATTACTGCAAATTTCCACGCCTTAACTATAAAAAACTTATATGTATCAAATTCTTGCAAAATGGTGCACGCAGATAAAAAGATTGAAGTGGAATGCACGTATGTATAAACGCTTCATATACACATATAAACTCAAACGCAGTTGCTCGAAATTTGCAATTCAGCTATTTCACAAATAGGGAAGTTATTCAGATCAAATACGTATTTTACAACAAATATAGTCTAGATTGTATTAAACGCATTTACTTATTCCAAGAAAATGTGTTTGAATCAAAACAGAAATATTCTAGCATTAAAAATATTTGGGTAAAACAGTATATTTTCTTAATTCAAGAACATTTTTCTCTGTGTGTAGACTTGAAAATTAGATTATGTGAAGTAAATTTTTTTTCATATTTTAGTATCAAGAAGAGAAATTGAACGGTTTTTAAATATGGTCGCCGTTTTTTATTCATAGCAACATCGGTCATATGATATACTGCATGAAGTGTAATGAACCTCCTTTTTTGTCTGTCTTAGACACGTAGAATAATATTATAATAAATAGTTATTTATATAAGATGCAAAATGAGCGATTTTTTTGCACTAGACGTGAATATTGAATCACAAGTGTTAGCGTATTCCAATGTCGCCATGCGAATAAAATAGGGTTCTTGTAATGTGATCCATACAAGATTTTTTATAATTTAATTGCAGGTAGGTTTCAAATCAAATAGTATAACAGCCTTATTATTAATTTCTATATAAAAACAATGTCTTCGAATATCGAGGATGATACCAAAGCAGCAACGTTACGTTTCTTACCAAATAAATCTCGGGAATTACATTAATCGGCTCATATGAGGTGCAACAACTGGTGTGAAGTGAAAAAAGTAAAAATGGTATCAGAAAAGGTTCTTCTTACCTATTTTGGCGAGAAATCAAAAACCATCAACGCTACGGAGCCACTATTCAATGTAACGAACAACCATATTATTTAACCAAAGCATGGATATTATGTAAGTAAATTTACGTGTTGGATTTCTGTTTTGAAAGTTTTACAAAGGATGGATTTACTAGGTTCCTAAAGCAAGCAGACGATCGAGATGATTTAGAATTAAAGGCCATTTTTATAGTTGGAGCTTTTTTATGCGTGGTGGGCGCTAGTTGCAACTCCTGCTGTGTAGTTTTTGTGTGTGTGTAATTGTCCTCAAATGGCCTTGTCAAATGTTACCGTCCTCTCAAAGAATTAAACCCCGGATCCTATCGTTTTGCCAAAACGATACGCTACTATCTAACCACTGGAGTTTCTTGTTATAGACCATTTATGGATTATTTGTTGAATATCCGACCTTACAGTAGGTTTGAAGTGCCAATTAGCTACTAAAAATACAAGCATTTCTCATTAATTCAACTTTAAAAAGAAATAATTAGAAAATGATCTATCCCAGGTGCCTCAAATGAGGTATCAATAGAAAGCGTAGTAAAAGGGCTTTTCAACGAACTAAAATATACAGGGTGTTCCATTTAAAATTTTCGAGATTTCTTCGATTTTCCAAAATTGTGAGCATCCTGTATAAAGCGAGCAGTTGCAGAATTTATTTCACATAGTAACGACAGTCCATACTAGTAAAAAATATTCTACTCTGTTGGTTTCGAATCTTTTGTTTTTCCAGATGCAGAATAGCCTACTGAAATGTATCAATTTATCAAGTAAAATCATTGTTTACACAAAAACTATCAACTTTAGACCTATAGAACATTATATCGTTGTAACCAGGTTTCAAGCGCGGATCATTTTCTCTAGTAATATACAGAGTGTTCCATAAAAAAAATGCAACTTTAGTCTGGCATTTCCATCTGGAACACCCTGTATAAAACAAAATATTTTCAAAACGTGCACTTGATGGTGCGGAAGAATATCCGATGACTAAATATTTGACAAACTTTCAAATAAGCGTGTAATCTTCCGTCCCCGCTTCGTTGAGAACACTGTATATGCTTACTGAACATCTACAAGATTGCAGTGATTATATTAAAATCAATGTTCCCAATACAAAATCAAAAATTTAAAGAACATTTACAGTAACTGTATGTGATATTGAATGATGTTATGTATTTACAATTATACAAAAGTATACACAGAAAACAAATTACTAGGTTTAAGTAAGAATAACTTAATTCAAGTCATTCTCATTCTCATATATAAGCAAATACTTATTTTCTTCGAGCAAGAAATTTAATTTCTTGGAATTTCAAGAAATTAAATACTGAATTTTAGAAATCATTTAAGTAAGTAAGTAAACGATGTTCTTGTCTGTACAAATTATTTCTTGGATCAAATCTGATTTTAAGATTTTCATTTACTGTTCCCAAGATATTCAATTAACTTATAGATAGTAAAATTTCTCTTAACAAGTAAAAAATTAGTTAGGGTAAGTGGATTTCCTCAAGAGAAAATAATTTCTTAAATATAGAAATCCTTTTCTGTGTGTATATGCAAAAGCGTCCAAAATACAGGCAAAATAAACTTGTTTTTTTGTAGTATAGCGGAAAATGTACCATGCAGCCTATAGGTATAGGTATTAACACGTTTATTTTTATTCCAAGTTGAATTGCAGAATTTCTTAGATCGCAAAACTCCAAGCTATACACGGGACATGCTTTTCACGGATCATCTGCATTGCTACTGGCAGACGCTGGTGGTTGGTTCACTAGCACTGAAGGGACACGGTAGATGGAAGTCGAAGTTGAGGAATATGTCAAAGAATCGATTTAAAATGAAAGAAATACAACGGTAAGAATGCTTGCGAAAGCACGTTGAAAAATATTGTGAATATTGGAGAGCGCAGCTTGACAAATCTAACATTAAATTCTTGTATAACACATGGTTCTAATGCTGATAAGATAAGATAAAATCTAATGAAAACAAGATGGTACCTTGTTAAATACCTTTTAATTATTATAAGATGTACAAAAAAATTAAATCTATAGTATTTATGTACATTGTACTTAATGTATTTTATTGTGGTATACACAGCATGTGTTAGTATGAAATACGGTACCTGACAATACTTTTCACGGGATAAAATTTTCCCTGATATATGTTTAAAATTACAATTTTATTAAACACTGCAAGATATTTTATTACAACACTAATAATGAACGTAAACAATTTAAAAATTATTAGGAAAAAAAGGCAAGAGAAAGGGTACAACAATATTTTTACTAATTATGTAAATCTTTATACGCAGTAATAATTATAAAGACCTCCCTCATTTTAGTCTTTGTTTCAAAAATAGCCATTCTACATAACAAATACAGTAATCTAAATATTAAAAAGGGTCTGCGTAGGAATTAGAAGAATCAAAAATCACATAGGAATTTAGAACCATGCTACTTATTGTCAGATAATGTGGGAACCAAATACCTGTTTCTTACCTATCACAGTACTTGACACCGCTAGTGTGCACAATCTTTTTCAAATTAAATGTGTATTCGTTATTTAGTGAAAAAAAAGATTACTCCTTTAATGAACTTATTCAGAGGAATTTGCATTTAACTTAAAGAAAAAGACATCTAGTAGACCAGTAGAAACATAATCGAAAGCAGATGTTGTAAATAAATAATAAGTTCGAATTAAAGTAAAGCCCAAATATGTTCACTTGTGGGTACTAAACTATATAACTGCCTTATTTCTGTCATGTTTGTTGACTGACAGAAAATCCGACTTTAGCAGCGCTATCTACATTTTTTTCGGGGATACTGTGTCAATTTCACGAGTATGTTATTGCAAAATCTATAATAACATGCCGGTTCTGTAAAATACTAGCATCCTCTGTCCTACAAGTATTCAATGAATATTAAACTAGAAGCTAAAACTCAAATTATTTAAATAAATGGCTTGTAAATCACATTCATTCAAATTCTATTGACAAAATAATATCACTCGTACAGATGATCTTCTCTTTAGGTATGTTGACATATCTTCGATTTGAATCAAACATAGCCGACAAAGATTCGAATCATCAAAAGTTTATATCCGAAGTTACTACCAACGTAATCGAAGCGCATGTACAGAAAACTACCAACAAAACTAAGCACGTTCTCGACGTATTAAATACTGGAATAATGTAAGTAAAAACAGAACAATATGGAGAAAAGTCGTTATCTTGACACCATAGATAGAAAATGCTCGGGATAGATGGTACATATTCTAATCAGTTTGATTTTTAACTCAACTCAATTTCAGTTACTCTCTTGGCCACCTTTAAATCAATGGATGCCACGTGTAGCCAATTGAGGACAGTAGTTGAGCCACGCCAACAATCTACTTTATAAAGTCTTATTTTTAATATATTTTGTACTTTTGCCATCAATTTAGCCTACAGGACATTTAGCCAGATATACTCGTAATAGGAAGTTTGATATACTCAGCTTTTTCATTGACACTAGTCTAAATTTATCTCCACTTTATATGTTTATCGATGTATCAAACGTAAGTGCATGCACTATATATCACCTCCCAATTATCATTAATTGGTGGTAATGAATGCTATTTTAGATTTTCTAGATAATAATCAAAATAACCCATCGGCTATTATAATAAATGGACCTAATAGTCCAAACGTCGAATATTCTAGCTATTCGATGCAGAACTGTTAGCTTTGTTTCGTAAGTTCTACTATCACTATTATACTGACTTGATGATGTACCTATTGTATATCTAATGCGGATTACCAAGGTAAGCAAGTGTACGTCTAGCCTCATCTGATTTGAAATTTAAACTTTCATACTGTGAATCTAAATTTATTCTAGTTGCCCGTTGCTCATCATTTGTCACCCAATATCTGAGATTGAGACTGATTGAATTTAATTCAGTGAAAATTTGAATTGCTTCATTAATAGTGTAAAATCTAGCCAAAGACTTAGAAACTTTCCAAGATAATAGTGCTGGTTAACGGACATTTTAGTCGACGAATATGTGCTGCTTTCTTTACAGCCCTAATATAGGACATTATAATATCTCGCAAATTATGGAGAAGAGTATGGGCTTAATATATGCCGAAAGGTCGTATGAAACAAGAATCAGCAAATGGACGGTTTCACGTACACATAATGTATTGTGTTTATAACATCTCTTTATTATGTACAAAACAAAAAAACAAGGTAATTTACGAAGAAACAACAAAACAAGAAAGTCAAATGAGATGTTTAAAGTAACGGCATTTTTTGGCAGATCACCCTGTATTAACACTCTTAATTTTTGGTATCCAACTATACATGTTACAAATTTAATGTGCTCTTAGTTTCAAAGCTGTTCCCATCAAAGCTCGAGTTCCATCATTGTTTACAAACATACATTGTAACAACGAATGTATGTAATCCGAGTTAACGTTAGCATGACATTCGAATATTTCATCAAGTAAGTAATTTCGAAGCAAGAGACAACATAGCACATTTACAGTTACCACCGCCCAAATCGTCATGTGTAAGGTAATAATTTTTAATGTTATGGAAACTTTAAGTCTAATATGTATAATAAAAGTTAATGGTGCACGTTGTACACGTGTTTAAAAGAACTGACATTAATATACTGTTATCGTGAGAACACTGAAAATATTGCCTGAATTTTAATTATACTAGTTACGCATACGGGATTAAATAGATCGCTATAAAGCCTTTTCCCTAGAAAATCTTCAAATTTTTAAACATGGAAAGGTGAGAGTAATCTACGTAATATTCTTAAAGATAGTCTCACAATGTAATGCTTATATTGTCTTGTTATGAAAGTTGCGAAGCACAATTCAAAGCAAGGACTGTCAAAATTTTCCTCAGGAGCTCTTACAGGTCTTCATTGGGAACTTATCCGGCCTTATATCACAACAGCTATAATCATCCTTTTCTCAAATCCGACATAATTATTAATTCCAATTCACCTTCCAATGTACTACACATTCATATAGTTGCATTAATTTAATGCGCCTTAATAATTGAAGTGTTGCCGGTAATAATGTCTGTTAAATGATGGTATTAAAAAACAACTTATTAGGATGTCAATGTACTTCGACACACGCGTCTATATGCATTTCTATGCAATTTAGTCTTGTGGTGTATGTTTATTTCTTGTTCTTTCACACAGAAACTTGTCTAAAATAGGAACCAATACTTAGAATTCCGGAACTACCATTAGATTCTTCGCAGTTATTGTGATCTTTAAGGAGCCACGTTTACAATAACGATCTGCAAAAAAAAACAAGTAATGAAACTATATGTCAAGTTCCTCGGTAAACCGATTGACTTGCAGATAAATCAACAAACTGTACAAACAGTCTACATCATAAAGATATTATTTCTCGTACAAACTTTGCCACTTTTCCAGGGGTTGAATTTAAAAAATCGCCGAAAAATATGTTTCAATATTTATGTCAAAGAGCACTAATATTAAGTTTCAAGTAAATTTCACAATAAAAATATTTTTCCCATACAAACGTTGCCACCTTTTTCCTCCTTCCCTTAGAGTCTGAGTTAATAAAACACTGAAGAACTTGTTTTATTAATTTTATTGTAATGCATTAATATAAAGTTTCACATAAATTTAATCTAATAATATGTATATTCTTTATACACTAACTTTGTTCACCCCTTTAAGATTTTAATTTCAAGAAAGCCAATAGACGTATTTACTCAATTGTGTCACAGAGCGTTAATACCAAGATTAAAGAAAGAATTACTATAAAAATATGTGTGCTATACAAATTTTTCCATCTCTCTTTCACCAGCTTAGGGGTTGAATTAAAAAGAGAACGCCGAAACGTGTTTCATTAGTTATAACTATAAAAAATACATTTTTTGTAGAAGCTTTGCTCTGTCAATCGTAAATTTGACCATAAAAATATTATTTACTACACAATTTTCGTCGCTCCTTTTCATCCCATTTCACTTTCTTGTAAGTTGAATTTTGAAACAATTACGAAACACATTTTTCACGAATTTTGTAAAAGAATATTAATACCAAGTAAGTTTGACCATAACAACGCTATTTTCCACAAAAACGTTGCCATCCGCGTTTCCCCGTTGGAGATGGAATTTTAAAAAATTAATAATTACAGATCTATATTAGGTTTTATTCAAATATGTATTTAGTATCATTATCGGCATAGTCATAAATTTGTTAATAATAGACGTTAATGCAAATAAATTGCATGATTCATATTTTAAAAATTTCGAAAATTTAAGAAATTTCGTAAATCAAAATTGCGAAGCTCAACTAAACTTTTACTCACGTATTCTACCATTTTGTACGAATGATTAATTTGTGAAAATTAGAAAGTTTGTCTCTCGCTAACATGTCACAATTATTTTAGAATGTCAATTAACGCTAATGTCTAATTTCCGAATGACTTTATGCGGAGGTAGCTACTTCCGTACAGATGAAAAGGCGATAACTTATTATGCCATCCATCTAAGCTGGTTGATTACGTAACAATGTAAAGTTACTTCTAGTTCGTCATATAGGGGAAATACAACAGTTTGCTTGCGGCTTAAGCTAAAAGCTTTGTGCTTTTGCGAAGCGTAATAACTTGAACGTTCGCCAAATCCTCATATGTAAGCCAGTTCTAATTTGCATTCACCTGAAAAGGCACTTTTGAACGCATTTAATACCTACTGAATGGCATTATGATAGATTTCTATATTATAATGCTGGTAATATCTTTATCAAACCATACGAAGATCACTCTACTAAATAACAGTAATCTGTTACCTATGGAAAAAAAAAATGTATATCCTAATCCAACATATATGTATTTCCACTGTAAGTCAATAAAACAAAAGTCAACCAAAAACTAATTTATTTCAGCATGCAATAGATAGATAGATGGATAACTTTATTGACCACATATGTACATACATAATTGCATAACTATTACAAAACTTGTGGTACGTCAAAGGTTGAGTAAATAATAATAAAAAAAAACATGTTAAAATCGAAATAGTTAATACAACATTTAAAGCAAACAAAATACATATATGTATATTAGGCATAACACACAAAGACACCAGGTAATAGAAACGGTACAACGCAGTGTGCCTCAGAGATCTCTCATATCAAAACTTAAAAACTCATCGACTGAATAAAAGCAGTTAGTACTTCGACATAAATTCTTTGATTCTGATCTTGAACAAGCTGTAGTGCAAACTCCTCCATTGACTGGGTAATACATTATAAAGATTAACGTTTGTTGTATTTTTGATCGATTTGGTAAGGCACAGCTTTGGTATTCTTAAGTTGGTTGCATATGTGGTGTTATAGCAGTGATTATCTGCTTGAGTCTTATAAGACGTGATATTTCTGTGTATCTCCCGAAGACTATAATATATATAAAGACATGGCAGCGTCATTATGCCGTATTTACTAAAATAAGGTCTGCAGCTTTCACGGGGCGCCGCGCCCGCCAAAATGCGCACCGATCGCTTCTGTAGTCGGAATAACCGTATAGCCGCACCGCTGTTTCCCCACAGAACAACACCACAGCTCAATTGAGAATCGATCAAAGCGAAATAAACAGAAAGTTGAATGTTTTCAGTTGTTATTCTTTCAATCTGCCGCAAAAGGAAAATGTGAGAGGAAAGCCGCCCACGAACCATCTCGACATGACTAAACCAGCACAATTTGCTGTCCAAAACCACGCCAAGCAAAGCTGCGTCCGGCACGCCCGCCCGCGCGTCACTAGATGTAGAGAAAACGATTTTTTGCGTTTTATCCCGATTTAACATTAATTTATTCGCGCTGTACCAACTCTCTGCACGAGTCTCTATCGCACGCACCGTCGTCGCCAACCGCTGTAAATCCCTATCGGAGCTAATGAGGGTCGCATCATCAGCATACATCACCAGACGATCAGGCGTTAAGCAATAAAAAAGGTCGTTTACGTAAATTATAAATAACAAAGGGCCTAGCACATAGCTCTGAGGAACCCCATGCCGGACCGACACCGACCCCGAACTCCCATGTCCAGTCATGACACTCTGACATCTTTCAGATAAGTACGACGCCAGCAAGGCCAAAGCGGCGCCACGGATTCCATAAAATTCCAATTTTTTCACGAGTAAATCATGATTTACGCAGTCGAAAGCCTTGCTGAGGTCGCACGATCCTCAAAACCGCGTCAATTGTGGATCTCTCCGATATGTACCCAAACTGCAAAGCATGTAACAATGAAAATCTTCTAAAGTACCCAAGTAAACGCTCCTTTAATATAATCTCGATGATCTTTCCGAGAATACAAACAACACCTATAATTTTTAGGTTCCGCAGGATCACCTTTTTTAAAGATGGGTACAACTTTGGAATTTTTAAAAGCACGGGAAAATCTGCCCGTTCTGAAACTCAAATTAATTAAATAAGCTAGAGGATCAATTAAAAAATCCCGCGTATTTCTTACAATGTCACTACTAATGCCATAAATATCCGAGCTTTTAGAACTGCTTAAGGCATCAATAGCGTGGGAAACCTCAATGCCCGTAACCGAAAGCAAGCAGAAAAAATTGACAGGTTTCAGTATATATTTCAAGTAATCCAAAGCATCCACATTACTACCATTTAAGGAATTTACGAACTTGTCTGCGAATGTCACGAAAAAGTAATTCATTTCATCAACGTCAATATCCACCGGATTTACACGCGCATTACGATTTCCCTCGAAATTTATAATTTTCCAGATATCACGAGATTTATGGTTGGAGTTTTCATTAAAACTAGAATAAGCGCGCTTTTTAGTTGTCTGGATGGCATTTCTATACACTTTACAAAAAGCATCATAGACGGTCTTGTCCACAGCATTCCCTGCAACTGTGTATACTACTCTCATAGCCTCGAGAGTATTTCTCATCTTCCGCAGTTCAGCATTAAACCATCGGACAGGATAATCACTATTACCCTTGATGCGCACCTTTTCAATGGAAAATGGATATCGATAAGTGTACGGTAACTGTTAAGTAAAAATCGGCCGCTGAATCAATATCGACGGAGTCAAACAATATACCTCACTGTATCTGCTGAAACGATGCTACGAACTGACTCATAGAAGAATCGTTCATAACACGTCTGTAAACTGTGTCAGTATTTATATCAATTTGCGCTTGAAACGTAATTAATTGTCCGTAATGATCAGAGAGGTCTTCAACTATTGCAGCAGAGCAATGAGCATCACAAATGTTGCCGAGAACATTGTCTATACAGCTCGACGTCGATCCGACACGAGTAAAATCATTAATCATAACCTTCAAACCAAAAGAGGCTATCAAGCAACGAAGATCCGCGAGTTGTACTGTTTCACGTAAAAAGTCAACATTGAAATCTCCCAAAATTACTATTTTACTATATTTAATGTATAAAGTATAAACTCTTCAAATTGATTAAGAAAAATATTAAAATCACCGAGACGGGACCTGTATACGGTAACAATAACCGTCTTAATGATGCGCAATTCAATAGCACAGAATTCTGCATGCATTACAGAACAACAATAAGTGACATCGATCACACTGTATGCTAATCCCTCCCGCAAAAACATCGCGACACCTCCGTCTCTCAAACGATCACGACAAAAGAAAGAGGCATGAGTGTATTTACTTAATTTTATTGTAGAAAGTTGATCGCGATCCAGCCAATGCTCAGAGAGACACACTACAGCAAAATCCTGCTGCTCCAAAAACAAGCATAATTCGTCAATTTTATTCGAGAGACATTGTATATTTATGTGAAACACACTCACCTCGCCATCACCTGCTACTCCGGCTGCTGCGGTGTCGACGTCTTTCCAAAATTTGACTTATTTCAGGATTGTAGACTTCCGCAACGTGTTCCATAGGAAAGGAGACTCTAATATATATAGTCGGTAAGGGCCGATTTTCTCTTCACAATGGCGCACTCACAGTTTTTCTTCAATAACAGAATTAGCTTCTCTTGCTCCTGTGTACGTTTCTCCATATGATATGACAATTTTTTATATACGTCTAACTCACTTTTGGTATTACCCAGTACTTGTGCTAATTGTTTCATATCCTTGGATTCGCGTGTTGTCATTACAGCGTTAAGGTTACCTTGAACTTCTTCAGTGTTTACTCCATTTTCTTCACATTTTGTTTTTAGTTTATTTATATAATCTATTACGTGCAAATTCGTTACACCACTAGGAACTATATAATAATGGAATAATTTCTATTTAAAGTGAACTGCAGTTCTTCCGGTGCATGGGCAATGAAGGTCGAGATGTTACATATAATACTCCATGTAATGTTAACATTTTAAATTTATTGAAATATAACGGGTTTAGATTTTCTGTAGTGATTTAAGATTATAATCAAAAAGATACCAAAGTTTTAAACTTATCTCAGAAACATGCAATAGGCGCTTCGTAAAAGATCTCATAGAGATCAAATACAAAAGACTCGCTTTTCTAAGCATTTAATTAAAGTTAAAAGCACTTTCTCAAATACATTACACAGTAGTAATAGAAATCCATTGAATCTAAATCTATAAGGTAACGTCAAAGTGCGATTATTGGTAATTTCAGTGCGTCGCGTTGCCTTTATATAAAAACGCATGGAACGGAAATCGAAGTAAACATTGCAAGTGCGATTTCTTTGCATGACCAGTTGCGATTTGGAACTTGATTGCAGAAATAAATAAAACAAAACGCGGAGAGCCGTGATGGTCTGGTTTGTTACACGAAAGAGGGATTCTTATTGGGAGGTTACAGTCATTGGGGATTCTAAATTGAATTCTTTTCTTTCGAGCTCAAATGCTTTTCTCATTAATTTAAAAAGAAGAGGCATTGCCGATAAATGCATTCCTTTGTTTCGTTCTTTTATTAAGACTTCAAATATATGTATATCTGAATGCCAGACTGGTTCGTCTTATAGCTAAATGTAATAAATGTTTCAATTTGCATTAAATTACATTTGTAAATTTGAATGTTTTTGTAATTGGTTGTACACGTTTCTGCTATTTTTGTTCAGTATATGAGGCGCTCTTTGTTGTACAATTTCCGTTAGAACCGTTTGTCACGATGTTAAATTTGATATTAAAAATGTATTTAAATTTAATTGTGAAAATACCTTTACCTGTCAATATTTAGAATCGTTTCTGAATGTTTACAATTTTCTTCTTAATTTTAATTTAGAAATTTTATGACACATAAAAATATGTTTAAAAAAAAATTGGAACACTAAATTTAAGATCGTGTCAAACGACTCTTACAATGAATGACAATTCGTGGAATTTAGTAGCCCTTATGAAATAAAGAGGTGGTATATTCTACAACTCAAACCAGCCTGTTGATATGTATGTACACTGCTCATTCGAAGTAATGTCTCCCCCTAGAGACCCGAAATCAAAACCTCGCTTCCTAATGGAAGTCGCCTGTTTTCAAGCACTAGTACAATTCAGAACCTCATTTACATATGTATTTACCTAGAGGGATTTATTGTAACGAATTTAACTTACATTTGTGAGAAATTAGACAAGTATGCAAGCGATACATACCTATAGGTATACATACATACATATATGTATGTACAGTCGAATTTTTGGATCTTGTCCGTTACGTCATTAACAGCGTAATTAAACCCAGATATATATACGTAAAGTATTCATCACCGCCATTTAACGTACATTAGAGAGAAATGTCAACATGACATATAAGTCGATTCATACTGATATTACTCATGACGTAACGGACAAGATCCAAAAATTCAACAATATATACAATGTAATATGTATGTACCTATATAATGTCTACATACATACAGAGAGTCTCAGCGAGACCGTTCATTAGAAGTTTATGGCGTTCTGATCAAAATATAAATTGGAAAATTTAGAACTATGGTAGTCGGTTATGTTCTCTTCAATAAAAATATTTTTAGATTTCTAGCGCTTCCGGTTATACCGGAAGTCGCCATCTACTTTATTATTTTGAATAGAACACCCTGTATATTTTTACACATTTGGATGCACCTATCTTTAAGCTTTCTGGATAACCTTACTTTTTGCGATTTGATTCGGGCGTTTTGTAGTTATTCATTTTTTCTAAAAAAAATTGCTCTAGCAAACATTTATTCAAAAAATCAGAGGACACTCGATTTTTCGGATATCAATTTAAAATTAGTAATATAGATACTTAAACAACATGTTGAAGTATATTTTAGCGCCGAGAACGGCTGTCTACATTGCGTCGTTACTTTACTATGGCACGTTAACTCTTCGAAATTTTAAAGAACTACCTACTAACTTCCTTTCTTCAAATGGCACCCCCCATATTTTATTACTTAGTCGTCTTCGGCGTCCAATTCCACATATTTTATATCCCATATGTATTATACCTAAAATTAATAGTTTAGAAGATAGTTAGATTTGTTTGAAAAATACACACATAACTCATCGATACTTATCCAGTGTACTATGGAAAATAAGCGCTCTCAAAGATTTGTTTATTATTTAGTATTTAGAGTGACACTTCGTGTTAAGAAGACTCACTGAGTCCGGTATCGGGCTAAAATTTCATAAAAATTTGTCCACTCGTATGAACATAGTAATAGAACAATACTTTATTTCGTTATACATTTTGTGTTTGCAGTTATTTACTCAACATAAATTTAAAATTCTTTTTCTTAATAAAAGACACACGTTTTACAATTTAACATAGCAACATAACTTTTAAAATTCTTAGGCTTAATAAAAGACACACGTTTTACAATTCATAGCTACCTAAGACTTTTAAATTTTTGGTAAGCAAATAACTGCGAATACAAAATGTATAATAAAATAAAATGTTGTTCTATTACTATGTTTATATGAGTGTATAAACTTTTATGAATTTTTAGATACCATACCCAGTGAGCCTTTTAAAATGAGGTGTTGATACTATATCACCGAAAATTATACTTCAATTCTAAATATAATTTGTATAGTGCTTGAAAAACTATATAAACTAATAAGTAATATAAATCTAAATTAAAAAATTACATTCTGCAATGTATAATGTAAAAAGAGAGATATTAGTTTGGATAGATGAAATTGACAAAAATTGAAATAAATAATTCAAATTAAATGTTACATTGTGAAATATGTTTAATCTACACACTATGCTATTTACAGAATTGAAAGATCTGAAATATCGAGTGCTGTTATATTTGCAAATTTAAAGTAATCTTTGTAACAACTTAATGGACCTTTCGACGTACCTTCACAAACTTATCTTAGTATGAGAAAACAAAATATTATCAATAACACTTTCAAATAACACATAACCACCATTTTTTTTCTCTCAATTGCTGCTTTAATTCGTCTTGCAACATAGTCACGAGGAGATGGCATAACGTTTCTTATTGATGTTCGACTTGGTAATGTATAATCTGAATACTTGCGCCAGAAGGAAACACATGCTTCTTGGTCTACTAAAGTGAACGGTAGATAACATAGAATAAAACAAACAGCTATATTAAATGTTAATTGTGCTGTATCGATTGCAGAACAGTGTTTTATGCACGTCAAATAGTTGTCGCACCTTACGCATTTAATTCTGTTGCCTTCGTATTCTAAATCCGACATACTCGCCATTACGTTTTCTAGATTCTTCGAAATACACCGTTTGCGAAACCTACCTAAATGTGACATTTTTTATGTAAGTATGTGTGTACTCATAAGCACTCACAACAACCAGTAGAATCCTGAACAAGTGTGCTTTCATACGAACGCTCGAGTTTCCGTGCCACCCGTCTACGTTGCTCACCGCACTGTATTGGAAATTGAACCTCTTTACCAAGTCTAGTAATGATATCGGTCCAAATATTGTAGCAAGATAGTAATTAAACTTTACATGTTTCATAATTATATGACTAAAATGAAAAGATGTTGACGTTCTAAACACTAAAGATAATAAAACCAATATTGCCGAATATACACATAAGTTATTTTTTATAACAATAAATTAATAAACATTCTAAGTTTGCGCTTGAACGGCAATGGCCTGCTGCGATAAGATAGCACCAGATTCAAATACTATTAGCACATTTGTTATTTTTAAATTATTCTTTTAATTAAATTATGAAACTTGCAGCATAAGCGAAAAAGAAGACTGTGAAAATTACGAATTATTAGCCTATTATAGCAATTTTCTCAAGACAAATTAAATGGAAAGACAAAATACAACTACCAACATAGTAACCTTTCTAATAAAACATATTGTCTGCAAAAAGAGGTATTCCGGTACCGGGAATCGAACCCGAGCCTCCTGGGTGAGAGCCAGGTATCCTATCCACTAGACCATACCGGATTGCAATTGTTTTATGCTCTAGTCCTCTAGCCCAAAGTGATTGTTGTTTACACAATATCTTTTTTTCACGTGAAATATTAAATGTAATTTGTATCGGAAATATAAATAATTATTGCCTTTAGACATTTATAATTATACGAGTAAATAGTACTGAGATCTGCTTACAAAGAATAACACATGTAAGTATCTCTGATGTATGTACTTATGTTCCTTCAAATAACCTGTAACGCTAAATTATCGAATTACGTTTCAGGCACACTACGAATACATGCATTAGTATATGTATGTATATATCATGTGGGATGAATTCATTTTTATAACGGCAGAACATCCGTTAAGAAGTAAAAAGGGTTTGTAAAATTTGTAAAGTTGAACACAGTTTAATTCGCTAATATACAAAAATTATTACATCCATAAAAAAGGTAACTTACAGTAAAAAGGAATTCCTGTACCGGGAATCGAACCCGAGCCTCCTGGGTGAAAGCCAGGTATCCTAGCCACTAGACCATACCGGATACATTTGCAGATGTATCAGGCAATAAATTTCAGACAGAACTAATTATCATTTGTATTTGTATAGTTTATCAATATTTTATGATGTACCATAAAATTCTCAATAATTGAACTTATATATCGATACAACACAAATAAATTTAAGAGTAATATAGATATAGATATAAATTTAACGAGCTACATACAATCACAATCTTACAAATTGACATTTAGAAATTCTTTAAGATTTCTGGACCAGCTGTTTGTCTTGAATTCACGTATACCATGTTCGCCTTAGATTCTCCCTTGCAATGCAGAAAAACAATACAAATTATATTTTATTAAAGTTTGATTTCAAAATTATATACCTACCTACTTTTTCTATAATTTTTATACTTATCGGATCCAAACACATTTTAGAAAGAAATGTCACAATATTTTTATATGTTAGGTACTCATTAGTTAATTGAATAAAACAATATTTTTTAATCCTAAACTGAATATTCTCCTATACAGTCTGTTTGATTTTAGCTGTCACCGCAGATACCCCGGCTACTGTTAGAGATATGACAAAATGTTATAGAAGTAAAGTTGTTCAACATTTAATTAGCTATCATCCTTTATAGCCAAAAACACAATTGAGAATCAAATGTTTTAGATGTAGCAACTGCAATCAAAATTCTAAATGGAACGTACACAATTTTATTACATATTCTAAAACTGTAAAAATTTCTCTTCATGCCGTAGTTATCTAATAAATTAAAGATATAAATCGACAATTAAGAGACAACTATGCCCTTACGTAGATTAGAGCTTCATTTGAAAAACTAGGCGGCGAAACAAATGAAAACCATTTGTCAGCTTTCAGTTGAATAATTTTTAATACTATCTTAATAATAGGCTATTCAACATAAATATAACATAACAAGATGAACAAAGTAATAATAACTTATTAATAAGTAATTTAAGTTTAAAATTCTAGTTTACAAATTTAGAGTTTTTGTTCAAAATGACCTCCGTTGTTTATAATACATTTCGTCTCGTTTTTTGTAACATGTGTGGTATTATTTGGCCACAAGCCCTACGAATATGGTTTTCAAGATCGTCTCGATCTTGTGGACAAGTAACATAAAGTTTTTTGTTAGAGAAAACCCCACACAAAAAAATCTAAAATAAAGAGATCTGGCGATCTTGCTGGCCAGTTGAAGGGGCTACGATTTCCTATCCATTTTACACCAAACTTTTCAGTTAAAATCTTCCTGACGTTTCGTGTATTGTGGGTGCTGGTGGAACCATATCGCGACGTATTTCTAAGGGTACATCATCCAGATAATCTTCGAACTCTGTCAGAAGAAAATCGGCATATCGTGCCGCATTAACCGATCCTTGATAAAAATAGGGACCTACTATAGTATCGCCTAACACGCCAAGCTCCACATTAATGGAAAATCTGTGTTAAAATCTGCATTTCCGAAATTGACGTGGATTCTCTGTATGCCAGAAATTATCATTTTTTCTATTAGAAATCTCGTTATTGTTGAAATTAGATTCATCGCTCCAAAGAAATAAATTTAATAAATTTTAATTATTGTTAAGCCAATTACAAAATATCGTTCTCCTGTCAAAATCATCGTCTTAAACCTTGTACTAATTTAATTGTATATGAAGTCATTTTATATTTTTTTGGCCGAGAAAATATTTTATACTGACTGACTTATTCCTACATTAGTCACTGCTTGACGTATTGAATTTCGTGAATGTGCTCTAAAGTCTGCCAATATTAAAATATCTTCATCATTTGTCCATTTCTTGCCCTTCGCGCGTACCTGATCACTAAAGCAGCCATTTCTTCGTAAAAAAAGCCTTGTTAAAGTACGAGGATGCAAATGTCTCCTTTCTGGATACATAGCTTGATACAACACACAAGCTTTTCTACTACTGTCATTAAATTGGTATACACCCTTAGCATGTCCATTTTTCATCATGTGTTATTTAAAATGAAAATTGACAGTACCTACGCAGGAATTTACTCAGTTACTTTGATACTAAAGCTGCAGCAATTGTTTTCACCGTCCATCTTCTCAAAGTGATGTGTTCAATTCACCTAAGCCTGCAATTGTCACTTAATTATCGATTTATATCTTTAATTGATGAGATAACTGTTGCATGCAGAATTTTTTACAGTTTTAGAATATGTAATAAAATTGGGTAGGTTCCATTTAAAATTTTGAATGTAGTTGCTCCTTCTAAAATATTTAATACTCTGTTGTTTTTTTGGCTATGAGGTATTATAGCAAATTAAATGTAGAACAACTTTCTTCTACACACAGAGAAAAATGTTCTTGAATTAAGAAAATATACTGTTTTACGCAAATATTTTTAATGCTAGAATATTTTTGTATTGATTCAAACATATTTTCTTGGAATAAGTAAATGCGTTTAATACAATCTAGACTATATTTGTTGTAAAATTCGTATTTGATCTGAATAAGTTCCCTATTTGTAAAATACCTGAATTTTAAATGTTGAGCAGCTGCGTTCGAGATTATATACGTGTATGAAACGCTTATACGTGCATTCGACTTCAATCTTTTTATCCGCGTGCACCATTTTGCAAGAATTAGATACATATAAGTTTTTTATAGTGAAGACGTGGACATTTGCAGTAATAAAAGTATATATTTAATAATGGATTATGTGAAGTGTATTTTAGCTTCATGGGTATTGGAGGAATAATTTCAACCAAACGTTGTACTTGAAGTAACCTTGAAGTACCTTTTTGTGAAATTTAGGAGCGGTAAGTTAGGTAAATGATTTTTGAGAAGATTTGATTCATCATTCTTGTATTCAGCATCTGACACTCTGCAACGTCTCAACGATGCAAAACGGAAACACAAAAAAAAAAAAGGTAGAGCGCCGCGCTCAGAAATGCCGCCAAATAAATAATGGTGAGGGAAAAAAAAATGTATATATAGTAAGAAACCAAAATATACCCCTTATCACCTACCCTTAGTAGTTCGGATTTTGGCCAGCTTATGCGGTGAGTGGGGTGGGTTCCACAACTCAGGATATCTATCAATTTATAAATGGGCGCCACTCCGTCAAAGAAAAAAATAATAAAGAAAAATACCTTGATAACCCGAACGCGTGACGGAGAATGGCAGATGTACCGCCGTGGTGATAAGATTGGATACAGAAAAAAAAAAAAAACAATAACTAGGTGTAAATATAAATGCCAAAATATATTAAAGAAAATATTAAAAAGAGAACATTCTTATTAGAGAGTAATTTAGTATTTTAATAATAATTAATTAAAATCAAAATGTTGATCAACTCAGCTACTAGTAACATTACCACAGTTTAAGTTTAAGATACGATATAAGTATATGAAATGAGCAAAAAAAAATAAATACAATATACCCTTACATTGACAAAATCCAACAAGTATGTAGATATATGTACATATGTATATATCAGAATGGTTTGGTCCAAACTTTCTGTTACACCTGTATCACATGTAATAATTTTAATAATATGTAACGGTTTTACACAAATCTCAAAACTGTAATAATACTTTTAGTTGCTCTAAAATGGAAGAATGAAGCAACTAATATGATTTCCGTTTATTATAATAGTATAATACACTTAAAAATTAAAAAGGGCCAAAAAAAAATATATATATATGTATAGATATGTTCCTCTTTTCTTTCAGCTAATTTGCCAGATAATAAATGATACGTATATTAAGAAAAGGAAAAAAAAAGGAAAAGGGGGAGGGGAAGGTGACTTAAAATCTCTACTTAGCTTGTCCTTCAGCGAAATGGGTGCGGAAAAGCGTCCAAATTGCCGTACGTTCCGGGAAGAAAAAAATAGAGATGCCCATGCGAGGTCGTTGCTGGGGCGTTCAACAAGGACTCCAAAGGTCATTCAAAGACGAAGCAAAAGGATCTTCGTCCAATCGGAATTTATATGTGACGGAGACTAAATACTCCCTTAATACTTCAAAAATTTTGTAAGTACTAATTACTAAGTACTAACTGCCTAAAATAATGAAAAAGAGAACCATTTAAATCTAAGACAAGAAGTAGAGGTCAAAATAACATACCTAAGATGGTGGTAGGCAAAAAGATCTGGAATGTGTAAAAAAATGGAACGAAATCATCTGTCGGCGATTTAATCCGGCAATGCCGTTGTAAAGTTAATTACACTAATTGCAGAAATAATAAAGCCTGCTACCAGCAGTGATACTTTTCCCAAAATCGTCGCAACAAGCGTATTACCAAATCACACATATGCTAATACAATATTTCGGCAATCGGCCGCAGTAATAATTCGTGTACCGACTTTATAGACTACACACACCGGAATGTCCCGCAGAGCTAGGCCGGTGATAAGACCAAGATCAAAAGAGAAGGAAGATGACCACAAAAAAAAAAGAATTTACCAAGTGGACCAATATAAAGGAGTATTTAAATAAATCGAAATCTAAGAAATAAAACACATCACTGAAGCAACCAGAGATGGCGATAAGAGTACTAAATTTGTTAGAAATAATAGATATTTAAATGCTATAACGATGACTAAATATATACACTGGTATTAAAGGTAAATTCAACCGTTACAAATCCCACCCCAACTTAAAGAAATTTTTGTAGAAAAATTTCACAAATCTTCATATTACTAAATAAATCCGTAATATTACCAACAACCGAAAACGTATTCACAGTCCAAAACAATAGTAATTTATTCGGAGCATGGCTTCAAATCCTTTACATGCCATGTTCCCAAAGTTTTCCCGTCCAAATTTTCTAAAACGTACATCCAAGGTGATACTTTACGGGAAATAACAAACGGCCCAATATATTTCGGAGCTAACTTAGCTGAGTAAAAATTAGCGGCATCCGACTGCACATAATTTTTCCGATATACTTGATCTCCAATTTCGTAGGTAACATTTCGTCTTCTAAGATCATAATATTTCCTGTTCTTTTCGGCAGCTTTCTCTAGTCGCTGTTTCACCTCGGCATATAGACGCCGAAGGCACTCTAGTCTATCTTGCATCGAAGTTTCCGTATCGTTTGTTTTAAAACGACCATCAGCACTAGAATCCAGATTGAGAGGAAATTCTCTGCCAAAAACTGTAAAATAAGGACTATAACCAGTACTTTCATGAATTTGAGTTCTCAGAGCACACGCAAGTTTAGACAAGTGTTTGTCCCATGACCGATGATTGTCTGAAACGTAACATCTAATCATAGTTTCTAGGGTTTTATTAGTACGTTCCGTCGGATTAGCTTGGGCGTGGTAATTAGCTGTACGCAAATGTTTTACATGATATGTTTCTAAAAGGTTTTTAAACTGTTTGCTGTTAGCTGTGTACCATTATCAGTAATGAGAACCCTAGGTTGACCAAACATCAGAAATAGATGTTCCTCAATAGCATTGCAAACCAGTTTAGATGTCGCATTCCGAAGCGGTATGACTAATGAAAATTTACTAAATGTATCTACTACTACTAATATAAATTTATAACCACGGGTCGATCTAGGTAGTGGTCCTATCAGATCACAAGCTACACATTCGAATGGGTGATTTGCAACACGTCGTGTGGCCATCAAACCTGCCGGTTTGGTTTGCAAGGGTTTATTTTGTAAGCAGACTTTGCACCTCTTAATATAGTTACTGATGTCTGATTTCATCTTAGGCCAGTAGTAATGTTCAGAAATTCGTTTATAGGTTTTGAATATACCTGCGTGACCAGCTGTAGGTACATCATGACTCTCATTAAGAACGCGTTGACGTTCCGATTTAGGCACCACCAGTTTCCAGTCTGTCTCTACACCAAGGCCAGGAATTCCCTTGTTCTCTACAAACTTATACAGCTTCATATTCTCTATCCACCAGTTAGGAAAAAGTAAAGGTTTGTCTGCAACTTTGCGCAACATATTGTTATACCATTTGTCTGCTTTTCCAGCTGTAGAATCTTGAATGACGTCTACTATAGGTACAGAACGAGAGAGCATATCAGGCACAACGTGCTCTTTTCCTTTTCGGTGAATTAAATCAAATGAGTACTGCTGTAACTTCAGACCCCATCTTGCTAACCGTCCGGTAGGATCTTTTAAATTATTTAGCCAACACAACGACCAGTGATCAGTAATTACTGTAAAATGAGTACCCTCAAGGTATGGTCTTAACTTTTCAATGCTCCAAAGAACAGCCAAACACTCACGCTCTGTGGTGGAGAATTTCCTTTCTTGTTTAGTCAGCGACCTAGACAGATAACAAATAACTTTTCTCTCCTTGGTCCGGATGGTTTTGTGTCAACACAGCTCCAATACCATAAGCACTCGCATCCGTCTGAACAGTAAAAGGAAGGTCAAAATTTGGACATGACAATACAGGTGCCGAAATAAGATGTTCTTTGATTTTCTTGAAAGCTTCCTCTTGCCTCGCAGTCCAATGAAACTTCGTGTTCTTACGTAGTAATTCCGTTAAAGGTTGTATTACCATAGAGAAATTCGGAATAAATCTACGATACCATGACGCGGTTCCTATCATACTTCGTACATCAGAGACCTTAGATGGTGTGGGAATCTGTAGGATCGCTTCCACTTTACTAGGATCAACATGAAGTCCATTACCATCAACAACATAACCAAGATATTGTAATTCAGAACGACAAAATTGACACTTATCTCTTCCAAGGGTAAGTCCTGCTTTAGAAAGTCGTTCACAGACCTTAGACAAAATGTCCATGTGATGCTCGAATGTTTGCGTAGTAATAATAATATCGTCGAGGTATTTAAAACAATAAGGTTCCAAGTCTACTCCCAACACACGGTCAATCAACCTTTGCCAAGTAGCGGGTGCTGTGTGTAAGCCAAAAGGAAGTCTTCGGAATTGATACAATCCTCTACCAGGTACTGTAAAAGCTGTCAAAGGGCGAGATTCGTCAGCAATTGGTATTTGCCAGTAAGCCGTCTTAACATCGAGGCTTGATAAGTATCTTGCATCTCTCAGTCTGTCCAAAATGCTAGACACATATGGCAGTGGATAAGCGTCTCTTTTGGTTACCTTATTCAATTGTCGGTAGTCTACGCAAAATCTCCAGGTAGCATCTTTTTCTTACCATTACTATAGGACTGCTCCATGGACTTATAGATGGTTCAACCACTCCTTTATCCAGCATATCTTGTAGTTCTTTGTCTATATGTTTCATCATAGCGGGCGTTACGGGGTAATAACGCTGCTTAATTGGTTCGACATTATCCAACAGTTCGATCTTGTGTTCTACGATATCTGTACATCCTAAGCTATCCTTGAGTCCCCTGAAATAATCATCAACAAAATCCTTCAGTATGGTACGTTGTTCCATCGTTAGAGTATCATGAGATTTTAAAGCTTCTACAACACAAATATTTGGTTCAGTCGAGAAGTTCCATGCTCGTGAACGTAGATCAGGCACTATACCCATGCGCAACCAAAAGTCCACCCCCAAGATTAAAGTATGATCCAAATCCGGTACTACTAAAATATCGATAATCTTTTCGACATCGTTGAGTCTAATGGGCGCTTTAAGAATACCTATACACATGCATTTATTGCCGTTTGCAACAGTGACCTCATTAATATCAGACCTATCAAGTTTTGACATACCCAACCTATGGAGTAAACTCCAACCTTTATTCCCTATAATGGTGCGACTACTGCCTGAATCTAACAAAGCCAAGATTTCTTTATCAAAAATTGAAACTTTAACATAAGGCCTTTCATCATTCTGAACATGTGACAAAACAAAATCCAATAAACACTTAATTGATTGTGAGTTGACCGCAATTGGAGGTTGAGACGCAAGCCGGTCATGTTCTAACGCCCCCTGATCCGTTTCCCTGATATCGCGATTTGCAATTTGGGCAAGTAAATTTGGTGACATCGGCGCGACCACACGTAAAACAATGTCGCCTCAGAGGTTTAGTACAACGGCTCGCCAAATGATCAGTGCCGTCACAATTCCAACAACGTCTGTTCGAGAAGGGTTTCGACGAAGGATTAGCGCGAACTTCATCAACCTTAAAGTTGTTACTAGCGCGTGAACTAGGAGAAGTGTAAACGTAAGCCAAATCTGGTTCAACTAAATTGTTTTTACTTTTAGGTGGGGGTGTATATGACTCAATAGCAATTTTACGCGCTTCTAATTTTCTTCCTAATTCTAATAAATGATCAAGCGATTTTATATCTATTAAACTCAAATGATCTTGATAATACGGCAATATGTTCTGTAAGACTATTTTAAGTTTAGCCGATTCTTTAATGGGTGTCGTAAGTCGATGGAACATATTCGCGATAACTGCTAGATATATACCGATAGGCTCATCGTTGCCCTGAGTGCGTTGGCGAATTTCCCGAAACAATTTTTCATTATAATCAGCGGGCTGGAACTGTAATCTTAACTCATCCACCAACTCCGACCATGAATGAACCCTAGCTTTCATTGCTCTATACCATATAAGTACTTGACCCGCAAAGATATCACGCGCCGAAGCAAACAATTGCTCTTTACTAACGTTCCGCGATATACATAACTCTTCAATATTCTCTAGAAAAGCGCTTAATGAAATTTTGCCATCACCGCGAAATTTTTCGATATCCCATTTAGATACCGCAATGCTCTTAATGTTAGACCCCGGTGCCGGAGCTGTACTATCATTAGCAGTAGGAATGATATGTTCCTCTGCCAAACTCTCATTATCCGATTCATCATCATTAACGCCTGTTGAAGACAAGAGAACACTAATGTCAAGAGGTGATTGACCCTGACTAGAAAGCTTCTTAAATTGCTTTGCTTTATATCTGGCAAGACTATGCAGTTCTAATAACTCTGCAAAATAACTTGCGCGTTTGGAATGTTCAACATCATTAGTGGGTTTAGACCTTTTAGCACGCCCAAAAGTATGTAGCAGTTTTGTAGAAATTTTTTGAAATATGCCACTATTATCAGAATCCGCAAAAGGATCAATAAGCTCTTTAAGTTCTTTAATTCCAGAGTCAATAGATACCGAATCCTCAGCAAAAGTGTAAGGATATGTAGGATATTTTAAGTCGGACTCAATTTTCTCTAACCGTATCATATTGCGTAAGCATTTCCTCATGTCATCAACAGTGTCCTTATCCTTAATTCCCCGAACAGACAATTCATAGAGAAGCTCATCTCTCTCTAACCTATTAATTTCTAATCGACCCTCCATATTAGTAAATTATAATTCGTTAAAATATAACCAACTAAGGCAATCAAATCGAACAACCGTATCAAGCAAATCAAATTATTATTGCATTGAATCGAGGCCCTCTTTAGGCCCCACGTTGGGCGCCAAAATTCTTTCTGCAACGTCTCAACGATGCAAAACGGAAACACAAAAAAAAAAAGGTAGAGCGCCGCGCTCAGAAATGCCGCCAAATAAATAATGGTGAGGGAAAAAAAAATGTATATATAATAAGAAACCCTTAGTAGTTCGGATTTTGGCCAGCTTATGCGGTGAGTGGGGTGGGTTCCACAACTCAGGATATCTATCAATTTATAAATGGGCGCCACTCCGTCAAAGAAAAAAATAATAAAGAAAAATACCTTGATAACCCGAACGCGTGACGGAGAATGGCAGATGTACCGCCGTGGTGATAAGATTGGATACAGAAAAAAAAAAAACAATAACTAGGTGTAAATATAAATGCCAAAATATATTAAAGAAAATATTAAAAAGAGAACATTCTTATTAGAGAGTAATTTAGTATTTTAATAATAATTAATTAAAATCAAAATGTTGATCAACTCAGCTACTAGTAACATTACCACAGTTTAAGTTTAAGATACGATATAAGTATATGAAATGAGCAAAAAAAAATAAATACAATATACCCTTACATTGACAAAATCCAACAAGTATGTAGATATATGTACATATGTATATATCAGAATGGTTTGGTCCAAACTTTCTGTTACACCTGTATCACATGTAATAATTTTAATAATATGTAACGGTTTTACACAAATCTCAAAACTGTAATAATACTTTTAGTTGCTCTAAAATGGAAGAATGAAGCAACTAATATGATTTCCGTTTATTATAATAGTATAATACACTTAAAAATTAAAAAGGGCAAAAAAAAAAAAAATATATATATGTATAGATATGTTCCTCTTTTCTTTCAGCTAATTTGCCAGATAATAAATGATACGTATATTAAGAAAAGGAAAAAAAAAAGGAAAAGGGGGGAGGGGAAGGTGACTTAAAATCTCTACTTAGCTTGTCCTTCAGCGAAATGGGTGCGGAAAAGCGTCCAAATTGCCGTACGTTCCGGGAAGAAAAAAATAGAGATGCCCATGCGAGGTCGTTGCTGGGGCGTTCAACAAGGACTCCAAAGGTCATTCAAAGACGAAGCAAAAGGATCTTCGTCCAATCGGAATTTATATGTGACGGAGACTAAATACTCCCTTAATACTTCAAAAATTTTGTAAGTACTAATTACTAAGTACTAACTGCCTAAAATAATGAAAAAGAGAACCATTTAAATCTAAGACAAGAAGTAGAGGTCAAAATAACATACCTAAGATGGTGGTAGGCAAAAAGATCTGGAATGTGTAGAAAAAAATGGAACGAAATCATCTGTCGGCGATTTAATCCGGCAATGCCGTTGTAAAGTTAATTACACTAATTGCAGAAATAATAAAGCCTGCTACCAGCAGTGATACTTTTCCCAAAATCGTCGCAACAAGCGTATTACCAAATCACACATATGCTAATACAATATTTCGGCAATCGGGCGCAGTAATAATTCGTGTACCGACTTTATAGACTACACACACCGGAATGTCCCGCAGAGCTAGGCCGGTGATAAGACCAAGATCAAAAGAGAAGGAAGATGATCACAAAAAAAAATAATTTACCAAGTGGACCAATATAAAGGAGTATTTAAATAAATCGAAATCTAAGAAATAAAACACATCACTGAAGCAACCAGAGATGGCGATAAGAGTACTAAATTTGTTAGAAATAATAGATATTTAAATGCTATAACGATGACTAAATATATACACTGGTATTAAAGGTAAATTCAACCGTTACAACTCGTCCATTAGCATTCATCATTCCTGTATTCAGCATTTGCTACTCGTCCATTAGCATTTAATATTTTTAATTGTGATTATATACCTGAACGGCTTCTTAGCGCTTTTGAAGTACATTAACTCACATTCTTCTTTTTCATTTATTTGTCAACACTGACAACTGTAGCTATTTGAACTGGGTTTCATAAAAGTTCCAAACAATGCAATGTATCTTGCTAATAGAGTCTCAGCTAGGCTCTTTAAAATAAATTGCCTATCAATCTAAACTGTAGTCGAGTGTTAGTGTTTGGAAAGTTAAATACAAATCTTCCATTTACATCAAGTTATGCCGATATTGCTATATGTTTACACAAATTGTTTAATCCAAGAGCATTTGTTGTTGATATATGGCCTCATTTTCACTTTATTATAAAGTAGTATCATCCGTTAGGTAAAGGCCTTATCCTTCAAAATCTTATCTAGTGGTCTAGCTTCTGGAGATACCGCATTGTCACATACAAGAAGTTTGTTATAGATACTTTCGTCTTCAGACCGTAACACATTCTTATCCTTATCACATTCAGTTCCTTCAACATAATGTTCACGTACAGGCTATTTCACATTCGCGTGGCACAACCAGACCTAGGAAAATATTTTATAACTAAATTTAGATATACCTATCGATTATATACATATCAGAATTTCAAAATATAGTAACAGTAATTTGAAAGACTTGTATTTTCGAACCGTCTTCTTGCTTTAAAATAATACCTACTATTAAATACTAAAGTACAGAATTATAAATAGAATTGATTTACTTCCAATATTCTTAATAATTAATTAGATGGGATTCTCCAAATGGACTATCCGTAGTATTTCATTCTACAGCAAAATGATAATGTAGTCGTGAAAATGAATCAACATAATGTAGTGCTATTAATCATTTACTTAAATATGTACATATATAGTTGGTTTATATATTATGTACAAACAAACATTTACTGACCAACTACCGCAGCTGGTCCCCACATATAATACCGCCACAGGTGCTTACTAACAGCAACATGGGCTACCATGTTACAGCGTTTACAATCTCTGAATTGTAGTACTATCTTTTTGAAATTAAAAGCGTTTTTTTTTTCAGGGAGGAATTTCCATTTATTAAATAAACACTTTTCTTTGAAACGAATTTCATATCTCTGAAAAATATGACTGCTTTATCAAATTCTTTAGAGTAATTACATTTAAAACCAAACCCTTCTTCGCTAAATATTAAAAAATTAATCATATTGGAAATTAAATAAATGATGTGAGTTGTGAAGAAATAATTCATAAATTCAAACAAAACTCCAGGAACTTCACAAAAGTTTTAATTTACATCTAAGTGTATGTACATTTCACAGCATCACGCTGCATCATCAGCACAGTACTGGAAATCATTGGAGGAAAAAATTTCTATCATGTCTGGTTTAATGAAAAACCATAAACCGCATTATTAATGATCCTACATTTTAGCACATGTTACATACTGCATAAATCTTATAAATAATAATATAAATATAAATAAATAAATAAGGACTGAATCGATGCATATCATTTATACAGCCGTAATATGTACCAATATTTTCAACAAGAAAAACCAAATGCCAAGTTTGTATCTTTCACTATCTTTCCAATATTGGCAAAACTATCACTTGTCATTATACTTTGAACCATCTGTCAAATTGCTGCACGAAATAAAGTTTAAAGAATATAAATAACTTTTATTAAATGTATTACTTAGGTACCAAAATACCTGAAAAACACAAGCATCACAAGGTCTTTTATTGATTAATTTAATCAAACTTAAGTAAGCGAAAACGAAAGAACAATGAGAGCGCAGTCAATAAGCATATATCCCAGATAGCAAAAATATTTTGAATCAAGCTGGAATAAAAGTTGCCATGACAACGATGACAGCTTACTTGCAGCTTGTCGCGGAAAGCTCATTGACTCATCTTTGCTGCGTTAAGCGATTGCAGTATGCTAAAATTTCAAGCGTAGAGTAAGCTTGATTTAAACTAACCATGTTAACTTGGATAAACAGGTGAAAATCGAATCAAAATGCAGCTTGCTGTAAGCTAACGTGCTATCTGGGATTTTTCTGTATGATTGCAAAGCGGATAGATATCAACGAGAAAGCTTTTTTTGCATAAAATTCAAACAGAAATATATTAGCGAACGCATAGAACGTCTTGAACTGTACAACGAGACAGTTGTTACCCTAAACGATACTACAATTGAGCTTTGATTACTATAGCTTTAAGTTACATATTGCGAACGATTTAGCATCTAAAAAGTATGCATTTCAAAAATTCTCGATAAAAAGATCGATTCACAGCTATTTTATTACATATTTAGAAATAATCATTTTATATTTTTCATTTTTAAGATTCAAATAGAAAACGAAAGGTGAATAAAAAACGTGTTTTTAAAACTGATTTTTATAGCAATAAGATACAATGTCTATCACTCCATTACCTGGCATTAACGATACAACCATCTTTTGTATTTCGGATTTCCCTTGGATCAATATTTAGTTGACATATGTGACATACATATACTCGTATACTAACAGAAACTAGACAAATTAAATCACGTTAAAAGTAATTAGACTAAGCTAAGTGCTTACAATTATATACACATGAGTGATGCTGTAAAGAGGAGCCTGATGCATCATAAGTAGCTCAAAGATTGTATTACCTCCAGCTTTTACTAAAAGTCCTGGATACAAGCACGAACGCATGCAACGTTTCAAACTTACTACCACCTCAATTCCAATCATAATTGGTACCCTTCAATACCACACTTAAAATAACTGCAATTATACATAATAACTGGTAATGTGTATAATAACCCGATAAGAAAAGTATGAACTACTTTAAATATCATATACAGTGAAATACGTTTAACACGAAAACGCTTAAGAAATATCGGTTAACACGAAATAATAAAGCGGTCCCAAAAAAATTACTATGTATTTATATATAGGTACTTTTTGTAATATTCTTTAATACGAAAAAATATTTCGGTCTCCTTAGTTTCGTGTTAAACGTATTTCACTGTACTTTAAAAATATGGTTTCACACACTTTGATATTCAGTCGGTGCTGTCTTTGTTACGTTCATTTATATAAATTATGAATTTCTAATGAATATTGACATCTTGTTAATGTGTATTTTCTATGTCAATTGTATGTTTAATGCAATTTTTCCATTTTTCTGGCGTTATTATTATTTTATATCATTATATTTATTATTATACTATATTGGCAATGGCTTCTCTTATTCGATTTAAAACTACTTCGCTAAATTTAGGACAATCATTAGTGCGGCGAACACATTCTTTCAATTGATTCCAAATTAATTCGATCTGATTAAGTATACAGTAATATGGCGGTAAGCGTAAAGCTGTACGTCCTGCGGCGATCGCCCTGCCATCAACAATATATTCCTTTTCGTTTGAAACACATCTAGTAATTGATTTTTTGTGTAGCTATCTTTATAATAAAGATCATTTTGTTGCAAAAACTCCTATGCTTCGCTTTTGTACTATTCGTATTTGGTAACGCATTGACCTGTCGTGAGAGGTATGAAGCATTATCCGCGGCAATAACACTTCGTTCAGGTAAAACTGTCAAAATATTTTTCCGGAATCACTCTTCAAAGAATTGGGCTGTTATCTTCATGATAGCATTAGAATTTTTTTATTCTTGCAGAAAGCACTCAACCACTATCAGAACCAACGTATAAAATAGTAATCCTTTATCCTTTAGATGGGGGTACATCTAATAAACACTCCTGTGAATTATCAATCCAACCTTTATTTCTGGTATCGTGAGTGTCGTACTAGATTTCGTGTAAGTAACAAATAAACCGTCCCACAATTCGGAATTTTGACATTAATTAAATATTCGTGTCGTAATTTTTGTATCCTCGGCGACTTCATTATAACACGTCGTTTATCTATTGTCCGAAATCAGAATCCATTTTGCTTCAATGTTCGCCATTTTCTTGTTCTAGATGATTGTATTTCTGTAGTTTCTCAAAGATTTCTTTGTACGCTGCCTAATGTTGCAACTGCACTCTGCTTATACATGCTGTATAATGTTCGTCGAATAATGGCAACCTCCCAACTCGATACTTTCCGTATAGATCCTTTATCACTTCTAACTTTTCTATTCTCAGTACCATTCTTTCCTATAAACTGTGCTGTAGCACACACCAGTTAGCTTCGACGTTTGCTTTGTTATCTATTTATCTGTACACTCTGCATTTTCTTCTCGTACACATTTAATACTACTTCCCTTAAACTACCAAATCAATCATTTTAGCGCAACTATTTATATTGTCCATTCCCGATACAATATTTATTTCATATTGTTAACCTTCCCTATCTTCGTTCCAAGGTCTCCACATTTTTATTTGTAAAATATTTGCTTTCCACGTTACACCTCAATTTATATTTTGCTACTAACGAAAATGTCAATTGACTGCATTATTTATGTTAAATGCATATAAGTACATACATATATCTCCAAGAAATGTTATGCTCTAATGTTAGAAGTAATGTATAGAACTATATACCTATTTTCTTTGTAATTACAAGATAATTAAGTTTGGTAATTATACTGAAATTCAAAGAAAACCGCATAACCATAAACACTTTGTAATTATATTATTAATTATACTAATTCCATTCGCCACCTCTATATTTCGAGTGGTCATAATGCCATTGCTTGTATCATAGTTTTAAAAATATATACACATACAGTAGGTGTTCAATTAATTAGAAACTTCTAGGAAAGTACTTCAAAACTTACTTTCGTTGTGAATATCTATTCCCGGAATTTTCGGTAAACATACTTTATTGTTTACTTTATAAATACCACTTTTCATCGTAATAGTTCCTTTTAATACCCTTCGCTAGCAGGTAGAAATCCGAAAATCGCAATATTGTCTCAGATACCGTCAATTGCGTTGTCGAGAACAGTTGCTGAAGTGGTTTTTTTGCAAAATTAGTGTAAATAAATTATTGTATTTTTGTGTATAGTGTAAATATATAGATTTTAGTAATTTAGTGTGGTATAAACAGACATTAAGACACTTTTGTATATAAACAAAACACAAATATGTAAAGACGTGCAAGTCACTCTATAGGTGAACGGTTAAAATACAAACATGTAGCAAAGAAAAAGGAAAACCTAATTCAAGCACATGAATTTGACGTTAACCACACGTCGTTCGGAGAACGTCTAGAGATCTGCCCTTGTTGGTGTCCAGTTATCGCCCGATAGAGGTCATGGAGTTTATCTTCTGATTTTCTTTCGAGTAATTTCAGGATATAACGGGTCCGGGGAATACGTTTGTTGGTTCATATTCTTGTATCACGCACTGATGAGAACTAATAAGTTCGAAACACGTGTCTGTGTGTCAGGATTGAACTTTCAAACGTTTCCTTTTACGGCGTGTGGTTAACGTCAAATTCATGTGCTTGAATTAGATTTTCCTTTTTCTTTGCTACATGTTTGTACTTTTGTATATATTTAGTGATATTATGTTTGTGTTTTGTTATTTGTCGGCATGGGCCGTAAAAAAGACATCAGTAATGAAAAGAAAGACATTATTGCTTCATTACTGATTGAAAACAAACTAACCCAGCGAGAAATAACGAAAAATGTGAAAGTTTAATTTGCTACTATATCGCGAATTTCGAAACGGCCAGCACAGAACTTACCATCTACCACATCAAATAGAAGGCTGTCGCAAAAAGAGAATAACCACTTCTCGAACGGACAGAAAAATAATATCGACGGCTTTACTAAACCGTAGGGCATCAGCCCGAACGATACTTCGGAACCTGTGACAAGATAAAAATATCACACATGACACTGCGTCGTAGACTCTACGAAGGCGGCTTAAAATGTAGACGTCCGGTTAAGAAGCCCAAATTAACTGCTAGGATGAAGAAAGCGAGATTGCAATGGGCTAAACAGCATCAGAATTTTACTGTGGATAACTGGAAAAGAATTAGTATTTTCTTTTGTTTTTACAAAAAATTTTTTCGGTAAACAGTGTGATGTTTAGTTATTTCTGATTTTTGTGTTCTTTATTAGGAGATCTTCAGTGACGAATGTCGTATAGAATCCGTAACGGATGGCGCTTTGTATGTGAGGAAAAGACCCTCTGAAAGGTACAAGGACGAATGCCTTGTTAAAACTGTTAAACATCCACCAGCAGTGATGATATGGAGTTGCATTTCCGAACATGGTTCTGGTCCCCTGTATTTTGTTTCTGGAACCATGAACCAAACTCAATAATTGGAGGTGCTGAGGGATGCTTTTTTGCCATATTTGCAAGGTATATGGACAGAAGACAAGTCGTACACATTTATGCACGACGGTGTTCCATGCCATATAGCCAAAACTGTAAAAAAGTTTTTAGAAGAGCAAGATACGGCATTGCTTCCTTGGTGTGGGAACTCCCCGGATTTGAACCCAATAGAAAGCTGTTGGGCCATATTAAAATCGAAAATAAAATCATTTTATAATCCAAATATAGTATAGCTATAATCCAAGTATAGTAGTATTAAAACAGAGAATTGAAGAAATTTGGGAAAATGATCCACTTATTAAGGATACAATTAAAACCTGTATTATGCCACAAAGTATTACAGAAGTACTGAAAGTCAGTCAAAGGCGGTAGTACCAAATATTGATTTAGACTACTTGTATTTTCAATTTACAACTTGTTTTGTATAGAATAAAATACTTACATAATATACGTACAAAGAGTTTTATTGCCATATTTTGTGAAAATCATAAGAGTTTCTAATTCATTGAACACCTACTGTATACAATAATAATACTAATTGCGTTCGCCACCTGTATATATTTTTTTAGTACTACCCTAGCTATTGCAGCTCACATCGCAAATATGCTTATGGTTCATTATTGCCTCACTGCGAGAGGTTCAATAAAAAATAATTATTTACTATTCAGTCAGGTTAAAATAAAATTGAACCGACTATATCTGCATTAGATTTTGTTATTTGCGCATTAGAATTACTGCCGTAAGTGCGTTTATTCTATTACTACTATTATTATTATTACTTCTTTTCGCAGTTTTCATAAATCGTATCTGTACACTTTATGTACACCATAAAAGCATTGAAACAGTTTTAGCTAATTTTTTAATCTAAAAAGGTTGTTCGTATTTTGTTTTTGACCGCATTTTCGCTACTTTCCGTGTAAAATTCGATCATTCTATGAAATCAGTTTTCAAATTAAATTACTTCCGAAAGAAAATATATTTCCTGAAACTTTCATCTCGCACTAATGCCTTTTAGTAGATAGTATATTTTATCGACAAATTAACTTCGGTCGAATATTAATACCTATCATAGATAGAGAAGTTTAAATCTTCGAACTTGTTGATAACTACTACGGTACAGTCGATCAAACTTTAAATCCTGGGTAATTAATGTAAACTATTAATGTTAATTACGTCCTATGTAATGTTCAAAGTTTGAGCGCGGACAGTAGTGATAAAAATTACAGTAGTTTGAGTTTTAATTGTAATTAAACTAAAGTTTTGCAATTTTACATTCATAAAAATGAAATATGATCCCATAATAATTGTGAATAGTGGTTCTATCGCCTAACGTAGTAGTTCCCGAATTGTAAAACATAGTAAAACACAAACGAATTATCTACTACGACAGTATAAATAGAAAGTTATATTAAACGATCATCTATCGTATTAAGCTATACCATTCTAAACAAATACATATATACATAGTATACCTTAACTTTGCGATTCCGAACAAGTCATTCCCATACCACTGGAAGTTGGGGAAGCTTATAACGGAGGTTCCCCTAAACTATGTTGTAACGGTAAAACCAATACGCCCTATCTGCCGTATTAGTTCTAACGTTACAGATAGAAAGATAACGAAATATTGAGTTTAGATATAATAATAATAATAATAATATTTATTAATTCAAAGTATCGTACAACGATAAAGGAATAAGTCAAAATACATACATGAAATGAATTAAATTATAACAGATAAATCTAAAGATAATGCATGTAACTAAAAAATTAAAAAAAAAGAAAATAATGGTTCCAAAACATATACATATACATATATAGTCATTGTACCGTCAAGAATAAAAAAATAAAAATAGGGCAACAATGCGGAACAACCATCTGTAACGCGACGAAACGCTTTCGCGCTGGCAATGCAAGGAACTGAAATTTCAGAGAACTAAGACTTTCCCGAACGAATAAGTATAACGCATGCAACCATTTACAAAAGGGTATTTATGTTTCCGGTAAGAGACAAAACCTAAAACGCTTTGTATAATCTTTAATGAAATTCTCGCCAACAGCAGTTTAAATCCATCATTTCTTTGTGGATACCTTGAAACAAAGCATTCGATGCAGAAATATAAATTTTGAAGTATTTCAAAAGCAAATTGGTAAGTAATATAATAATAATAATAATTTTGTCATTCTCAAACGAAAATACTGAAATGGCTCTTGAGACATCGTTTTGAATATGTTGTAGAGTTGCAAGATCTGAACAAGCACATACACAGACAGAAAATTTTATTGAACTGTGTGCGAAAGAGATGACATAGAGTATGCTTGCAAAAAAGGCGACGAAGAAAATTGACTTATTTTCCTTATCAACCAATACAGTGTCGCAGAGAATTAAACCAAACCAATGATATATGTATGTACTACTTACTACTGTGATTCAATTTCAGAAAATCTGGTGTTTGGACAACTTCTGATCAATGGTTATTTTGGGAAAAAAATTCAATAAATTAGCTTTCTTGTTTGGGTGTATGTACAGATGGTTCAAAATTAATGACAGCATATCATAACATAACATATCATATATAACAGGAAATACGAGAAAGTCATGTAAGTGCATTCCTGCAGAGTTAGCTAGTGGTTAAAACTGTATTACCTGTATAAACTGCATATTTTATAATATCAAGCGTACTGCAACTCGTCGTCTATTCCATGTGCTCTGTGAAAACTTTAGAAGAATTAATTTTTCTTTAGCACTTCATACGAAAATTAGATGGCTTTCCCGTAGCAAAAGTTGTGGTCCGTTTGTTGAAATTGAAGTCCGAAATTCAAAATACTTAGTTGAAATTATTTTCTAAATGAAATGATTTCAATCTGTCTGTACAAACTCCAAATATCACAATATTTAATGTGCATGATAGAAAAGAATCCATTCTAAAGAAGTTCAACTGTTTGATCTAACATCTGTAAAGGAATAAGTACGAATATTTCAGTTCTCGCGGCAACATTTATCGGAAAATTAAATCAGTTTAACTTTTAGCTCACTATAAAGGTGAAGATGCTATTTTTTACCCTTTTGTATATGGGAAAAAGTATTTTCAACATTACTTACCTGAACACTAAAAAATTTAACCCACTGAACACCAAACAAGTTTTAACTAAAACACCGACGCGTTTCAACAGCAAAGCTGTCATTATCAAGGCGATAATAAAACTAAATTAAAATAAAATCTACAAAAACAGGTAACCTAAATGTTATGCACGGTCAATCCAATACGCATCATTAATTTCCGATTAACGAAAACAATGACGAATACGGTATAGGGCCATTGTCACAATTCATTACACATGACTTATTTTTATATATTTCTAAACTTTCGAAAACATTTAGAAACTCACAATTGTTTATTTGTCTAATTAATTTAACATTGGTATGATCGATGTTGTGTTTTCGAGAGGATGTTAAAGCTTCACCCGTTGTGACCCTCCCTTACGCTCCCTTTATCACTAAAGGTTTGAGTAAAATCTTCAAAGAGCTAGATCTCAGAATAGTTTACAGTTCTGGGACTAGTTTACGAAGTCTCATCGGTAACCCTAAAGATAAAATACAACAAAAGTCAGGTATTTACGAAATCAATTATAAAGATTGTAATCAAAAATATATTGGGCAAACCAGGAGAGCAGTCTCAACTAGATTCAAAGAGCATATGGCTCATCTTAGATTTAATAGAATTGAGAAATCGAGCGTTGCCCAACACATTTTTGAAACAGATCACAACATCGATCATACCAATGTTAAATTAATTAGACAAATAAACAATTGTAAGTTTCTAAATGTTTTCGAAAGTTTAGAAATATATAAAAATAAGTCATGTGTAATGAATTGTGACAATGGCCCTATACCGTATTCGTATTGTTTTCGTTAATCGGAAATTAATGATGCGTATCGGATTGACCGTGCATAACATTTAGGTTACCTGTTTTTGTAGATTTTATTTTAATTTAGTTTTATTATCGCCTTGATAATGACAGCATTGCTGTTGAAACGCGTCGGTGTTTTAGTTAAAACTTGTTTGGTGTTCAGTGGGTTAAATTGTTTAGTGTTCTACTTCTGCACCAAGAGATCCAGTGAAGAACATTACTTACCTGAATTATAAATACAGTAACAGGTTACATGTAAAACGTAATGTGAAACCCAAACTTTCAAACATTGAATGACTTAAAATGTCTTTGTTTCTCGAAACAGGCATAGGTAACATGTTAGCTAAGAACCAGTTGCTATTCATTGACATTAAATATAATTCCATTTTATTTTCAGCTTACTCTAATGAATGTTCCCTTTTATTACATTAATTTTGTATTCATTTCGTGTCAGTTAAGCTAACACTTTAGTTTTATTAATGTCTACCAGTAGTTGTTTTACGATTATGTTTGAGATCTTTGTAATGAGCTATTATACAATCTGGCAAATAAATTTTAATAACAATTTTTTTTTTACTGTTTCTTAATCACGACAGACAAGTTTTTTTTTTTCGATTTTCAGAAGATCTTTGCCGTGAGAAAAAATATTGGAATCGCTACCTTACCTATTTCACAGAACTTAGCGAACTTGCAACATCCATTGAAACTATACAGGGTGAAGAAGTATCTTAGTATAAGAGTAACAAAAAGTTCAGAATATTTACGCACCTTCTGACTGATCATTACCCTATAATATATCATGTCAAAAAATGTGATAGATTTGGAATTGCGGCTGCTGAGCAGATAGTTTAAAACTGCAAAATAATAATTTTAAAAGGTTTTAACATCTAGGACAGGCAGTTCTAAGGTCCAAGAAAATCAAAGTCAATAATTTAGTCCTGTAGTTAGTCATTCTGGGTCACTAAGTCAAAGTAGGGAGAGGAGCAAAGAAGCGGAAGAACTCCTTTGAGATATCAATCAACCAATCTTTACACTCACACAAGTCAACTATATGAAATATTTCACGGTTAATGACTTAACATGTGCGGGTAATTTATTATTACATGTAATAGCTAAACACTCCGCATTTCTGTGACTTTTTGTTAGACTGCAAAATTTAGTTATCAGTTCAGTTCCATTACGTGTATCATAACCATGATTATCAGAGTGTGTCTGAAAATCTATATTAGCCCGCATCTACAACAGCTAAATTAGCATTTTTAACTTAATAAAAGACTTTCTGCCTTCATCCTTGCAATGAAGACCATCCACGATGCGAATTGTCCTTCTTCGAAAAACAAAAACTCTTACCTATGGGACTGTGTTACCCCATGACAGAGTAACATACTTTTTAGCAAGCAAGCGACCAATTTCGCCATAGAGGCCCATTTAAAGTTCTACCCCATATTTTAAATATTTTTAACATATTTTATAGTATGTGTGTATGTTGTAGTTGTGTATTTTCTGAACACTATATAATAAGGTCGTAAAATAGATGCCATTTTCGACAATAATACTTGTTGAATTTGTGATGTCGTCGAGGCTTTATTAATGGTCACCTCTACTATTTTTCTTCTATTTGACAGAGTATTCCATTATCTATTAGATAATTACTTACACAAAAACTAAGATGCTGCAATAGAAAATGTCTGCGATAAAGTTAGTGTTTAAAATTCACAAGTAGGTACTGGAAGTGGAGTTAGAACACGAACAAAACGAATTTTAGTTTTAGAAGAAGACGTTTCCTAAAAATAAATAAGACGTATTAAAATAAATAAAAAAATAAAGCATTAATTAAAAACGACTGATGTTATACATGCATGTACAGAAAAGAATGTAAAATTAATCGGCTTTTACACTGTCGATTTATAAATGGACAATGTTTTGAAGATCTATTAATTTTAAATGAATAATGTTTTGCACGTTTGTTAATTTTTTATATATTTTTTTATTTATTTCTAATTTTTCTAATTTTGTTTTCAATTAGTTTCGAAAACGCCATTCTCCAAAACAAAATTTAATTCGCTTTTGCCCTGATATCAACGTTGAGTAAACTCTAGCGCTTAGTCGGTGTTTTGATACTCACCATAGTCAATAAAGAACAAAAAAAATACAAGTATCCATTTGAAAAGATGTCCACATCAGAAATTTAACAATTATTATTGTCGAAGAATCTTTTGGCAAAATATGCTCATTATATAAGAATATTATACGTGTTCAGACACTTTTAGGAAAAAATATCTTAAATTATACTTAAGCTAAACCTTGTTAATTATACATGTAGGTAGGTACCTATGAATTGTACTACTCTAATATTATTATATTGAATATAAATGACATATCAATGTGGAGTATAACACACACAAAATAGAAAGATACATTGTAATTAATTTACCTTCATCGGTTTTTTCCATTAACGATATGGCTTCCGTGCATATAAACGAAATTGTTTTTCTTTTATTTATAACAGCAACCACAATAAAGTTGTATACCTAATATAGAAATGTTCGTCGATGTGTCGGAAATTAAGTTTTGTTAGGAAGTTTCCCGGCGAAAAGAGAAAGATCGATTGGTTGCTGATTTTGAAAGGTCTTACAAGCAAGTCATCTCGATATACGTTCCTTAATTGGAACAGTTGATTAATTGGCGGCGAGTCTATTCGAGGTGCCGTAGTGATCCCAATTAAATTACTGGTTCCCACATTATTATCTCCAGTTATTTTGAATTACTCGATTGTCAGCAGTTTCTCCTTATGAATACTAAACAAATTTTGATTTACCATATAAATGTTGTAATTTTATTTTACACCTACAACATTGTCCAAAACGGCAAAAAGACACGTACAGTGAGGTGCAAAGGTATCCGGACACGTATAGATAGAGAAATACCCTGCGCTCAATACTTTATTCCAAAGAGCCGCAGGGCAGCTTAGTACATGCTGGGTGGGACCGTAGTTTGTCACTTATACAATAACATTGTATTATATAAACGCATATATACGTAGACATATTATATAAATTAAAAATTAGAATTTAGGACGGTTGTTCTATATCACGGATATTTTCCGAGTTGTCCGTTTTACTAAAAATTAATAAATATATGACTCCTTTATTGAATTGTAATCATTCAACCTACTATTAACAGGAATAGCATTTTTGCAAATATACATAGGTACCAAAAAAAAGATTGTTGTCCTCCGATACAAAATAGAAATATATGTATCTTCACTAGGTGAAAAGCTATCAGGTGCCTTTTGTTATAAATTGTTGTCCTCCGATACAAAATAGTAATATATGTATCTTCACCAGGTGAAAAGCTATCAGGTGCCTTTTGTTATAAGAAGCAGTAATGAAGCGTTCGCGAAAGAATACATTATCATTTTTTTTACCTACACTTTAGTGTACCTGAGTATTAATGTTGCAAACTCATAAAATATTTGGTGAAGTTATAATACAATAGAGGTCATAATAGAAAGTAAATTGTTTAATTGTTTAATTCTGTTTAGTGAAAATTACTTTATTTATATTAACAATTTTTTAACATTAAGTTAGTGTTCATTCATGGCTCAATATATCAATGATTAATTTGGTTATAAATATTTTTAACAGGCATGTCTTTAAATTTTGATATTATTTGTCATTTACCTTTCAAAGAGAAGATGACGATAAAGTTGTAATGTAGAAGATGTGAAGTAGAATAAATTTAAGTTGTAATTGATGATAGGGAATAAGAGATAAGCAAAACTTCATAAAAAATGTACTTATATTAATTTTTATAGTAAAATACATTCAAAACAACAATAAGAATGTTTGTGTATAAAATAAATAATTAATGTTCAACAGAATACTACACTTTAATTTTAGAATAACAGATATAAATTAATAAAGTTGTGTTTGTGGATGATCCAATCATAAACACCTATAAACTTGACAAATACTCATGACATACAGACATCTTTAATCTCTTCTTACGTTTTTCTTCATATAATAGGTATATGTGTTTCGGTTTTAGTAATACTAAGAAGTATTTAAATGAAATTCAAATACTTTCCAATTAAATAAGTTACCTGTTGTTACCTGCGCTGGTATTAAGTGAATCATCTTCAGATGAAAAATGTTTTTAAAACTAGGTACGGTATTACTAACATTATATTGCTATACGGGTACATTTGGTTTTACACGTAATTTGCCAATACGCGTTTGTTTATGTTTAAGATGTAATTTTAATTACTGCAACATCCTCATTATGTGGAACTGGCTAGTCTTTGAGAAATTTTGTTTCGAACTTTGTGCTGATATGAGGGTTTTATATTTTCAGTAACCGATCGGCGAAAGCTCCAGATCGCTTTTATCATTTTAAACTATATTTATCTACTATTTATACTAATTATAATATAAATGAAATATTTTTATTCTCAATATGTAATTGAGTTAATAGGTGTTAATCTGTCAAAACACTTTTAGTAAGTTGTTTTCTATTTTACCTAACAACTAACCTAAAACTCATACAACTAAATCATATATAGAACCATAAATAAGAACACTATCTACATGTTAAAAAATATAAATAAATATAAATACATTATTATTAAACAGAATTGAATTATCTCTATATTACTACCTTTATAAAGCCTTAAAAATTTAGTTTCCATTATAACTTCTATTACAGTAAGCTGAGTGATTTATTATTAACTAAAGGAGTAATATGTATATTATATATATAGGATTTTCCTTGGTCTATATTTAATGATTCAAAGTGTATAATATTATTTTGGCCGTCACCGCTAAAGGGCGTTAAATAAATTAAATACGTAACTTTTGTATTTTTGAATAGAACAGTGCATGGAATGTTTGGTGTTCAAGAAAATTGCCTATCATGGATTTTCCTGAACCTACTGCTAGTGATTCAAATTGTTTAATATTATTGTTTCATCCACCGCTAGAGAGCATTAAAGAAATGTAAATAGATGACATGTCACACAAAATTTACGTATTTTAGTTTCCTTAAGACGCTCTAGCGGTGATTGACAACATCAGGTTAAACAGTTTGAATGCTGTTAAGAAGGAATACTTTGGAACGTCCCACATAGCACACACTTCTATGTGTACATTTCTACATAACTACCACAAATTCTTAGTTAATAATAATAGTTACCTATACTTTTGACTTCTCGAGATTTTTAAATAAATTTATTTGCCCTACATGGATATAATGCGTTAGAAATAGCTGCAAAGGAAATGATCATTTACGATATCCAAAAGTCGTGAAGTTATAAAAAAATTCTTATTTTTTAATCTAATACTTATGATTTTGGTTGTAGTTCGATAGTTGCACGTACTTTAAAAATAGTTTTAAAATATAAAATTTTTGAAATAGTGATATAAGTTTCAAATTCATCTTAGTAGATATCGCATTTATAGCAACTGGTAACAGAGAAGTCAAAATAAAAAGTAATTATTACAGGTACCACTTCGTAGGTACTCCATCGTTATCATCAATTGTGGCATCTTTGCAACAGCTCGCGGGCATATCTGTTTAAAAATGTATATCTGTTTAAAAATATGCACAAATTTATGAAAAACTTTATACTTATTTTCTGCACGAATTTGTGAATTCCATTAAATTCTATAGGTAGTTTTATTCGAGTACATTTAGGATCTTTCTTAGTTCAAGCCTCAAGAGACCAACGAAATTAATTCTATACCTATACAATTACAACGAAAACGGTAGTATTCAGTGTAGTCTGGATATCTTGAATGTTATTTTACGCTACACGTCCTTAAGAAATAATCTAAATAACATCAAATACTCTTTTCCGAATAGCACTGTTGAAGTCAGATATCTTAAGTTAGCAATCTTAGTAGATTTTGTCGACATCGTGTTTATTTTTGCCTAAATCCTGTCAACAATGTATCGAATTTACTGCTTTAATTAAAATTTAGAATGAAAATCCGATCTCACTTGAATATAACTTTCTTCTTGAAAGTTTTGAATTTGTAAGTAGAAAGTTCACTGAAACGTTTCCATTGTGGTATGGTACAATGATAAGTTTTAATTTCGCTCTAAATTCGTGCAATAAAGAGGATATCTTGTTCAACTTTATATTCAAAAATTCAATTCCAAACATAAATTTACAATAATTTTAAATACATATGATGCCAAAAATGATAATTTCATACTTTCGACTTGATTTAGCATTTTTTCCATTATACGAGATCAATTAGAATATACAGGAATAATGCAAACACTGTATTCGTTCGTTTATTAGACAATCTTTCTGGCTAAGCTCAGACTAGGCCAATAGAATTTTGGTTAAAATTGAACAGAAAACTTTAGTAGAAGGGGTAGGACTCTGCAAGTTATAACTAAAATACGACGTCATCGCATTAAAAGAAATGAAAATTCAACCTAGCATTATCAATAATTTGAATTTTAATTGTATGGTATTAATAATAACCTCCTCCAAGCCAGCCATCCATAAAACTAGTTAGAAACGCAGATTAGAGACGGGGGCGTTACTTCGCAGACCAATTTACAAGAATCAATATGCTTAACAAGTACGAAAATTATGTGAGCTTGCCATATATGTGGTGGTTAACGAGTTGGAAGATGTTTTTCAAAGCAAAGAATTTGCTAAAGTTGCTATATGCATAATGATTACGCTAATAACATAGAAGAACCAAAAAAATAGAGAGCTCCATTTCAGAAAGAATGCTTATCGAGACATATTGCTAAAAGGATGCACTAAAGATAAAACCATCTAAAACTTCTCTGGTATCATTTACTCGAAGAAGACTGCCCACCAGATGTAATTATTTTCACCAGCTTGAAAAGAAACTAACGATGGTGTCGAATGCGCAATATTTTGGAATTACTTGACGAATACTTATATTTTAAGCCCATCCAAATAACAAAGCCAATAAGTGTTGTATCTCTTACTATTTATACGTTCTGTGTGTTGTAACGCTGTACACCCACACAAAGTACAAGAGGTCGGACTTGAACTGGTGATGTGGTCAAACTTTCCAGCGTCCCAAAGCAGCTAAAATATGGATCAGACGAATCTAACTTTACAAGCAGATCTGGTTGCAAAGTATGAAAGGCAAACGCCGTGAAGCTCAGGAAATCATCTTGCCTGTGGCAATACGCCGATATATAACAAACAGAAACACAGGCTATGACAAAGGCAACCCATTTTCTATTGGAAACAAATCACACCATGAAGGAATATTTATAATGACAAGAGCGTCTCGAGGTAGTATAAAAACTAATTATAGGAAATACTGACAAACTAGTACAGCAACTAGTACTGGCACTAGTGTACAAGGCAACTAGAAAGCTGACAGATTACCAAGAACTGCGCTAAATGTACATTTTATAACAAAATCAGCCAAGTTATAAAATAGCAAATAATCAAAAAATATGATGACTACTGTTAGAAAATCACCAAATAGGAGACCACTAAAGTAGATCTGGGGTGATCATCTAGCACAAGTGCAAGAAACACACCTACAGATTAATCAAAATAGTAATTGAGCATTGTGTTACTGGGGAAACTCATTTTATTGAGTAGTGTGTTCTAGATGATATAAATTAAATTACAGTAATGTCTGATTTGACTAAACGCAGAATCGAATCATTGAAAAAATATACCGTTTATGAGATATTAATCAATGATTACTATATTTTTATGATGTCGAGACTAATAAATAATATAAGGCGTTTATAACGCGATAAATGTCAATTTTAATAACATAAAATCTCTTAATTATTGACTTATCACCGAATAAGTAAAGAAGAGAAAAAGGTGTACTACTGGATTATGTGAAACAGGATTTACGCTCCTCCAATTTGTAGGTTACACCACAAAGAAATTCGTTGTTAAACAGATTAATATCTTCTACGCTTTTGATGACTCTTCAAAATAATGTAACATTAAAATATAGAAGCAGGAATTCTAATATCTGATAGTATTGAAGGAGACCTTAAATGGTCCGTTACCTCAATTGCATCAGGATGCTTCCAGATATTAATAAGGCTGTGGATTTACAAAACAATAGTGATTCTAGCATTCCTAACAAATGAATAAACCAACATGAATATTTAACTAGAAATGCACAAGGTCGAAATCTGGCACTTATACTTATGATCTCCAAAGAGATCATAAGTACAAGTGATAGATAGATGGATTCACCCGAAGCTTATCACAACAAGGAAGGAAAACCTGGCATTTCGTAGCATTTGGCACTGCAGTTGATACTTTGGTTTAATTGAAGCATAGTATAGCAAAATAAAAAGATTGAGATTATGGATGCAAGTTCTGAGAAAACAATGGTGGTGTCTAGTTAGCATATTGGTAAGTCACCGGTAAATAATGATGAGTAGTGTAGGTATTCAGTTCACTACTTCACTAATCTGTATATTACCGGTGACTTACCGATGTGCTTGCTAAACACGACCAATTGCCTCACAATACAAAAATATGAGAATTATTGAGCTATAGAATATATGTGGAATATGGTAGGTTGAAGAGTTACACAGGAATTTCTCGGGTTTGTAAAGCTCATTTATACATTGTGTGCATAAATTTCTAACAAAAACTGACAATTTTGCACATATTCACAACTCATCCAGCCTCCGTTCGGAGAGACTGTGATTAAAGATATTTTATTTATCTCAGCTAAATGGTGAAATACCAGTCAATGTGCTTGCATCTATATACTCAAACAAGTGCTACTCCTACAAACTCTCAACTTCAACGGTCTACATCTATTGCTTCAAGCAATATTAAAAATTTAATTCAGATAATATACTTCATCAAATTAGCAAAAGTTTAGAGTAATAAGAAGACAAATATGATGTGTGAGGAAATATATATATATATATGTACAATTTCACCGTAAATTTATGTTACGGAATTCGGGTTATATAGGAAGTAATAAGACAACTTTTGCTGTTGACGTCATCAGAACCTGAGATGTAAAATTACAGCAATCAATGAGGTGTAATTTTACTGCTGTAATTTTACATCTCAGGTTCTGATGAAGGGTTAATTAAATAAACCCGAAACGTCAACAGCAAAAGTTGTCTTATTACTTCCTATATAACCCGAATTCCGTAACATAAATTTGCGGTGAAATTGTACTAGTACTATCACTAAATCGGTAATCACCGAGTCTTCTTTTGGGTGCGGGAGGAGACATTAAAAACAGTGACCGTGGTAAGATGGGATGAGAGATGACTAACGCCTCTTGTAACGCTTCCCAGTTTCACTAATGACAAAGCATTGTAAGAGTGCCTATACACGTGCACTCCGTCGGAAAGTAGCCTGTAGACTTATTAAAATACAAACTACTGTATATTTATGCAGGTGAGTTTGACTATCCTAACTTATGTCTCCGGCCGACGGAATAAACATGAATCACAACCACATGGTTTCTCGTAATACTTCTTGGTTCAGCTGTTGCCTGGGCTTCATAACGCTTTTTAGGAAAGTCGAGACTGGCGATGGCGTTATCTTTATTCTTGCGGCTATATAGGTGCTTTTCTTTCTTTTAGTCTAATATTCGCCCAATTAGTAATGCTTCTAACGATGGTGGCTAACTGAAGAACCAAAATAGTTTACTGACTTATTGCTGGCGTCTATAATACAATATTGTTTGCTCATATAAAAAGCATATCCTTGTTATACTTAATTGTCAATAATGTAAAACATACAGGGTGTTTCAGCGAGACTGTTCATTAGAAGTTTATGGTGTTCTGGCCAAAATGTAATTTTGAAAATTTAGAATTATATATAGTCGATTATGTTCTCTTCAATAAAAATATTATTAGATTTATAGCACTTCGGGTTAAACTGCACTTTTCGGATATCAATTTAGAATTCATAGCATGCTTAAACGACATGTTGGAGTATGTTTTACTGCCGAGAACGGCTGTCTAGATTGCGTGGTTACTTTACTATGGCACGTTAACTCTTCGAAATTTGGAAGAACCATAACTTAATTTTTTTAAATGGCACCCCCATATTTTATTACTTAGTCGTCTTCAGTGTCCAATTCTACATCTTTTATGTCCCGCATGTCCCATACCTAAAATTGATAGTTTAGGAGATAATTAGAATTTCTGAAAAATACATACATAATTCGTCGATACTTATCCAGTGTGCCATGGAAAATAAGCGTTCTCAAACATTTATTGTCAAAGTCTAACGTCAAAATCACACTTCCTCGTTTGATGCTTGTGTTAATAATTATCCGTTAAATGCCTTTACATTATTGCTATAAAGAGTTAAAGTGGATAATAATAACGAAAACAATGTTTACACAAATCAAGAAATTCTGGATGTATTTTTTAAGAAATGGGTGTAAGTAAACTAGAAAGAAATTATAATAATTGCTCAAAATGGTGATCGTTCGCATTCAAGCACAGTGTTAAATGTAAAGAAGCACCCTCAAGTATTGCTCTTTGTACACCTTGAGAAGAGAGTCTGTCGAATGCTGCTCGCACACATGCTTTTAACCACTCCCTCGTAGTCGCCGATGTCTGGTAGACCAGATCTTTGATACGTCCCTAAAGGAACAAGTCCACAGTTGTCATATCTGGAGATCTTACAGGCCTATTCCTAACCGCCTTACCCGCCTGTTTGCGAACATTGAGATGTTATACATTTTAACTCTTTATAGGAATAATGTACGGGCAGTTAACGCATAATTGTTAACTCACACGCATCAAACGACGAAGTGTGATTTTGACGTTAGACCTTGACGACAAATCTTTCAAAACGCTTGTTTTCCATGACTCACTGGATAAGTAGCGATGAGTTATGTATGCATTTTTCAAAAAATCTTTTAAACTACCAATTGCAGGTGTAGGCTATGTCGGACAAAAAAGATGTAAAATTGGACGCCGAAGATGATTAAGTATAAAATATGGGGGGATGCCATTTGAAAAAATTAAGTTATGGTTCTTTAAAATTTCGAAGAGTTAACGTGCCATAGTAAAATAACCACGCAATGCAGACAGCCGTTCTCGGCGCTAAAATATACTCCAACATGTTGTTTAAGTATATTATGAATTCTAAATTGATATTCGAAAATGATTTTTTGAACAAATGTCCGCTATAGCAAATTTTTTTAGAAAAAATCGAGTAACTACAAAACGCCTGAATCCAATTAAAAAAAAACTAAAAGTATTTATAAAACTTAAAGATAGGTAAATCCAAATATGCAAAAATATACAGGCTGTTCCATTAAAAATAACAAAGTAGATGGCGACTTCCGGTATAACCGGAAGCGATAGAAATCTAATAATATTTTCATTGAAGGGAACATAATCGAATATATATAATTCCGAATTTTCAAAACTATATTTTGGCCAGAACCCCATAAACTTCTAATGAACGGTCTCGCTGAGGCACCCTGTATTTGTATGTATTAACCTATATGAATTTTGGAGAGGTTCTTTTGAAAACCGCGGAAATTTGATAAAAAAGACATTATTTATAATAAAGAAGCTTTTAAAAACCTCGAAGATCGTTATATTTATCTGGCTTTCATAATAAAATTTCTTGTAGGTATATAGTTCTTTGTCTCGCGAGGAATGGAAACTAATTGAATATCAATGATTTCGAAGGATTGCCTGTTTCAGGAAAAAGTTGTACTATACCATCACTATTAAACACATCGCAAAAGAATGTAGAAAATTTCTTTTAAAAATGTAGTTTTATTGTTTGAATGTAGATACATATACTCGTAATTTTGTCACATGAAGTATCCTAAATGACCACTTACCTGTTTCAAGATAGATAAGCGTGAAAATAAATAAAAAACAAACCAGATTTTATACAAATATGATTTTATTTTCGCCATTAATTAACAAGTTAAACTTTTTTATCATAAATATTAATATGAATATATGTATGTATATTATGTAGGATCAAATATAGACGGGAAGGTTAAATTACGAAAATATGACATATTCTTACATCACTAGAATCACACTTAGGTAAATGCGTTTTCTCCCTATCCATAATTGGTTTTCGGATAATTTGTTGGAGCCCACATTTCAATGGCACGTTTTACATTTGCTTCGTTCTGAACGAGACCTTACATTATTACCAAACAGCTCACGTCACAATACTTGTTCAAAACAATATCACTAATCAGTAGATGTTGCTTAGCTGGTTAGGATCTTTGATGAAATGTGCATACACGTAAGTAACTTACTCTTACATGTCAACTAGGAAGTATAAAACAAGAGTCTCTCGACCCCTTAATATTTTTACTTACAACGCTATACGCATACCAAACTTACACGGCACGAGCTAGAGGTAGTGGTGATAAGTACTACGGACTATAAAGGCGCTAGAATTGTAGATTAAGCTATACAGTCGCTGATATCTCTATAGTGACACAGTTGTGCTAAAATGCTCAAAAATAAAATTATTTTATAAAATACAGGACGTTGTCTATATGAAATCGTTAATCAACATAACATGCAAATCAAGTGCTACTCGTTAGTTTTTCTCGCAATAGGAAGTATTTTGTGACATGTTCGAAAGGTGGATACATTTTCGTATGTGATGCGACTTATACCACAAGCATTAAATATGACATGAAGACGTTTTTATGGAAATAAACTCAATATTCATAATTTAACCAGTCCAGCACCTTGTTCGTATAGGGTGTACATTTCGGTTCACCATATAGCACTTCAGGAAAAATTGCCGTCTTTATCTTGTAAGATGGATTTGCGCATTTAGTGAACACTGCCGTTTTGTGGATAAATAAGGCTTCGCAAAAAGTAGATTCGAAACATGTACCGATCTCTCAGAAGTTTTACAAATTTTATAATAGAAATGAACAATAATGGTTACTAGTTATTTACCGAATTCGGAGAACGTGGAGGAATCATCACAAGTAAAGGATTTAAATGTTAAGAAGGTGAAATATTGGAACATGGAAACTCTGTCAGCCACTGTAATATTAGTTTGCCAAGTTTTAGCAATCAAGTACATATGCCGTTGAGAAGTTCGCAAGTATGTCGGAAACAAAGTCTTCGATACAATGCTGAGTATAGGACAACCGAATCTCAAAGTCACGACCCATACGGTTGCGATAGCTACAGTTTCGATAGTGATACCGAGATAGATGACGATAACAGTAGCGTAACTACTGATGATAATTAAAAATTATTTATTTTAGTCCAATAGGAACAAATAAGAAAGGTATACAGAAGATAGCTTCTGTACTCACATCACACACTCACAGTCACAAGACTGTGGAAGTCGTTACAATTAGAGAAAAGGGAAAATGGGTTCGCGGACGAAAAATCAAAACAAGAAATGAAACCTAAGCGCGAGGCAAGGAGAAAGGAAATTTAATGTTATATGTATGTTGCCGACTGGCCAAATGCTTCAGTGAATTTTCAGTAGTTATACATATATGGCACACAGCGGTAGAAATATCTTTAGGGGCTGTTTCGCTGGTGCAATGTCGGCCAACCTAACACTATAAAGGCAATATGAAAGAAAAAGTATTTAATTATTTTTAAAAACAATGCTATTCGATAAGGAAGTCATATTGTCGGCTAACTCTCCCTTATTCATCAACATAACGATGACAAACAACAAATTGGATAAGAGCCCTTATACGAGTATAAATTCACACCTTCTCTAAAACCTTATCTATCATCAACTGACCTTTTATGGAATGGATTGGAATATCATGTAACAGCAACCACAAAATATCTAGCAGCTGCAGAATTATTTATCACAAGGATGCCCAGAATTGATGAAGCTGTGATCAACACTACAGAAGGATATATTCATGCAAGTAAACTAACTGTAGAAATTGCGATTACTATTTTAATATCTACCTCTTATGTGTAAATTGGTATTATGTTTAGAAACGTTTAAAAACATTGAAAAACTTTTTTATTCAAAGTAATACAAAGTTTAGAAGATTGTACAGAATTAAACTGTGAATTATTAATGCATCGTATATTACTATACATGTATGCAACATTTGTCATACCAGACGTAGTTTCTTGAGTAAAGATCCCACAGCTAACTAAAACTCATCTTCGAACTTAACTATGAATAGGGTTGTATTAAAATATTATACTTAGTAATAATTATAAGTACAGCTAAAGCACATAGATTTACAAAATAAATAGTGTATATATCTGTATAAACATCAAATTCTACACACAGATAATTGTAAACACTTTTTCAACATTGTATAACATTTTTCAAAAATTAAACTTATGCCTTACGACATTGGCAGTAATGATACCTTAAAATCGCTTTTAAAAGCTTTTAGCTTATGAAATCTTGCAACAGTTACCAAAAACGCAACATTTAAAGCTGAACTAGGCCTTATTGTAACAACAGCAAATACATTTAATGTTTGTAAAATACCCCAAACTAACTACACTTTTGCGAGTTCATTTTTTAGCGATAGTTTTAAAAGTGTTAAAACTGTTAACTCTAATCTAATCATCGTAAATATAGATGATATTACAATCTTTCGTAAGTAATGTGTTTTCGTTATGTCACTTAAGAATAGTTTTACTTGATTACTTGATGTAACCTATGCTTTGGTAAATTGAAAGTGGTGTCTGTAAAATGCTAAATTTGTTATTGGATTATTTTAATGACGTACAAAAGTATAAATGTTAAATAGGTACAGATATGTATGTATTTCTATTGTATATTTTATTCAGTCCTCAGCTTCATAGCTTGTAATTTTAGGAATCTGTTTCGCTTTATCACCAATACATCTGGCAGTGGTTTATTAATTTTACTGCTTCAAAAACATGTAGATATTAATGTTGGGAAAGAACTAGTGACTTCAAATGATTGACTTCCGATAATGTAATAAACAAAGGTTTATGAATAATAATAATATGAGCTTCTGTTGTCTATTGCAAACATAAGCTTATATTGGAAATATCAAGAAAACCTTTTGTTTGTTTTATTAATAGGAGTCGATATTTAAATTACTATGTTTTGTCCTTATACTAACGGCCTCTAATCAGCTCTTTCAATTTACCAAATCAGAAATTTATTAATTAATATAGAATGTATCATAATACACAACATTAATTCGTCGTATGAAATAATGCTTATTCGATATCATATTATTGCATTTGGAGCTTCCGTATCTGTACTTTATGTATTAAAGTAATTGTAATTATTCAGGTTGAATAAAATTTACTGAGTTACTAGTTATTTTAAAAAAATATATACTTAATTACATGTTTCCAAAATTTTAACAATCGTTGATTGAACAAATTCCGAAAATAGACGGCAATTGAATATTATTTCAGTAGATTTACTCTTATTAATATAAATGAAACCATTACAACTTCATTGTGAATTGCACGGTACTTTTGAACAGAGTATAGTTTACAATTTTTAGTTTCATAATATATAAATAATATGTGAATTACTAGTGCTTTCACACTTTCTGGATTGAACAATACCGTATATTATTTCAAACACAATTTTCAGTTTTTGTATACTATGATACCTTACTATGTACTTAATCTACATTTTATGTTCACGATTCATTTAATTTTTTTCCGAGTGATTCTAGAAAATATAAATAACTATGAAAATTTAAAATTATTTTTATTGTGAGTAGTCGATATAATTATTCCACTTTATTTCTGGTTGAGAATCGTTATTATTAGACCAAAAATATTGTTTTGTTATCTAAGGCCACACTAAGATCTTCTTTCAGTCCCAACTTATTATTAACATACTGAGGTAGGAACCAAAACTATTTATTTTGTAAATCTTTTCAAAAATACACCTCTTAAAAGTACAGTTTGTACTTCACCTTCAATAAAATAATATTTCAAATTATAATACAAAAAAACAATATCGGAGGAATGTGAATATGGTCCCATAAGTCTTAACTAAAACCGTTCACAGAACGAAGTCACGTCGAAACTAAAACCGGTGTCTTTAGAGAACCACCACTTCGCAAACTAAAACTAAAAAACGTACGAACATAACGTTTGTACTGACATCACCAGACACTTCTTTTAAATAGATTTTGCAGAATTAAAAAATATCAGATTATTTCGACACAAAAGGAGATTAATTAATCCGATTTTAACATTTTTCTTTTCCCGAATTTTCGTTTATTCCGAAAGAGATGAAGGAAATGTTATCTTGACAAAGACCGCAGGACGAATATTATTCCTACCTTTTAAGGAAAGAATCTCCGCCACTTCTAGTAACCATCAACTTAGTTCAAGTCCCATTGGACAGAGCGTGGTTCTTGATTTCATCTATAGTAGCAATAGCTACCTTCTTTTCGCTTGCTTCCATTGGGAATTTGAAACTCAACTCCTCTCCGAACAATGGACTTTGATTCTCGAAAATAGATTCTCTTTCATCCGTTCTTTTCTCCTCGTGAGTGTAATACTTAGCTGCATGTCTCTTTGAATAAAGAAACGCAGCCAATACTGCAAATATAATAAGAACTAATAGAGCAACTGAAGCACTTGCGGCAATAATACCGATTTTACTGTCGTCTACAGTTAAATAATAATTAGCATCGCTTGAAGTGTAGCTGGGAGCTGTACACCAATTTAGTTGATCCTTATGCAGACTTCCTAATAGTCTATTTACATAGTGGTAAGGAGATGCACATTTTAAACTGAATACATCCGTTCTATTGACTCGCGATAATAAAGGTATAATATGGCAGAGATCACAGGTCCACGGATTCGAATCTAATTTTAAAGTAGTAATCGAATCGATTCTTTGCATCATTTCCTCTGATAATCCTCTAAAATGATTCCTTGACAAATCTAATTGTGATAAGGTGTTGGGAAGCACTTCCGGTGATAATGTCGATAAGTAATTTCCTGCTAAAACGAGAACGGTCAATTTTTCTGGCAGTACAAATTCAGTAATTTCTGTTAATCCACAATCAGCAATCTCCAGAGTTCTTAAAACTTTGTTTCTCCACAGCAAGTCTCTTATCTCACCTATGGGAATATGATTACCACTTAAGATCAATCGATTTAACTTGGCTTCTATCGGCTTCAATAAAGTTGCATCAACATGCTCCAACTTATTATATGATAGATCGAGTTCAGTTAAATTCTTCAAGTTTGTAAAACTTGATGGTGAAAGCACACTCAACTCATTTCTGGCTAAGCTCAATGCTTCCAATTGTGTTTGTTGTGAAAACATGCTATTTGAAATTGAGGACACTCGGTTACCATCTAAATTTAGTGACTTCAAATCTGTTAAATATTTAAATTCTTTTGAATTCAGCTTCGAAATGTTATTGTCACCTAAGTCCAGATGAGTCAAGTAAGGTAACAAGCTATATATTTCTGGATCCATCTCCGTCAATGCACAGCCTCGACATTCCAATATACTTAGAGCCTGAAACAAAGAAATATGTGCTTGTAATAATTGATTTACTTAAAACGTTAAGTAGATGTAAGGGTTCAGGGAAATAAATTGCATAAAATATCTTTTCAAACAGTCGTCAATATTTTCATCTTTTAGATGATAAACCTACTAAGTGTATCCCAAAAACTGGGCCTCTTTCAAACCCCCATCGCATTGTATATGCGTTCATAACGCATAAGTAATATTTGCCGATTCTGACAACGCGCTGCACCTCTACTGTTTCGATAGTAATGGGAGGTAGGGAATTTCTAGATCTTCATATCCTCACCACAACAATAAACAAAAGTGAAACTCGCTTGCATGGGTCGTGTGAGCGTTTGAAATACAGATAGTGTGCTTGAAAATTCAGTTCAATACTGTTATACGGTTCTGCTAGTATGACTAGCTGACTTTACTGCTGCCAACAGTTGACAAAAATAGGGATCTATACAAAGAGAAAAAATATACTTAATTAACCTTCATATTTTAAAACCGCAACTAAAACCATAAGGGTTACAAAATACATTTCCAAATCCACAGCAGGTTATACAGAACATACACAGTGTATTCAAAAAGTTCCAGGACTGCCGCTCTTAAAACAGTACAGGTAGTGCCATATCTACGCAATTAACGGAAAGCGTAGCAATAACGTTCTCTTACGCATGCTCAACGTTTCATTCCGTTCTGACGAGTTTCAACTTGTCACCGTTCATTCGAGTATCATTGTTAAAAAATGGAGCAAAGAACGAATTTTGTTTTAAATTGGGCGAAACAGACACAGAAACTTATGAAATGATTAAAACTGTTTATGGTGACAAGGCTATGAGTCGTTCGCGTGTGTTTGAGTGGTTTGCAAGGTTTAGAGATGAAACAGAATCGACGGAAGATGATGAGAAGTCAGGTCGTCCACATTCGAATCGGACTGATGAAAATGTCGAGCGAGTGCAAGCGTTGGTGAGATCAGATCGTCGAATGATGATAGAAATGATTGCAGAATCTTTAAACATGAGTTTAGGGTCTGTTTTTACGATAATGACGGAAGATTTAAAGAAAAAGAAGCTCACACAGTCTCACTACAGAGCAAAAAGAATACCGAATTGCTTCTTCCGAAGATTTGGGTGCCAGGGCCGATCAACACCCTAACTTTTTGAAAAACATCGTCACCGGAGACGACTTTTAGTGTCTCGAATACGATCCGGAAACTAAACGCCAAAGTGTAGAGTGGACAAGTCCGGGCAAGGGTCGACTGATCAAAGTTCGTGCGTCAAAATCAAAAACAAAGACGATGCTGATCGTGTTTTTCGACAGTCGAGGAATTATCCACCAAGAATTCCTTCGACAAGGGTCCACTGTCACTGGTGCCTTTTACAAAGATGTGTTACACCGGCTACTGAAAAGAATGCGGTGTGTGATACCCGAAATATTGGAGACCGGAAACTGGTGTCTCTTGCATGACAATGCACCGTCACACAAGTGCATCATTGTTCAACAATTCTTGGTTGGCTGGTTGTAACCATCGACTACTCCCCGTATTCACCTGACGTGTCCTCTCCGGACTATTTTCTATTTCGAAAGTTGAAATTGAAGATGAAGGGACAGCGGTACGAGTCGATAGAGGCGATCGAAGAGGCGGTGACAAGGGAACTGCGAAGTGTTGAAGTCGAGGCGTTCGAGAAGGTGTTCACCGATCTTTATACTCGATCTAAACGTTGTATTGAAGTGCAGGGAGATTATGTCGAAGCGTGATAATAAATATACCTAAATTTTCTGTGTTATATTGTCTGTGTGCATTCAGTCCTGGAACTTTTTGAATACACTGTGTATAGGATGGTCAAAATTTAGTAACAAATTTGAAAAACATTAAACTTAAAAAACCTATTTCCCTTAAATGGAACACTCTAATATTTCTAGGTACTACTACTAGGTATGCAGATCTAATTTTCGCATTGATTGAAGCTTTCCTATACCTATTTTTGGTGTTATTAACGCCTTTAGCGAAATATCGCTTAAAATTGCGGTCTACCTATTCATGGTTTGATATGCTATGTGAATGACAAAATAAATGAATACTTTTCTGGCTATCATTCTCATTATTGAAGTAGAAAGTAGGAAGTCAATTACAGTATTGTGTTACTTCGAGCCATAGAAAGAAACCTTTAGTAATATTGAATTATACATTCAATTTTATTATTGATATATGTATCTAACCCTTAATAAGACCTACGATAAATTTCACACAACCTTGGAAGTAACTTATTAACTAGCTGCGAGGAACCGTAGATTGCTGTAGACTGCAATTATATAATTATCGCGGGTGACCCGAACTAACATAACAAGCACCTTAAGGACTTTTATCTATGCACAAACTTGAGAAATCTAAGAAATGTTTTAGCTACCACATTGCTTTCATCTACAACTCAATGGCAAATGAAATAAAATGGGTGAAGTTTAAGAAGAAATATTTCTTATAGCATGGCGGTGTGTAACTGCTAACTACACACGCCTTCGATGATCAGCAGTTTTGGTTATGCTTATACAATTGTAAATGCTATTCTTCAGGGTATTCTGCATTCTAGTCTACGAGCAAGTTATGACTACAGTAGCAAGGTGAATGCAATCCTATTGTTTCTATTTTGTTGTATTCATTATTATGTGTATATAGGAAATAAAAATTTTCTATTACAAAATACAAGACAATTTCACCTATAAAAATATAGTAGATGTAAATGTAAAACATTGGTATATTGCATAATAATTTAGATTCCTCAGAATTTATTTAATTCATAAATTTGAATTGTAATCAATCTGGGAACATACATATCTACATATGTATGTGTAAATAATTAAATTTTGAAAACCGTTCACTTTAGTAATTTAAAATTAATTTCCTGATATTGCTTCTCTCGTATGTGTCCACATACGAGATAAAAAGAAAAAACTGCTCCGGCAGGTCACTATAAGCTCTACTATGAGCTTTACAATATCGCATGTACGACTACGCTGCGGTTCGCATACGAACCGGAGGATTTTCATTACGCTTGATGACTAATTTTTCCGTAGCAATGCTCTCGGTGGCGTATGAAATGAGAAATTTTAAATTCTGATGTATGTGGTATAATACTACAAAATCGTAAAATCTGGTCCTTCTATGGTCAGGCACGTAATAGGATTTCTTGACGAAGATATCACAAAGCTTCATTAGTTTTTAATAATACTAATAATAATAATAATAATGTTTATTATGCCCAACAGTAAAAAAAACAAAAAGTAGGCACAAATACAGCAAAACGTGCATTAGTAAAAAAATGAAGGAATGAATTCTTAAACAATATTTAAACTGATAGTTTCGGATAATAACTTTTTTTACGAGAAATTTCAATAATATTCAGATTAATTAGACTAAGCATGATAATAAATAAAAAGTTTATCCTTGTAGCATCAGCAAGCAGTTATTTATGAAAACTTTAATCCATGTTGTCCTCGTTAGAAATAGAAACCGCAATTCACATGCGCCCACAGAAATCTCAATTCGAATACATGAATCAATCTAAAAAGAAAAAATTATTGCTAGTCAAGGAAAAATATGGAAAATATGGACTACACAAACCACAATTAAATAGAATCATAGAGCATATGTAAAACTCTAGGTCGCAAATAGCTCCAACACGTTGCTGATTAGTAGGATTCGAAAACTATAACAATTACAATAATAATGTTCAGAACTTTTTTGTAGAAAATATCATACTCAACAGAAAAGGTCTTAACATTTTTTTGACATATTGCTCTATTATAGCTACGTTGTCGCAAACAGAAAATTTTAAGTTTTTCGTGATATTTTTCTTCTTTTCGCCTACCAAGCTGTAACAAAGCACGATACTAAAAAATTTGTAAGATCGTTCTTATAGAGTATATTGGTGCTGTTTTCCAACTCTAAAATTTCACCAAATAGTGGTATATCATGAGGAAAACACAAGATGAATAGCCTTATCTTATAAAGACGATCTCGAGCAGTAAATGCTATTCACTCCACTTGATAAATATTCCCAGAATTTTGAATAACAAGATAGTTGAGGTAAAGGCAGTTTTGGAGAAAAATGTACTCAGTACTTTCATGTGTCCCTCTATGAGAATATTGCAATGTTATATATACTACTAGTCTATGTTTAATTGAAGATTTTGGTTAAAATTTATAGCTGATAAAATGTATTATTACACTACGCAACAGAGATCTAGGGTTCAATTCTCCGGCAACAGAGTAACATTCTCATCAGAGAATTATATCCCAATAGACCTACCATTTGCTGTTGGCAGTAAAATAATTAACAGCACAGCATTATAAACGGTCACATAGTGCTATAACAAGGCCATTCAATGCAACTACCACCCACTACAATATCTTTATGTGTGGTGGGTGCTTAGTTGCAGTAACTCCTTAAGCTGCATCACTTGTATGGCTACCATGCAACTCTCGCGGTGTAGTTTTTGTGTGTGTATAATTGTATTGAAATAGCTTTGTGACAGTATTAAATCGCATTGCATAATGCAGCGCTGTTAATCAATTTGCTCCTAACAGCGAATGGTAAGTCGATCGGATTTCAATTCTCGAAGAAAAATGTCACCGTCTCTACGGAAAATTGAAATCCGGCTCCTATCGTTCCGCCACAACGATAATCAGCCGCCTAACCAGTGCGGTTATCGATCCGTTAAAATATAAGTTATTGAAACTGCGATTAATTTTTGTTGCAATTCTCGCAGTTCTTCTTGTAAATTATCGCACAAATGGGAATTTTAAGAATTTGTAACGTCTATGCCCACAATGCTGTAGTAGTAATTGTTACCCTAAGAGTAGTTATCCAAAAAGGTGTTAGACATTTATCCTTCTTATCCAAAAAAAGAGAAATTCTTAACTCAGTATCCCTGATGGAGTTATATATTACCCTAAAACGTCTTAGGCATTTTGTTTTCTTCGATGAACTAAATACTTTTCAGAATATGATGATTTTGCTTCTTATATAGATACTGATGCAGCAGAGGAAACGATACAATTATTTGATGTATTGTCACTGCAGCAAAAACCATAGATATTTAACCGAATTAATTCAATTGTTATCCATACCACTGGTGACATCAGTATCAGCCGCTACTGTTATTGACAAGGAATTGGCAAATAAAATGAGGAATTCATTTCGCTCCAAAACTCGTAAAAGGCCCACACCTCGGATTTGATTTGATTACTTCGGGTAAATCAGACTATTTAGGTGTGTACATCGTATAATCCTTAATGCACTCCGATTAAGGTAAATGTGATTTACCAATGTGTGTGATTTTGATCAAGCTTATAGAGACATTGATGCGTGATGTAAAATTGTCAACAAATCAAGTCTAACGTAACTAAAAATATACTACATTAAAAGTAAATCTAAACAAATTAATAAAGATAATATCATACTAAATACTCATTAAATATGAACAAGAATAACTGTTACCGAGTGGGTAAGAAAAAGGCGAACAGAATAATACTCCTAATATTTTCCTGTGTTATATATTATGCCAAACTTTTACATGAGTCGATTATATATATTGACCAAATTGTTTATTTATCATGGTCAACAAGTAAAATAGGAATCATAAATATGAAATGATATAGAACTGTTTATCTTTAACCTCTATCGTTTTTCGGGACATTATTAGATGATTAGATTTGTAACTGACATTTTTATGTTTACGTCACTTTTCAGTAAATTGCATTCTTCACTTAAAATTGCTCTACAATGACGTCTGTTAAATCAAAATCTCTCAAATCTATTTCCTCAGTACTCAACTTACAGGTTTGCGAAAGACGCACCTAGAATAAGTCGTGGCAGAACAACAATACTATCTCATCTTCGACAAAATTCTTATGCGGAGAATAAACAAGGATAATCTAATTCTTTTAGGATAAGATTTTCGTCTTTCCTGATCAAATTCAGTGTTAATTTCGTCTGTACATTTGAGAGTATTTTATCTCTTTATCGGTGCTAAATTAAAGATAAACTTATCTTGATTGGATTACAATTATATTACTTTTGTGTTAGCATTAGTTCTAAGATATTTATCGGGTCGATGGCCGCAATGGTTAGGCGGCCGACTATAGTTGTGGGAGGACGATAGGTGCCGGGGTTCAATTCTCTGGAGGGACGGTGACATTTTTTCGGAGAGTTTAATCCCGGATCGACTTGCCATTCGCTGTTGGGAGCAAAGTGATTTTTTTGATTTCTCCTACATATAGGACATAGTAGACATTAAGTTGACAAAAATGAATACTGCACTTTACATTTCTCATAGACCGAAAAGTTATATCAACAAAATACCTCTGGACACAGTCAATATGTAATATAGTATGTAACCATTATAGCATGATAAAATATTCATCAAACACTTATTTCCATTTCAATTTATCAGCTTAGAAAAATTATGAACAAGTAGGTAACCAATTTATAGTCAGCTTGCATGAATTCACAATATTAATCATCTGAAGAATATAGATAAGGGACAAGAAATAGATATCGGAATGCTTAAATCAACTTAGATCTCCAAATAGCAATTGGACATTGGAGAAGAAGTGTGAAAACTGTAATTAATGGCATATGGTTCCATATCGGGCGCATATGGAACCATATGTGTCACCAAATAACTGAATTATTGTGTTTTTGTTCAATTTTGCAAAAGAATAATTTTTTAAATCCCAAACGTTTGCATATTTTTATATTATAACGCAAAACTCTTGAATTAATAGTAGCTTCTCAGAACAAAATGATTACATCTTCTATAGAAATTGAACTCTTTACTATTATATATCTAGCTTTTTTGCTCACAGTGTATATACTTATAAATTTAATGCACCAACGTGAACTTCAATAATGTAAAGCGTAATACTGTAACACTATAAACAGACGCCTATGGTAAGTACATATCAACAAATTATTCAGTACCGTACTCCTCCAAGGCATTTTGATGAACAGATAATAATTAAACTTTACCTCCTAACTATTGCACTTCTCTACAGTTTCGTCGAGTTAAATGCTACATAGTTTTGATGTGAAATACAGAGTACTTGATGGCATGTCGAGTATATTGGTGAAATTTCATCCTAACTTGTACCATTATTTCTACGTATATCCTACCAACAACACCAGTTAACACTCAACTATTCACCATTAAGGTATATGTAAGCAATTTTAAATTGAGGTTATATGAAGATATTCGATATATGAGTAAGCCCAGCTTAAACATAATAACGTTTTAACAAGACACGAAAGCTGCATATCCTTAAAAGGACTGTTTAAAGGTTGAAAAAATACAAATTAATTAATAATTACAATTTATGTTTAATTACGTACTACTTAAGAAGGCGGACTTTTAAATTTTCAGTAACTTATAAAATACTTATACTCATATGATTTAATGATGATATAATAACACTTGATAACTGTGCGTCAAGTTTTATTTTTCGTTATTATTATCTAAAACAATTATATTTTCAAGATTAAGCTGAATGGATGATAAGGAAATAAGTGCATACCACTTAACAGTAGTCAATCGACATAGACCACCAATCCAGTGACATTTTGTAAAATTTATTCTGAAAATCTATATGATTAGCCCTACAAAAATGGAATCAGAACGTATTTTCTGCAATTGCCAAAACCTCTTACAATTACAACCTATCCTATTTCATCAGAGACATGTATATCCGTAGCATATTTTTTAAATCCCTTAGTTGAAGTTTGTGTAAATTCCATTGCGAGCTTGTCCTAAAATTATTTTGAAATGTGCAGAGAAGTCCAAAAATAAGTTACACATCAAAGTTATTTAAATATAAATTGAACACTATGTATATATATTGCACATTTAAATGACGGAGACTAAACCTACAACTAACTAATACCTAGGCTAAACCGTGTTTGAGACATTTAACAATTTTTTAAAATGTAGATCAATAATTAAGATGCTGCTGTATGTATTTATGTTATCTGTTTTAAGTTTGTATTTCTTCTTTAGCAAAACTGTTACATTTGATGATAAAATAAAGATGTTTTCTAAAAATTATACAGGCTGGTTAGAATCTTACCGCTATTTACGGGTACCATTAATACCAAATAACTCTTAGTTTAAACTGAACAGCCTGTATTTAACACTGCAATTTGATTTTAAAATTTTCTTTCTCTTTTAAATGCTGTTAAGGTTCCCTACATCTAGCGCTTATAGTTTCTTAGTCAAATTCAATTCATTGTTTTAATTGACCATAATCTACTAGAAATTTGGTTTTATCAAGCAGCTTTGACATGAAAACAGTGTGTGACTATACTACAAACGTTTAGGGAAACTGGAAGCGTAGCTTATAGCCCTATATACATAGAAACATACTAGCACATGACAGGAGTCACTATTGCACCAACAACACCACATTTAGCTTGATATGCAATGGTTTTAACAGGATGAGACTGCATGCGATGACCAGAAGGAGCCTAAATATAATTCGTAAAGATTTTGGCAAACTCATAATTTTCCATGGCACAGCGCGTTCAGTTCAGATTCCATTCATTCGCTGATCACAATAAATTATTCTACCGCTTATGAACTACTGCCAAAAACCATTCTCACAACACCACGATGAGCACATTAACCGTATTTTTTTTTTCAGAAACCTTGAAAGTTGTACTGTTTCTAGTTATGGTTGTCAAAATTATTGTAATTTACTATTTCTATTTTCTCTGGATATTGTAAATTCATTTTTAAGTTTGAATACAAGAAGTTATTTATATATTTTTTAAATCAAGGCAGGGATACGTAATTCTTTAATTTTTCATTATTATTGCATTAAGAACAAAAAGATCTAAATTAAGACCAAAGGAATGTCGCTTATAACTTATAAAGTACGCAAAGTTCACATACTTCAAACACTCCCGCAGATGCAGTAACGTATGAGTATTTATAATATGATAGAAAAGACCAGTAGCTTCAAATTAAATTCCAGAGATTCCAATTTCATAGAAATCTCCATTCCGCTTATCGTAAAAGTAGAGGTAGAAAATTTCACATACCTTTAGATCCTTAAATATTTCTGGATTCAATTTAACTAGACTGTTGCCACTCAATTTCAAAACTTGCAACCTCTCCAGCTGCTGAAAAACGCGGGGCATCAACTCATGCATACGATTCCTCTGAATTGATAGAGTTGCTAAGTTTATAAGATATCTGAACGTGCCGCTCGGTAAAGAGTATATCTTGTTATCGTCCAGGTACAATTCCTTTAGGCTCTGTAATCCTCGAAAGTTATGATCTAGTGGCTGCGTTATATTATTTTGTGATAAGTTTAAAATTTCCAGCTTATCTAGGCCCCAAAAGAAGTGCGTACCCAAATTAGGTATATTCGACCGCGTTATATGAATTTCTTCTAATCTTTTATAAGATTGAATCGTTGGATTCATCGTTAGCGCATTTAAATTGTCTTCAGGCGCTGTTATCCTTAAAACTTCCATGGAAGCGTCCATGCCGTCTAAGGATAGGGTTCCATTTAGGCCTCCCTGTCGACACTCTACAGCGTTTCTTCCTCTTGTGTCCAAGAAACAACTGCAGTGAGAAGGACAACAACTGGCAAAAGTGCTTGATAATAGCGTAGAAATAACGCAAAACCAAATTATCCTTCCCATTTTGTTCCTGAAACAAGGTAGTAGATTTTAGTGTAAATCTTTAATGTCAATCTAATTCAATAGAATAAAATTAATTAAGACAATTGGTGCCTATTTTCCAAAATAATGAATTGTCGCGTCAAGTTTCTTTCTGTATTTATAGAATGTAATTTCCAAGTGACCAATAAAAACTGCAAAAGAATAGTTATCCCTAATTTCTTTTAATAAATTTCAATGCAATTCTTGTTGTCTGAAATCTATAATTGCACATCCGCAATAATATAGCAATTACTTATAATCAACACAAAATAAATTATAGCCACATTGCAATATTAACACTAATTTTATTGTTAATTTTTAGTTTTAAATTTTACTATCAAACAAATAATACTGAAACATACAGTCATGCCTATCAAAAAATGTCTAAGAACAAAGAAGTTATTGATATACAGGATTATATCGACAATATCATAATAACACTTACTGCTGTAAATTGTTATACTATTATTTGAACAAATTGAAATGTCTCTACATCAATGTATTTTTTCAAACTAGGGGAAAACATGTCAAAAAACTACCTAAGAGCTTAATGTAATAAAATTCAAACGTAAATTAATTTTTTTATAGATAAAACTTTATCAATATCAGTTCTAAAATTGTTATTTTCCTTTTTGATAGTGATGATAATCTTGATATTTCTTAAATAGATATTATGTCGTGTATTTTAAGAATGCTTACACAAGGCAGTTTCGGCGATTGTGTCGTATGAAACAATGTGCTGATGATAATAATGTTATTTTTCTAAATATTGCTTAGTTTGACTGATTTGGGATTTGCTGCAATTTATATCATAGACGACATTTCATTGATTATCTTTTTCAACGTGATCCCAAATAAATCAGTAACAAAATAATATAAAAAATGCACCAATTTAAATACCTATAACTATGGCATCCATATATGCATTCTGCTAAATACCGTAAATATTCAAATGAACGTAAATAATGCAATATTGATTTGTTTTCAACAACCACTATTGCATACAAATGAGTATTAAGTACATATTTATATATTTACGTAATAAATATTCACATCAAGCTTTGCTTTTAAGCTTCATGAATGTTCAGTCAATGTATGAAGAGGAATTATAATTACAATCAAAAATTATGCTTCGCGCAATTTATCTCGTTGTATAGTGTTCAAATACTTATTCAAACTTAACTCAATAGAATTCATGCAATTATTGGTAACAATAAAAATATGAAATCCGCATCGTAATATGCATGCTGCGTATTACGACTTGAATGATGTAAACATATTTCTTATAATGTATCCAAAGTATTAAACAACTTAGTATTTCCATCTGTAAATATGAATGCTACAGTATGCACAATCCGAAAATCTTTAAAAAATACACTCATTAATATTCAATAATAACAATAATACTCCTTATTTAGATATTGCGTTACTGATACGAGTAATGTGCCAAGTATGTATGTATATAGTTATAGTTATGTATGTAGATAGGTACGTTAACTTCACATAATCTGTCATTCCAATGCAGTATGTGTATATTTTCTATTATATATTGTCCTTACTTGCGATTTTAGAACGGATAATAGTTTGTTACTTTATTAGTTATTCATATACTTTTTATGTTTTTTTTTATTGTCTTCTTAATTTCTTTTCTTTTTTTACCTAGGTTAAAGGAAGAACGCCGATCTTATCTATTTTATAATAGATACTAGGCGATTTAGTCTATTTGGCTTTGTTGTGTTTTTTTTTTCTGTCTGGACCATGTAACTTTGTTCTTTATATTTTTGCCAATAAATTCTATATTATTATTATTATTATTATTATTATTATTATTATTATTATTATTATTATTATTATTATTATTATACAAACAGCATCACCCTGCAACGACATAAAAATAATAAGAATTAATTGGATGCTTTCGGAATTGGTTTTCATTGTATAGAAGGCATTAAAAATGATAGAGTTACGATATATCTTACATGTGTGCTCAACATTTCTAGTAGCGACTCAAGCGAAATAGAAAGCTGAAACGTGATTCCTGAAGAAATACCTACGATGTGCGAAATATTAAAAGATTGATTTTACGAATGGTAGTATCTATGAACACACCATCCGAAAATTAATACGCCAATCGTGAAAAGAAATTAGTAGATTGGATATTGACTTACTGCACTGAGTGACATTACCACAGTTAATATACAAGGTTTGTTTTTTATAATTTTTTCCAGACCTGTTACTGTTACACTAATAATCCCGACTCAAATGTTAAACTTTTCCATCTTTGGGGTGGAAACTCCGACCATCCACTTTGAATTGACATTACTCTAATATCGACAACTGTGACGATACATTTTTCTATTAGAAAAGAAGTCGCCCCATCAAAGCAAAAACTATTTCTCTTTTAAAACCATTTGTATCATATACACATTCACAGTATCAAATCACAAAACTCAACACATCTATCGAAGCAATTTTCTGAAGTAAGTTGACTTTGTAGGAGCGCTATTTGCAGTGGTTTAAATATCGTGAACTAAAAAAAGTTAAATACTGTGTTTCTGAAAAGCTTTTGAAGCAAAATATGATTATCCTGAACTACAAACTGTTTTCAAAATGGTACATTTAGCAATCAGAAAATAATTCAAAAATATATCGTAAGATCAATTTGCAATCTTTAGGTAGGAAGGCTGTGTCTCCTTCTAGTAAGTGAGCAAAAATTTTGACCCCATTCTTGACTCCCAACTTCAAGTTATCTATATCTCTCGATTAAAAAGATATCCAAACACTTCCGGACTTTTCCAAAATACTGTATACAAACGTTACTACCGTTAAAAATTGTCTTTGAAACAGTTAGGTTGTCACCTTATTATATTCGCTCCAGTGATCGTTGTCTGCAACTACTAGCAGATTTTGCTTTGGGACTTGCATATATATTTTATTGTTTAGTACAGATTTTGAATTGCTTCCCCAACTTTGTGTAAAACACAGTGTATTTGGTATTAATGATTGTCAAAGTTTGTCAAAGTAGGAAAGGCACATATGGTAATGTGTTGTTAAATGATATTGCTCACCGCACAAATCAAACTGCATATATCATTACGAGATATTATCGAGCATGGTTTTAAAATCTACAGAAACGTAAAAAACGAGCTAATGGAAATAGGATAGCCATTTTGCAAGATTTCCATTTAAGAATTTAGACGTTGAGTCATCGCTATTCAACTATTATGCTCATGAGTGGTTTAGAATGGAAGTTCATTCAGTAACCCTACGATCAGTCTATCATTGAGCAAGATCTTTAGGGCTTCAATCTAATCAATTTTATCTCGCGTTATTACACACTGCCGAACACCAATGTAAACAATTAAACTGGTGCAGCGAACTCAAGTGTTAAGTGACATAAGATTTCTTTCAGTGACGAATCTATCTTTGTTTGAGTATGCATTGCGTCCATCACATGGTTGAAAGCAAATCTGAATCTTTTGCTAAAATGTCCGATCACCAAATGGTGGGCTGGTTGGATATTGGAGGACATTACACATGAGAGTAAATCCCCTCAGAAATGTTTAGTTATACCATCTAGCGGTCATCCTACACTTCCTTAAATAATTTTCAGATATTTGTTGGGGCCACTTTAGCCAGTGAAATTTTTTCCCGCAGCTTTACTCTAAACCGTTCCTGAGATATGGCCGAGCGCCATTCTTAGTTGGCCACCCGGCACAGAACTAAGTTCCTGTATACCTATAAAAAAACTGTAGCTGCTGCTTGTGTTGTATAAAACATCTATCAAATTAAGTCTAAAGTCACTCATATATCCGCTTTTCAAAGATTTCATTTGAACTATTTTATCGGACTACTTATTTTTTAGCTGTAGAAAATATTACTGGGTTAATATCGAACGAATTTCATAATTGTTTAATTTACTACCATCTCCCTTTTATATTCACAAATGCCTTCAACACTGTAATATGAATGTAGAAAAAATTTCCCCAATGAAGAATGATTTACACGAAATCAGATAAAAGAAAACGCAACTAAATTGTTTCCAGTTCGCATAAAATTGTGTTCCATTCACTTTGATATTTATTTATAGAGTAAAAAAGCATTCTCTAACATGAAAGATTGTATCGATATAATTACCTCCGTTCCAGGAAATGAGGGAAACCATTTTCACGCCTACGTAAATCGTAAATAATAATGTCTTATTAATATAATTTTATGTGGTTGGTAGGTGCTAATTGAAATTATGCAAATTGCTACACACAAACAGCAATGAAAATATATTAGTGCTGTCTAGATTATAGTTCTCTATACTGCATTAAAATTTAATATACGAAATAACCGAAATGGTCGAAGTAATAGCGACTAACTTCATGTCTGAATTTAGATGTAGTACTTTCATTCGGAAATAGTTATAGTGGTTATCTTAACAACCATTTGATCTTTGATAATTAGTTTTACGGTCTCGCTATTTCTACAACTTCGATAAATATAAATGTAGTACGGAACAATTTCTGATAATAGGTACGACACAACTTTGGTCGAGAAAACTTACTACGCGAATGCAATGAAAAGAACTTGTACTAACATTATTAATAACCAGGTCGATTATAATTAAGATCAATTTAGGTTAAATAGTTAGACACAATTTATCTTGACCAACTGAACACTAAGAGAAATATAACAGCGTGTGTTAATGAAATATTAAGGTTAATTAAATCTGTGTAAACATTAACAGGGATTGTTGTTTTTTAAGGTTTTCAAAACGTATAGGTACAGACAATTGTGAATAAAGTCCGTTGGCACTAATGTGATATCTGTTAGAAATTTTGGATCGATTAGAAATTTGCTAACCACATGTTACCCGTTCGCTGTTACCATGTTATGGAAACAAAAAATCCATCTGAAATCTAGATCTGAATGTGTGATCACAATGTTCTCTTTCTTACTTATGTGGTCAAAATAGCCAAATGAGAATTTTTAAATTTTAACTTAAAAAATGTCGATCGTCACATAAGAAGTAATTTTAGAACGTGTTCAATTAAAATCCTGTTGTATATTCAATGCCTTTTCGGATTCTATGCTATATTTTATTTTTCAACAAGAGACGATTACAGAGTTTGTGTGTGTGTGTGTGATTTTAGTTGTGATTGGATTATGCTTCCATGTAAGTATTTTTGCTATCGCTCAACTATCTATTTTTTAATTTACAGTTAAATTTCATATCTGTTTTATTTTGAAACTTTGTGAATATGATTCCACAAAGAACGAATTGAGTGATTTGTTCCGAAATTGATTTAAATCTGATGCGGTATAGTAAACAATTTTACTATTACGCATTTCATATTACCGAACTACTTAACTGGGAAAAGTTATCTAAACTTCCTAGTGTATGTAATTCAACCCCTTATAAAAGACGTGCTACTAAACATTCGCCAAAATGTATTTCCTGCGTGATGGGCCGCCGCCGTTTTTTAGACAAGATATTCCGCATTGTCTATACAATACTTTCGGTGATTCTTTTGACTTGCTTGTAAAATACTGATAACATAGCCTTCTTTGTTAAGCACCATGTGAAAGATTTGATTTATAACTGCTAAATAAATAATTTCAAGGTCTTGAAAAACGGTATAAAGGAATCTACTACTCAAATTCGTGAACAAGACGTTTTGCCATTAATGCATGGGTCAACATGAAAATTGACGTGTTAGTGGTAGCAACTTCGAACCACTACTGTAGTAGTCAAGCAATATTGCAAAAGAAACTAATATAAGTTTTTCTTCGCCTTCTCACCAGTCATTGCTCTAGAAGATCTCAAAAAAATGAGCAAGACAGATCAACACACATGCCGATTTTGCGAACTTTGCGAAACCGAGATCACTGATTACCTATATATTTTGTAACTGCAAAACATTAGTCCGTCGGATTAACCCCAGAGGAGATCAAAGCCATGAGACCTAAATCAGTCCTAGGATTAGTTAAGGATGTCGGATCGAAAGGGTACCAGTGGAACTACCTAATTACAATAAATCAACAGGCCCCAGTGAAAAGTGGTACTTGAAATTTGAACGACCGTTATACAATACAATGCGTACGATATACCAGCATCAAATAGTAGCTAGCAGAGCAATATTTTGTATTTCAGATGTGTCTTATAAACTATACCATATATTCAAAGACCAAATCAAAAAGCTACGGAAAACATATTTCTATACTTATACCAGAATTATGCCAACTCCGCAATTGCTATTGTAGCAATAGCATTACATTAATAAACTTTGTAACTATAGCGCAATATATCCCAGTTTTAAAATTCCAAATAGAACTATTAGATCAGTTACGCACATACTGTCAATATCAACTAAAATATCCTGTGATTGTACACACTAAACAATAAATCTAGTGCATTAAACGCAAGATATAATAAAACCGACAAAATGGCGACAATAAATTTAGCAACATGTGTACATGGGACAATAAAAAAAGTAATCTTTGTACCCTAAACGGCTTCTAAAAAAGTTAATGGAACAAATCAAATACAAACATCGAGTAACATCCGGGCCATTTTCACGAGTACATTATTCACCGGTGTCAATTGTGATGTATTTGCGCTATTACATTCGATATTAATCGCCAATTGGTGACGCCGCCGTTGTAGCAATTGAATCCACTCACTAACGTGACCTACTGTGAGATACTTACATTTTGTTTAAACCAACCGTGGCTGTGAACGAATTATAAAGTTCAGATACGGACTAATTGACTCATGAGCGTCCTGTGTAAAGTGCAATGGGCATGTTGATTTGTATTCCTGTTTAATGAGTGCACACAGAGGTTTGGTACCGACAAGAGAGAATTACACATACGAAGAATAAACAGGGTGACTATCTAAACATATTTGCGTCGGCCTAATTGCATACTAGCTGACAACTAGATTATTTAACTACTCTGCAGTTAGCTGAACCTTCCGAGCTTTGTTTTCCTAAAACTTCCAATAAATTGTGCGCTAACAAGCACCTAACGGGAAACCATTTAACTACATATGTAAGTATGCATGATGCATCATGCAGTATACTAACACGTAATACATGTATCTTCATTTTAGTTCAATTTCGTAAGTATAGGTGTCTAACACTTAGAAAAGATATTTACTTGTAATAGGAAAAATAAAAGAATTTGACGAAAAATTAAAAATCGGAAGATGAACTAATAATAAAGGAAGATAACCTATTTAAAAAGTAGAAAACCTGGAATAACATCAGACTACTTAAAAAAAAGATAACCTGATAATCACGGGGTCGGAAGTTAATACAAACAAGCAAGAAGAACTTTAACAAAAATTGTCAAATCACATGAAAACAAACGCATGTCAAATAAGATATAAGACTTTATGTATGTAGCACTAATCCATTAAAAAAGAACTATAAATATTCAAAGCTAATCGTAATGTAAAATTCCTTAAAAAGAATAAAATGTTCGTGAACGGCGACGTAACTGCAAGAAACGATGGGAAAACAACTAAAACCGAAACAGAAAAAGGAAACTATGTCAAAGTCAATTTATGATACTAAGTTTACATATGTATAAGAAGAAAAACTAGAAATTCAAAGCTGTTGAAGATAGCAAAGGGAAATAAACGTAAAAACGTAAAAAGCAAACATTATCTAAGGCTCCTTGAAGACGACATCGCTAAATATAGAACTACGTAATAAATTAAAAAGAAACTAATGGAAATAACCTCAATATTAGCGGGAAAAAAAACTAAAGCTAGATATATTGACAATAATTAAAATTATATTACATTATTATTTATAAACGACGTTAGTAACATTCAAAAAATGTCTAAAACAATTTTAGTCCATATTCAAAAAAATTAAGTTGATGGTGATTACTCAGAAACGAAACGTCGGATTACAAAAATTTAGACACCGTTGAATAGAGCGGAAAAAGTGGCAATGGAAATGTGCAATGTGTTTTGAAATTCGATCAAAACTAAAGTCAAGAAAAAAATAAAACGATTTTCCGAAATTTCGGTTTTTCTCAGATACCTCTGGAACTACTCGGAATATTAAAACTTTCTAAATGGCATATTATTAGCCACGTAAATGCGCTACCTTTTCCTATTTGATCGACCCCGTATCGCTTACCATTTCCGAGATCCCCATGCTGTTCATTCTTATCTTGGACACACTGTATAAGAAAATACAATAAAGGAAACCGAAAGTTATTTCATAATATTTGTATTATACTATAAAAGAATAGGACATTAAAAGTAATTTTTTTGTTTTTTTCTTACGGTGGCTAGCAGCGACTTCTTTATCTGTATTGTTTATCTGACTACCGCAGCAACTCTTGCTATGTGATTTATATGTGTGTGTGTAAATGTGTTCAATGATCTTCTTTTATAATACTGAGCTGTTAATAACTTTGACCCAGGGAAACAAATTAAATCCCGAACACAGTGATCTCTCATGCAACTGCTTAGCTGGCTACCCAGTGATACGAGCCATCGCAAGTATCGACAAAATTTTAAAAAATTAGTATACTGGAACATAGATCTTGAACAATTAAAGGACCCTATTGGACAACAAGAATAAAATTAGAAAGCGGACGCAAAAGAATACAATGGGAAGAAGTATAAGAAGCAATAAATAAAAATTTGTAAGGCAGCGAAACAAGATAATCTTATACTTGAAATTATAAAAGTCATGAGAGACAAGTGTGCAAAATTCCTATTACAGATAATTAGAAAAGTACAGAAACTAAGGACGTTGTCAAAATATTAGGAAGTTAGAGAAATAATGGAACTATCGAGCGATCACCTTATTAAGGGTCCTGCAAAAGGTATCGAAGAAGCTACTAGAAAATAAATGGAAGAGGAGAAATTTACGAAGAAGTACTCAACAGCCAAAGCGGCTTTAGGAAAGGATTTATGTACGCAAGATCATGTTTTACGATCAAACAGATAAAATCTGAAACGATAGTATGGAATCAAGAGGTATACATCGTATTTTTGAACATATAGAAAGAATCCAATAGCGGCAATTACGCAATAACATTAACCGGAACTATGTGCCGGTAAATAACATGAAACAGAGGAATCAATATCCAATAAATGAATGTTCTTAAAGATTAAACAAAACCCTTATATCGCTCTCCTAAATATTTACACTTAACGTATACGTGACTCATAATAGCACACCCTTTGTATTTCTCTAACATACATAGGTATGCATACTTGCAATGATTCATCGCACAGGGAATTTCTAAAAATATGAGTAGAATTTATAAAGCATCTCGTATTCAATTGCCTAAAAATTTCAGTAGAAAGATTATACAACTTTGAGTGATCGTTACTTCCACTGGAAAACACTTTAGGGAAGCAATCTTTAGCCAACCAAGAAATATATTTTGCGGAGTACCATAACAAAACCCGAGAACAGGAATCATTGAACTAATAAAACTTCTCCACTTATAAAATTTCTCCAGACGAAATCACAAAAGCATAAAATTTGTAATGGCCGGGACAAGTTAATAAACGAAATAAAATTAGCATTCCTCACTCTAATCATTCTATAATTAGATGTTAGTTTATTTGAAGGAAAATGTAATCAAAATTTAATCATATAATACTCGTTTTAATTATCCGGCATTTATATAAACATAACGAAAGACAATATAAAATATGTAAACAGAGAACTTCATTTTTTGTCTTTTGCAAAACGACTTCATAAGGTGTACCATATGTTGCAGCAACAAAAAATCTTAAAAACCAGTTAGCAAAAGTAAAAATAGCGAGCTTAAGCATCTAAATCCTGTTTGACTGCCTAGTGTTTCACTTGTAGAGAGAAGAAAATATGTTGCGAAACATTTTACGACAAAGTCAGAGCCCTCGTATAATTAAGATAGGTACCTCAAAAGATTACGCTTTAATATATTTCCTCGCGAGTAGTATTATATCGTTTCGACGAGGTTTCTTAAAATATGTATCTATCGACTATTTTAAACGTGTGCCTATATTATAAAGAAGATACCTCAACTTATTAACGGTAACTTATACAATTGCTAATAACTGAACATTTATAATATAGACATAATTGTCAATAAAGATGAAGTTCTTCACTGGATCTCTTGGTGCAGAAGTAGAACACTAAACACTTTAACCCACTGAACACCAAACAAGTTTTAACTCCACAAACCTGGCAAGTCGGTAAGGCCAATTGTTTCGGCAATTGACGCACCGACTTATAAGGTTTCCAAATGGTTGACCAATGAATTTAATAATTTGCCAATACAGCAACCTACTTTTGCAGTAAAAAATTCGTTAGAATTTATTAAAGAAATTCAAAATATTCAGTTGCTGGAGGGTGAAGTATTGATTTCATTTGATGTTAGTTCTCTCTTTCCTAGTGTACCGATTCCAGACACCTTGACATACCTCGAGGACTTGTTGCTTCAAAATAGTTTGAGTCAACAATGTGTCCAGGAATATATTCGCTTAACTGACATCTGTATGAAACAGAACATTTTTCAATTCAACGGTGGTTTTTATGAACAGCTGGAAGGTACGGCAATGGGTAACTCCTTGTCGCCCTTTTTGGCTAACCTTTTCATGAGCCGTTTTGAAAAGGACTTAGAATCTGAGAGCGAATACTTTCCTAGGGTTTGGTTGAGGTATGTGGATGATATTTTCGCTATATTTGACACTAAAAAATGTAATATCGACGATTTTCTCAATAGATTAAATAATCGGTTCGAAACCATAAAGTTCACTTGTGAAAGAGAAGAAAACGGTCAGCTACCTTTTCTAGATACTTTAGTAATTAGAAATAACAATAGATTAGAGTTTGACGTGTATAGAAAGGAAACCAGTACACTTCGCTACATTCCTTCAGACTCCCATCATTGTGTTCAACACAAAATGGCAAGCCTGAATTTTTTGGTCCACAGACTTCTCACTTTTCCCTTGAACAAGGCGAGATATGAGAAAGAGCTTAAAATTATAAAAGATGCGGCCAAGTGTAATGGTTTCCAGCCTCAGCATATCTATAAGTTAATTAGGAAGTTTAATTATAAGAAAACTGTGAAAGAATCTACGACTTTTCGAGAGGATGTTAAAGCTTCACCCGTTGTGACCCTCTCTTACGCTCCCTTTATCACTAAAGGTTTGAGTAAAATCTTCAAAGAGCTAGATCTCAGAATAGTTTACAGTTCTGGGACTAGTTTACGAAGTCTCATCGGTAACCCTAAAGATAAAATACAACCTCTAGAAAAGTCAGGTATTTACGAAATCAATTGTAAAGATTGTAATCAAAAATATATTGGGCAAACCAGGAGAGCAGTCTCAACTAGATTCAAAGAGCATATGGCTCATCTTAGATTTAATAGAATTAAGAAATCGAGCGTTGCCCAACACATTTTTGAAACAGATCACAACATCGATCATACGAATGTTAAATTAATTAGACAAATAAACAATTGTAAGTTTCTAAATGTTTTCGAAAGTTTAGAAATATTTAAAAATAAGTCTTGTGTAATGAATTGTGACAATGGCCCTATACCGTATTCGTCATTGTTTTCGTTAATCGGAAATTAATGATGCGTATCGGATTGACCGTGCATAACATTTAGGTTACCTGTTTTTGTAGATTTTATTTTAATTTAGTTTTATTATCGCCTTGATAATGACAGCATTGCTGTTTAAACGCGTCGGTGTTTTAGTTAAAACTTGTTTGGTGTTCAGTGGGTTAAAGTGTTTAGTGAATAAAGATGAAATACTTAGAGAAAATGAAATTAGATTTTCCTAAGAATAATTTTATTTTCCAGATAGTAATAGAATACAAGTAGAACAGTAAGTAATATTATTATAAAGATATGTTAACAGAGTTATACGATTTGTATCATTTCTTTAATACACTTCTATATTGCAGCAATACTCTGGCCTATTCGTACAATTAACTGAAATATATCACCTAGAGAGAATAGGCATATTTTGTTAACTCACACTTATTTTATACAATAATAGTAAATTCTCATGAATTTATACTGAAGCGACTGCAACCATATAGTTTTTAACAGGTATTGCCGAATTAAATGTATTAGAATGCACATCCAACACATACTCCATCAACATGAACAAAAAGTGATGAAACGTTCTCTCTATAGTAGAGATTCCAAGCAGACAATATAGTCCAGTCAGTACACATTAATTAATTTATTCGGTTTTGCGGATGGTGGTGACAATCCGCTAATTTACAAAACACACATGTGGAATAAATTAATTAACTTGTAAAGCGGCCGAATAATCCTCTACTGGATACTTATTTGCTACGCCATAATTTCAGTGATGATTACTTACACTACAGACTTCAAGCACACTATATAAATCCTTCTTTAAACAAGCAAAGCACATATGTAGGTGTTAAATCTCTTACCGTGGTCGGATTTTATGTGTCAAATTTGGAATACATATAAGATAGATAAAATATATGTTCGCTGTTTTGGACGACGTTAGAAATAGCTGACCTATAGTGTAAATTCTTAATGGCTCAATCAAGTCATAATAAAGTAAAACTTCCAACTAATGCGCCTTTCACACCTCTCTACACCCTTTTCCTGCCCACATCCTTATACAGAAAAGTTAATAACTAAAATTTATTCGCAACAACAGACATGAAGTATACGGACATAAAACAAACGTAAAACGTTTCCTGAAGCGAAAATAGAAAGCATTATATATATATAGCTCGTTAAGAAAATCTAAACAGACTATTTTATAATTGGTGGATGCGCCGATCGAGTATTTCACTTAACTTTTTCAATAATATAATAATTGCAGTTCTGGGTTCTGTATATTAATATAACATCTTCCTGATAAAGTGGCATGCTTTGTAAACATTAATTGTACAACTCTTTAGAACCTACTCGTTCTTCTGTCCAATTAACACTGGAGCCTCACTTCTGCGCAATTTCCCACGATGGAAATATATACATATAGCATTTTTTATTATTTTAAAAGAATATACATTTAATGATGAAGTTTTGTAATGTGAAACGTATAAGACTGTCATTTTTAAATATTGGCACAAACTGAAAAATTTAGCAATGTTTGCACTTTGTCTACAGTTGTTAGCAAGTAATTGTGTGCGAGACCTGAGTACGGCTGATATGACGGCGCAGTTCGAAACTAATGAGACGCAATGAAATATTGAGAGATTATTATTCACTGACGCAATAGCAAAACAAAACGAATCGACACAAAACAAGGCTCTAGGGTTAATGGATATTACAAAGGGAGTAGGGAGCTATAATTTTTCTACATTTCGACGATGTAGGTGGATACATTTGACCTTGACATATCGTATGTCATGTAAATTTATTATGTACAACAAATAATTTCGTAATAAATGTAACATTTTATTGAATTTGCTAGTTTTCAGTTAGTTGCCGATAAAGAATGTAGTACTAATTAGTGTTTTCTGATAAATTAGTGAATTTAAAAATATACAAATTTTACCGTAATTATTGTTGTTTACAATTATAACCGATTACAATGATGTCTTTACCGAAGATAACGCAATCTAATTCCGTTTATACTACGTCATTAAAAAGTATTTCACTTAGATTCTTATAAAGTATGTAAATTGCCAAATGATACATTTTTAACATACCTGCTATACTATATTACAATTACGCTTCATCTGAAATAACGACAAAACAAACTATGGTCTTAACAAACAGGTATAAATAAAATATTTCCTTTTACATCACCCAACATAATTATACTACCGTATAAAACTAACAAAACTAATCTCGCCTTAGAACCGATATCATGTATCATGTCAGATTCCTAAATTTCAAACTCTAAATATATACGCATGCGAGAATATTTTGTAGCGGTAAGGTGATACTGTAGGTCATTAAAGAATATCTTAAATGGAATATTTTTTATATTCATCTCATTAAATACATTTTATTGGCGTCGACATTCAATATTGTGTCTATATTTTAACCGCAGAGTATACATTTCAATCAATACAGAGATGGAACTATAGCATTAAAAATGACATGATTCCATTTGATAAAACCGCACGACGAGGTACAATTAATCCCGAAAGTGTATACATAATCCCACAAAACTGGAAACATTTTCAGTAAATACGATGTGTAATAAACTATAAAAGTCTATTCACTAGAAACGATATTTTTGTTGAAGTATAATTAAAATTTACTCATACACGTTGTAATTGATGCGGTTGAAGTATACCTTTCCTAATGTCTTTAAATACATTTATGAAACTCGTTATATTTTTCTATTATAGGTATCCATTTTGTAAGTACCTACTACATTCGTGTTTTTGAAAAACAATAGAATAGGAATAGCAGGAGTACAAATATAAAGTTGTTTAAAACGAAATATTATCAACCCTTCATATCCTTAAAAAATATACAAGCATTGTATAATGGAACCTTCTAAAATACTTTTATACTATATAACGTCTTTTCTGAATAATGACTGGGGCCGCATTAATTTATGCTAGTTCATTTGCTTATAAGTTCATGTTGGGTAGCACCTACAATTTATCAGCCTTTAGTATTCTCACATTCATCTATTTATGCTACTCCATGTTTGTAGTATATCCATCATTCTAAAAATTATAATCTGTCTTTGTTTGAGTTAGGTGTTTTTCTGGCTGATGCTTGTTATTTGATTTATGTGCTTTTCCATATGACACCTATATCTAATTTTGTCAAATAAGATATTTTTTCAATACGTTTTGTAAGCTGCTACAATTTTCATAGTCATTCCACCATTGGATCTGCGCCTCTACATCAATTTCATTAACATTTGTATGTTGTATATTTGGATTGATAATATCTTCATGTTGCATTAATAAATCAAGTTTGGATCTAACTCTTCTGCAAGTCATTAACTCTGATGGATTTTCATGTGCTACAATTTTCGAAACTTAATCGAGGTTTCAAAGTTGGAAACTTCTTGAAAGTTTGCACAACACCACTGGCTTGTGCGTTAGTGCATAGCCTACCAGTTTAAATTTAATTCCACTTGCTTTAAAGAAGTCTTTATTTTTTTTACATCGCCTGCGTTTGTCTGTTGCTAAAATATTAACTCTAAAAGTAGCAAACATCTTCATATTAGACATAATTTTTAATATTTAATTGCTTTTAGAAGCCAGTTTCTCAAGCTTTAAAATTTCTTTTATTTGAAACAATATTCATTTATATTTTAGGTACAATGACAGTTCAATCTGGGACCACTGTTAACTTTCATGTGGTCCACGCGTTAAATTTTCATGTGTGCCTCGATTAATAAAATGCACAAAAACACATGAAAAAAGCAAACGTGTTTTAATTTCCAAAAACTTCGTGCTTTCCTTGTTTCTAGTTACATAAAAATCGTTGCGCCTTTTTTGTAGTAGTGAAAGAGTGAGGCAAGAAGATAGTGCGTCATTTGACGCAAACTTGGAATATAACTAGATGTCAATGCAGCCGTACTACAATGGGATTCTATTGACGAACTTTAACAAACTAAATACTCTCGCAGATGGGACTAATCATCCTGCTTTGTTGCGCAGATACAAAAGAGAAACGACGTGAAAAATCAATCACGGTGTGCTCTTGTTAAACAATGCTCCGGTTCAGACGATGACAATCGCAAAGACTGTTATTCATGTGCAAAAACAAATTTTCCCAGAAAACAATTTCCTGCTGTTTTAATGCACCATACAGAGTGTTCATAAAAAAAACTTTACACACCTTCATAGGTGATATTCCATATGAAAACAAGAAAAAAATTCTAATATACTTACGTTCAATGTTCACTCTGTATATGTTATAAACATATTAATTCATACATTGTCTTAAGAGAGAAATAACGTTAAACTAGTGACAGTTAATCAAATATTGCACTTAACGGTGTTTCTGCTGCAATAGTATGCTTGATCGCAACTTTCTGCTTAATGTGCATAATAGATCCTAATCAACTCAAATGTTTTTTTTCTGGTCTGCGTCTTCAACAATCTGCATTGTATAACGTGCCGCTATAATGAAATTTACTGCAAAATTAGGTTGCCGTAAATAATATTGTGCTATTGAGTATGTCCTAACAGAGACTGGTTAACTATCATTACAAAGGCCGTTGCAAAACAGCTACTTTTTCTAGATAGCGATGGTAACCATAATACAATATTCTTTGAACTAGTAGTAAGGTAAAGAAAATTTGGAAAGTTAGCATTCCAATGTAATGAAAATTATGAAATATACAAAGTATTTCAAAAAAGAGATATGGCGTTGTGCTTACTTTTTTGAAAATGTAAATCCGCATTAAATTATCGTAAATATTAAATATGAAAAAATGAATTAAACGTCAAAATTGAGCACCATTAATAATCTGACAATAACCACGGTGATTTAGTTAAATCTATGGATTTAGGTGGCCACTTAATCGTCCGTCTCCTACCTATCCATTGATGTTGATACAGATCGGGTTCGTCTAAATCCAGATACAAAGTTAGTAGGTGGTGTGGAAAAGAATTCATTTTGCATAATGTCCAAATATCTTGCACCAGTGACAGGTTCTTCAAAGAACCTTTTTGAAGGTTTTGTGTATGAAATTCCGTGAACCATTGACGATTTTTTGTTAACTAATAAATAGAAATTTGTCGGTTCACATGCCCGTCAAAAAATATCACTTCATTGGAAAAAATCATTCTCTTTACAAAATTATCGTTATCCTTGCATAATTGCTGCATTTGCTCAGAAAGTTCATTTCACTGATCAAGATCATCTTGTAGGGATGAAACTCCGCTTGTTTCAGTATTTTATGCGTAGTAGATTGCGACAAATTAATATTAGAAGCTGTAACCGTAATTCCTGTTTAAGAATTATCTTACATTGTTAACAAAACGTTAAACTCATCTTTCTCATTTATTAAAGTTCGACCAGATTTTGGAATATCCCGAACATACCCAAATTCTCGGAATTTTACCTCAGCTCTTATTACCATGCTTTCGATAGTAGGCGGTCGATCAGGGTGAGTTGCATTAAACAACTGCGCCGCCTCAGTTTGAACCTGCAAACTATCTCCTAATCCAATAATGCATAAGATTACAATTCTTTCACATTCAATTAATTTTCTTATAATTCTATCAAAATGTAACTATTTGTAACATCAATAATGACAACTAATGAAAGAAAAAAGTGCCAATACTTCTGACGTGGTGCAGGTTTTTCAAATAAAACAGATTCAACGCATTAACATTTTTTCAATTTTACGATAATTTTTTTCAAAACTTTCTTATGTAACCACCATCTATATTTACCTTGTCGTATGCAAAATATCTGCCCTTTCTAATTTTTGATGTTATACCTTTTTGAAATACCTTGTATATTTCACTCTCATGTGAAAAACTCTAAAGTAAAGATAAAAATCGTCGGCTTCGAGTTTTTTTTTAACTTTAATTTTTGTCGAATTGCTACTTTCGAATGCACTGTATAAAAACATTGTATTTTCAGTAACCTGCACAGTTCTTGTGCAAAGATGTCGTTAGTCGGTATACTAAACATAAAGCAAACCAAAGGAAAATAGTAAAGATAATACTTACTGTCCAGTTTGTGAAAGAAATGTCTCGAAAATTATTGCTTCTAATGAAAATTGTTGAAAAAATATTTACTTAGGTTCCATCATTATAAACATATGAATGGGAATATCGGCCATTTGAAATCATTGGAACGTACTATACATCTGTGTTCAAAGAGACTATATAAATATAAAAGAAAAATGATCGTTCTTGAATAATAACTTTGGTGCTATCTAACTTAGGGTTGTAAAAATAGGACCAGTTACTTAAAGTTAAAGGATACTTTTTCTTATTTACCTAAGCGTTAGTATGAGGTAGATAGAGCTAGTATTAAATAAAATATCTAACACTGGCTGCTAATTTCTGTTCTGTTATATTACAAATGAAAACGAATATTTTCACAATTCGAATTCTTGAATTTAGATAAATACAAAAGTTCTATGTTCAGTTCCAAAAATACTTTAGCTTATACTTTAGCCAGCTTAGCAGATTGATGCTAAGATGGAAATACGCTAAGTAAGATGTCGAAAATTTGGTAAAACGTCTGAAACGATTAAACTTAATGAGCATTTCATACAATTTTTACACTTTATAGCACTTAAGATATTATGATTCTATATTCTAAAATCCCTGTCATTTTCTATCATTGCGAAAGCATACTGAACGCTTCTGCTTCACATTGCTACAACATAAAAAGCTGTAACATCTACGTGCTACATAAACTTGTTCCGTTACACCTATCCATCCCTCTAAATAGCTTGCTGCAAAACACATTTATCCCTACCCATTTTTTTTAATATATTGAGTATATTTGACATTCATAAGCGATTTTAGGAGAATTTTATGTTACTGTTAAATATTGATATAACTTCCTGTGAGTATCATTTACTCTGTAACCCGCCTGTTCTGGATTTCAAGACGTGTGTTTTAGGTATCCTTCGTCAACTCATAAAAATAAAGTGTATCCTCTAAGATGGTTTACAGCGAAAAAAGTGTTATTGCCTAGAGATAACCTTTTTACTTAACTTATGTTGGCACGTGAAGTCGTTCAACATTTCAACGAGATGAGGCGTACCTCACTCCATAGTATCCTCAAGAGGTACCGAATAAGTTTATCGCCATGTTTTTATCAACTAAAACAGTATATATCCATATTTCATCATTATCTAGATCGCTATATCGATTCGTTTCATATATTTTCCCGTATTTCCACTTCATTTTCCTCTCCGAGGTTCAATAACCATCTTATCAGCTTTCTCTTTTCTTCTTGTACCTTATACGTATACGGTACCTTTCTTCCTTATAAACATATTTAAAATCCGTATTACAAGTAAAGCCGACACGCTTTTTCATCAACTTTGAGCAGACATGCTGACACCGACAATGTTTATTAAACATTTTCGAAGCTAGTTCATAAACCTATTGAGAGTATGTGTTTCGAGGAGAGAAAACTGCATCGTAGGAATTGTCCCATCTTTCTATGCACTATATGCAATAAACATATAGGTGTGACAAAGATTTGTTTCTTTATACGCACTGATTGTCGTACATATACAAAATTGTGGTGGATCGAAAATGTTATTAGGGGTTGTAGTTTGTTTAGCATTTGTTCCGACATTAATTCTATTTATATTCTTTGTCATTTCAAATCTTATATACATTTTCCATATCTTAATTTGTAAGAATTTTCTCGAAAACTGTTTGCGAGAACGTGGTAACAGAAATATTGCCAATATTTATATAATATATTCTTAGGCGATCAACTTCCAATTTATTTCCTTTTTATTTTAAATATATTCAAGCATCGGACATCTTAAACATCTTAATGTATGGAAATGTCGATATCAAAAAGTGTGTTCCTTCAATACTACTAATTACTACTAACATTAATTTGTGATTGAAATAGAAAATTCAATTCCCCTTCATATCATCCTAAATTACCGGCACTGCAATTAAGTAGTTTTAGTAGTTTCCTTAAAATACTGACGAATACATGGCCGATGCAATTCTTTTCAGATGTATATAAAACCGAATCATAAAAGTTAGTGCTGATGGAATATATCGTGAGTCTACAGGCGCGGTTGTACGGTTGCATTTAATGATTACTTAACCATTACTTTTGGAATAGGTATACGGCCACTGTAAATGAAGCAAACAACTTTTTCTCCTTTCTAGTGTAACTGCTATCTTAAAGCAGCCCTAACAAACTATACATACACATATTAGCATACATAGTATGTAAAGAATTAATTTAATTAATTGAGTAAAGTTTCCTTTGAAACTTATATTGAGAAAAAGAATTAACCAAATTAAAACTTTAACTGGGTCTTTTATGGCGTTTCTTTTTAGTTCTCTAGTAGATTTTTTAAGATTTAATAAAGGTAAAGTCAAGGATAAACTACGTATAGTTCTTAATACTTAGTTAGGGATGTGTACAAAATACCTAGACACCACAAACTTGTTAAACTAGAAACATAGATAAAACGGAAGGATAGTTAGAAGTTCGAACACAAGAACTGCAAAATTTTCCCATAAACGACAATAGTAAATTAGAAATCGATCGCTGAGGCGTGAGTTAATTAAAAGAGTGTCAGCAACATTAAAGACAAAAATCCCTATTAAATTTTACGACGGTCGAGTACATAAAAATGTCGTATTTAAAAGCACAGTTTCTAGCGGTTTCGTAATACTATCGCAAATTCAACTGTCATCTCAGTCTACTTTTCGATTTATAGGTTGACAAAGAGAGATTAAAAAGTATTACTCCGATACGATGATCCGCATGTCCGAAGTAATATCGCTGACCTTAAAACGTATCATCCCTTCAATTTAGACAAACACGAGGTACGTTAATACTCTAAGGTATCTGTCAGATGCCTAAGTTAATTTATCACTAAAGTACTAGATATTTATATTTTTTAATCTACTTCAATTAGAATTATCTTGAAAGGTTTTGTTTTAATTTAATACGCTTTTACGGCTTGATTCTGTAAATGTTTCGATTATATGTATTTGTAGATTGTAAACTTACTATAAAGATATCTGCACAGACCCATTCCGATTTATGCTAAGAGGAATTTTATATTTGTGAAAGTTCTGTGTATGGTGGAAGCACACTAACTGATTAAAGCTTGTGTTTTAGACTATAAAAATGGAATCTGCGATCAACAAGAGCGGTGAAAGAAGTCGATAGGTTATAATTATTAGATCGATTGAAAGTAAATAAACAGCATATTCGTTTCGCTTTAATTATTTTCATAAATATACTGAAATGAAATCTGAACACTTAATAATGGTGCAGGTAGAATCATCATCTCTTAACTTCTTCATGAAAACTTTTAACACAATGAAGAATATAGAGCAGTTACTCCCGCAAAGACAGTAGGCGAACAGATTATTAAAATCAAAACCACTCGTGGAATACCTCAAGATGGCGTCTGCTTGCGGAATAACGTGCAACCTGATAGCAGATGCAGCTGACAACCTTCAACCTACATTCTATACGATACGCCGATGATATTGTAATAATAGCAAAAGGCAAGTTTGAAGGAATTCTCTGTGACCTAATACAAACGAGCCTTAAAATCACTAATGAATGGTGTTAATCAGTGGTGTTAATCAGTGCTGAGTATGAACTCAGCGAAAACCACGATTGTACCTTTCAATAGGAAGAGGAAAATTTCGAACATAAAAGATATCTATCTGTATTAAACAGTGATCGAATGCAAATCAGAAGTTAAATACTTAGGAATAACCCTAGACACAAAACTTCTGTGGAACAGACACATAGAACTGACAATGAATAAGGCAACAAGAGCGTTAATGATATGACGGAACCTGGCAGGTAAAACGTGGGGTCGCAACCCAAACATACTTCGGTGGCTATACATACATCAGTATGGTAAGACCTATGGTAACATACTGCGTGATAACCTGGTTCCAGAATGTCACAATCAGGAATATCGTTGATAAGTCGCAACGGCTAGCAAGTGTATGCATCACCGGAGCCATGAAAACATGCTCAACTGCGGCACTAGAGGTAATTCAAGACCTCACGCCCCTACACAGAGTGGTGGACGGAGTGGCTCTTGCGACATTGCATAGACCGAACAGGGAGGGGACTGGAAGAGGCGAGACTCCGTACCAGAGAGCTTGGACATTTCAAGCGGGGCTCTCTCCACTTCTAAGTTTACCGAACGATAAAATGGTCAAGAAATATAGCTTCCTTACGAAGCTAAACAATAAGGAAGAATGGGCAGGAGAATACTCCACGTACCTCCTAAAATCATCAAATGGTATGTGGACGGTTCTGAAACCGACAAAGGAGCAGGTTCAGGAATGCTTGAGCCAGGAACCACATACTCCGAGCCAACACGACAGGAACTACCGAAAGCAAAGCATTGCAATTTTCTCCGATAATCAAGCAGCCATCATAGCGCTAAGGTCCAACACCATCAGCTCGAAATTAGTCTGGGAATACCTTAACAACATCTAAACAACCTAGGGAAGGAAAACAGAGTTGGATTATGCTGGGTACCAGAACATACTTGAATCAGAGGCAACGAAGAAGGTAATCTATTAGAAAGGAAGGCCGCCGCCACTTTGTTCATGGGACCTGAACCTTAAAGTGGTATGCGGATGAGCACCCTACTAAAAGGACTTAAAGATAGAGAATAGAGGCTCAGAGCATCCCTCTGGGAAAATTTTCCTGGTTTGAGACACTCCAAGCTGACAACTAGATTATTTAACTGCTCTGCAGTTAGCTGAACCTTCCGAGCTTTGTTTTCCTAAAGCTTCCAATAAATTGTGCGCTAACAAGCACCTATCGGGAAACCATTTAACTACATATGTAAGTATGCATGATGCATCATGCAGTATGCTAACACGTAATACATGCATCTTCATTTTAGTTCAATTTCGTAAGTATAGGTGTCTAACACTTAGAAAAGATATTTACTTGTAATAGGAAAAATAAAAGAATTTGACGAAAAATTAAAAATCGGAAGATGAACTAATAATAAAGGAAGATAACCTATTTAAAAAGTAGAAAACCTGGAATAACATCAGACTACTTTAAAAAAGATAACCTGATAATCACGGGGTCGGAAGTTAATACAAACAAGCAAGAAGAACTTTAACAAAAATTGTCAAATCACATGAAAACAAACGCATGTCAAATAAGATATAAGACTTTATGTATGTAGCACTAATCCATTAAAAAAGAACTATAAATATTCAAAGCTAATCGTAATGTAAAATTCCTTAAAAAGAATAAAATGTTCGTGAACGGCGACGTAATTGCAAGAAACGATGGGAAAACAACTAAAACCGAAACAGAAAAAGGAAACTATGTCAAAGTCAATTTATGATACTAAGTTTACATATGTATAAGAAGAAAAACTAGAAATTCAAAGCTGTTCAAGATAGCAAAGGGAAATAAACGTAAAAACGTAAAAAGCAAACATTATCTAAGGCTCCTTGAAGACGACATCGCTAAATATAGAACTACGTAATAAATTAAAAAGAAACGAATGGAAATAACCTCAATATTAGCGGGAAAAAAAAACTAAAGCTAGATATATTGACAATAATTAAAATTATATTACATTATTATTTATAAACGACGTTAGTAACATTCAAAAAATGTCTAAAACAATTTTAGTCCATATTCAAAAAAATTAAGTTGATGGTGATTACTCAGAAACGAAACGTCGGATTACAAAAATTTAGACACCGTTGAATAGAGCGGAAAAAGTGGCAATGGAAATGTGCAATGTGTTTTGAAATTCGATCAAAACTAAAGTCAAGAAAAAAATAAAACGATTTTCCGAAATTTCGGTTTTTCTCAGATACCTCTGGAACTACTCGGAATATTAAAACTTTCTAAATGGCATATTATTAGCCACGTAAATGCGCTACCTTTCCCTATTTGATCGACCCCGTATCGCTTACCATTTCCGAGATCCCCATGCTGTTCATTCTTATCTTGGACACACTGTATAAGAAAATACAATAAAGGAAACCGAAAGTTATTTCATAATATTTGTATTATACTATAAAAGAATAGGACATTAAAAGTAATTTTTTTGTTTTTTTCTTACGGTGGCTAGCAGCGACTTCTTTATCTGTATTGTTTATCTGACTACCGCAGCAACTCTTGCTATGTGATTTATATGTGTGTGTGTAAATGTGTTCAATGATCTTCTTTTATAATACTGAGCTGTTAATAACTTTGACCCAGGGAAACAAATTAAATCCCGAACACAGTAATCTCTCATGCAACTGCTTAGCTGGCTACCCAGTGATACGAGCCATCGCAAGTATCGACAAAATTTTAAAAAATTAGTATACTGGAACATAGATCTTGAACAATTAAAGGACCCTATTGGACAACAAGAATAAAATTAGAAAGCGGACGCAAAAGAATACAATGGGAAGAAGTATAAGAAGCAATAAATAAAAATTTGTAAGGCAGCGAAACAAGATAATCTTATACTTGAAATTATAACAGTCATGAGAGACAAGTGTGCAAAATTCCTATTACAGATAATTAGAAAAGTACAGAAACTAAGGACGTTGTCAAAATATTAGGAAGTTAGAGAAATAATGGAACTATCGAGCGATCACCTTATTAAGGGTCCTGCAAGATCATGTTTTACGATCAAACAGATAAAATCTGAAACGATAGTATGGAATCAAGAGGTATACATCGTATTTTTGAACATATAGAAAGAATCCAATAGCGGCAATTACGCAATAACATTAACCGGAACTATGTGCCGGTAAATAACATGAAACAGAGGAATCAATATCCAATAAATGAATGTTCTTAAAGATTAAACAAAACCCTTATATCGCTCTCCTAAATATTTACACTTAACGTATACGTGACTCATAATAGCACACCCTTTGTATTTCTCTAACATACATAGGTATGCATACTTGCAATGATTCATCGCACAGGGAATTTCTAAAAATATGAGTAGAATTTATAAAGCATCTCGTATTCAATTGCCTAAAAATTTCAGTAGAAAGATTATACAACTTTGAGTGATCGTTACTTCCACTGGAAAACACTTTAGGAAGCAATCCTTAGCCAACCAAGAAATATATTTTGCGGAGTACCATAACAAAACCCGAGAACAGGAATCATTGAACTAATAAAACTTCTCCACTTATAAAATTTCTCCAGACGAAATCACAAAAGCATAAAATTTGTAATGGCCGGGACAAGTTAATAAACGAAATAAAATTAGCATTCCTCACTCTAATCATTCTATAATTAGATGTTAGTTTATTTGAAGGAAAATGTAATCAAAATTTAATCATATAATACTCGTTTTAATTATCCGTCATTTATATAAACATAACGAAAGACAATATAAAATATGTAAACAGAGAACTTCATTTTTTGTCTTTTGCAAAACGACTTCATAAGGTGTACCATATGTTGCAGCAACAAAAAATCTTAAAAACCAGTTAGCAAAAGTAAAAATAGCGAGCTTAAGCATCTAAATCCTGTTTGACTGCCTAGTGTTTCACTTGTAGAGAGAAGAAAATATGTTGCGAAACATTTTACGACAAAGTCAGAGCCCTCGTATAATTAAGATAGGTACCTCAAAAGATTACGCTTTAATATATTTCCTCGCGAGTAGTATTATATCGTTTCGACGAGGTTTCTTAAAATATGTATCTATCGACTATTTTAAACGTGTGCCTATATTATAAAGAAGATACCTCAACTTATTAACGGTAACTTATACAATTGCTAATAACTGAACATTTATAATATAGACATAATTGTCAATAAAGATGAAGTTCTTCACTGGATCTCTTGGTGCAGAAGTAGAACACTAAACACTTTAACCCACTGAACACCAAACAAGTTTTAACTCCACAAACCTGGCAAGTCGGTAAGGCCAATTGTTTCGGCAATTGACGCACCGACTTATAAAATTTCAAATGGTTGACCAATGAATTTAATAATTTGCCAATACAGCAACCTACTTTTGCAGTAAAAAATTCGTTAGAATTTATTAAAGAAATTCAAAATATTCAGTTGCTGGAGGGTGAAGTATTGATTTCATTTGATGTTAGTTCTCTCTTTCCTAGTGTACCGATTCCAGACACCTTGACATACCTCGAGGACTTGTTGCTTCAAAATAATTTGAGTCAACAATGTGTCCAGGAATATATTCGCTTAACTGACATCTGTATGAAACAGAACATTTTTCAATTCAACGGTGGTTTTTATGAACAGCTGGAAGGTACGGCAATGGGTAACTCCTTGTCGCCCTTTTTGGCTAACCTTTTCATGAGCCGTTTTGAAAAGGACTTAGAATCTGAGAGCGAATACTTTCCTAGGGTTTGGTTGAGGTATGTGGATGATATTTTCGCTATATTTGACACTAAAAAATGTAATATCGACGATTTTCTCAATAGATTAAATAATCGGTTCGAAACCATAAAGTTCACTTGTGAAAGAGAAGAAAACGGTCAGCTACCTTTTCTAGATACTTTAGTAATTAGAAATAACAATAGATTAGAGTTTGACGTGTATAGAAAGGAAACCAGTACACTTCGCTACATTCCTTCAGACTCCTATCATTGTGTTCAACACAAAATGGCAAGCCTGAATTTTTGGTCCACAGACTTCTCACTTTTCCCTTGAACAAGGCGAGATATGAGAAAGAGCTTAAAATTATAAAAGATGCGGCCAAGTGTAATGGTTTCCAGCCTCAGCATATCTATAAGTTAATTAGGAAGTTTAATTATAAGAAAACTGTGAAAGAATCTACGACTTTTCGAGAGGATGTTAAAGCTTCACCCGTTGTGACCCTCTCTTACGCTCCCTTTATCACTAAAGGTTTGAGTAAAATCTTCAAAGAGCTAGATCTCAGAATAGTTTACAGTTCTGGGACTAGTTTACGAAGTCTCATCGGTAACCCTAAAGATAAAATACAACCTCTAGAAAAGTCAGGTATTTACGAAATCAATTGTAAAGATTGTAATCAAAAATATATTGGGCAAACCAGGAGAGCAGTCTCAACTAGATTCAAAGAGCATATGGCTCATCTTAGATTTAATAGAATTGAGAAATCGAGCGTTGCCCAACACATTTTTGAAACAGATCACAACATCGATCATACGAATGTTAAATTAATTAGACAAATAAACAATTGTAAGTTTCTAAATGTTTTCGAAAGTTTAGAAATATTTAAAAATAAGTCTTGTGTAATGAATTGTGACAATGGCCCTATACCGTATTCGTCATTGTTTTCGTTAATCGGAAATTAATGATGCGTATCGGATTGACCGTGCATAACATTTAGGTTACCTGTTTTTGTAGATTTTATTTTAATTTAGTTTTATTATCGCCTTGATAATGACAGCATTGCTGTTGAAACGCGTCGGTGTTTTAGTTAAAACTTGTTTGGTGTTCAGTGGGTTAAAGTGTTTAGTGAATAAAGATGAAATACTTAGAGAAAATGAAATTAGATTTTCCTAAGAATAATTTTATTTTCCAGATAGTAATAGAATACAAGTAGAACAGTAAGTAATATTATTATAAAGATATGTTAACAGAGTTATACGATTTGTATCATTTCTTTAATACATTTCTATATTGCAGCAATACTCTGGCCTATTCGTACAATTAACTGAAATATATCACCTAGAGAGAATAGGCATATTTTGTTAACTCACACTTATTTTATACAATAATAGTAAATTCTCATGAATTTATACTGAAGCGACTGCAACCATATAGTTTTTAACAGGTATTGCCGAATTAAATATATTAGAATGCACATCCAACACATACTCCATCAACATGAACAAAAAGTGATGAAACGTTCTCTCTATAGTAGAGATTCCAAGCAGACAATATAGTCCAGTCAGTACACGTTAATTAATTTATTCGGTTTTGCGGATGGTGGTGACAATCCGCTAATTTACAAAACACACATGTGGAATAAATTAATTAACTTGTAAAGCGGCCGAATAATCCTCTACTGGATACTTATTTGCTACGCCATAATTTCAGTGATGATTACTTAAACTACAGACTTCAAGCACACTATATAAATCCTTCTTTAAACAAGCAAAGCACATATGTAGGTGTTAAATCTCTTACCGTGGTCGGATTTTATGTGTCAAATTTGGAATACATATAAGATAGATAAAATATATGTTCGCTGTTTTGGACGACGTTAGAAATAGCTGACCTATAGTGTAAATTCTTAATGGCTCAATCAAGTCATAATAAAGTAAAACTTCCAACTAATGCGCCTTTCACACCTCTCTACACCCTTTTCCTGCCCACATCCTTATACAGAAAAGTTAATAACTAAAATTTATTCGCAACAACAGACATGAAGTATACGGACATAAAACAAACGTAAAACGTTTCCTGAAGCGAAAATAGAAAGCATTATATATATATAGCTCGTTAAGAAAATCTAAACAGACTATTTTATAATTGGTGGATGCGCCGATCGAGTATTTCACTTAACTTTTTCAATAATATAATAATTGCAGTTCTGGGTTCTGTATATTAATATAACATCTTCCTGATAAAGTGGCATGCTTTGTAAACATTAATTGTACAACTGTTTAGAACCTACTCGTTCTTCTGCCCAATTAACACTGGAGCCTCACTTCTGCGCAATTTCCCACGATGGAAATATATACATATAGCATTTTTTATTATTTTAAAAGAATATACATTTAATGATGAAGTTTTGTAATGTGAAACGTATAAGACTGTCATTTTTAAATATTGGCACAAACTGACAAATTTAGCAATGTTTGCACTTTGTCTACAGTTGTTAGCAAGTAATTGTGTGCGAGACCTGAGTACGGCTGATATGACGGCGCAGTTCGAAACTAATGAGACGCAATGAAATATTGAGAGATTATTATTCACTGACGCAATAGCAAAACAAAACGAATCGACACAAAACAAGGCTCTAGGGTTAATGGATATTACAAAGGGAGTAGGGAGCTATAATTTTTCTACATTTCGACGATGTAGGTGGATACATTTGACCTTGACATATCGTATGTCATGTAAATTTATTATGTACAACAAATAATTTCGTAATAAATGTAACATTTTATTGAATTTGCTAGTTTTCAGTTAGTTGCCGATAAAGAATGTAGTACTAATTAGTGTTTTCTGATAAATTAGTGAATTTAAAAATATACAAATTTTACCGTAATTATTGTTGTTTACAATTATAACCGATTACAATGATGTCTTTACCGAAGATAACGCAATCTAATTCCGTTTATACTACGTCATTAAAAAGTATTTCACTTAGATTCTTATAAAGTATGTAAATTGCCAAATGATACATTTTTAACATACCTGCTATACTATATTACAATTACGCTTCATCTGAAATAACGACAAAACAAACTATGGTCTTAACAAACAGGTATAAATAAAATATTTCCTTTTACATCACCCAACATAATTATACTACCGTATAAAACTAACAAAACTAATCTCGCCTTAGAACCGATATCATGTATCATGTCAGATTCCTAAATTTCAAACTCTAAATATATACGCATGCGAGAATATTTTGTAGCGGTAAGGTGATACTGTAGGTCATTAAAGAATATCTTAAATGGAATATTTTTTATATTCATCTCATTAAATACATTTTATTGGCGTCGACATTCAATATTGTGTCTATATTTTAACCGCAGAGTATACATTTCAATCAATACAGAGATGGAACTATAGCATTAAAAATGACATGATTCCATTTGATAAAACCGCACGACGAGGTACAATTAATCCCGAAAGTGTATACATAATCCCACAAAACTGGAAACATTTTCAGTAAATACGATGTGTAATAAACTATAAAAGTCTATTCACTAGAAACGATATTTTTGTTGAAGTATAATTAAAATTTACTCATACACGTTGTAATTGATGCGCTTGAAGTATACATTTCCTAATGTCTTTAAATACATTTATGAAACTCGTTATATTTTTCTATTATAGGTATCCATTTTGTAAGTACCTACTACATTCGTGTTTTTGAAAAACAATAGAATAGGAATAGCAGGAGTACAAATATAAAGTTGTTTAAAACGAAATATTATCAACCCTTCATATCCTTAAAAAATATACAAGCATTGTATAATGGAACCTTCTAAAATACTTTTATACTATATAACGTCTTTTCTGAATAATGACTGGTGCCGCATTAATTTATGCTAGTTCATTTGCTTATAAGTTCATGTTGGGTAGCACCTACAATTTATCAGCCTTTAGTATTCTCACATTCATCTATTTATGCTACTCCATGTTTGTAGTATATCCATCATTCTAAAAATTATAATCTGTCTTTGTTTGAGTTAGGTGTTTTTCTGGCTGATGCTTGTTATTTGATTTATGTGCTTTTCCATATGACACCTATATCTAATTTTGTCAAATAAGATATTTTTTCAATACGTTTTGTAAGCTGCTACAATTTTCATAGTCATTCCACCATTGGATCTGCGCCTCTACATCAATTTCATTAACATTTGTATGTTGTATATTTGGATTGATAATATCTTCATGTTGCATTAATAAATCAAGTTTGGATCTAACTCTTCTGCAAGTCATTAACTCTGATGGATTTTCATGTGCTACAATTTTCGAAACTTAATCGAGGTTTCAAAGTTGGAAACTTCTTGAAAGTTTGCACAACACCACTGGCTTGTGCGTTAGTGCATAGCCTACCAGTTTAAATTTAATTCCACTTGCTTTAAAGAAGTCTTTATTTTTTTACATCGCCTGCGTTTGTCTGTTGCTAAAATATTAACTCTAAAAGTAGCAAACATCTTCATATTAGACATAATTTTTAATATTTAATTGCTTTTAGAAGCCAGTTTCTCAAGCTTTAAAATTTCTTTTATTTGAAACAATATTCATTTATATTTTAGGTACAATGACAGTTCAATCTGGGACCACTGTTAACTTTCATGTGGTCCACGCGTTAAATTTTCATGTGTGCCTCGATTAATAAAATGCACAAAAACACATGAAAAAAGCAAACGTGTTTTAATTTCCAAAAACTTCGTGCTTTCCTTGTTTCCTAGTTACATAAAAATCGTTGCGCCTTTTTTGTAGTAGTGAAAGAGTGAGGCAAAAAGATAGTGCGTCATTTGACGCAAACTTGGAATATAACTAGATGTCAATGCAGCCGTACTACAATGGGATTCTATTGACGAACTTTAACAAACTAAATACTCTCGCAGATGGGACTAATCATCCTGCTTTGTTGCGCAGATACAAAAGAGAAACGACGTGAAAAATCAATCACGGTGTGCTCTTGTTAAACAATGCTCCGGTTCAGACGATGACAATCGCAAAGACTGTTATTCATGTGCAAAAACAAATTTTCCCAGAAAACAATTTCCTGCTGTTTTAATGCACCATACAGAGTGTTCATAAAAAAAACTTTACACACCTTCATAGGTGATATTCCATATGAAAACAAGAAAAAAATTCTAATATACTTACGTTCAATGTTCACTCTGTATATGTTATAAACATATTAATTCATACATTGTCTTAAGAGAGAAATAACGTTAAACTAGTGACAGTTAATCAAATATTGCACTTAACGCTGTTTCTGCTGCAATAGTATGCTTGATCGCAACTTTCTGCTTAATGTGCATAATAGATCCTAATCAACTCAAATGTTTTTTTTCTGGTCTGCGTCTTCAACAATCTGCATTGTATAACGTGCCGCTATAATGAAATTTACTGCAAAATTAGGTTGCCGTAAATAATATTGTGCTATTGAGTATGTCCTAACAGAGACTGGTTAACTATCATTACAAAGGCCGTTGCAAAACAGCTACTTTTTCTAGATAGCGATGGTAACCATAATACAATATTCTTTGAACTAGTAATAAGGTAAAGAAAATTTGGAAAGTTAGCATTCCAATGTAATGAAAATTATGAAATATACAAAGTATTTCAAAAAAGAGATATGGCGTTGTGCTTACTTTTTTGAAAATGTAAATCCGCATTAAATTATCGTAAATATTAAATATGAAAAAAAAATGAATTAAACGTCAAAATTGAGCACCATTAATAATCTGACAATAACCACGGTGATTTAGTTAAATCTATGGATTTAGGTGGCCACTTAATCGTCCGTCTCCTACCTATCCATTGATGTTGATACAGATCGGGTTCGTCTAAATCCAGATACAAAGTTAGTAGGTGGTGTGGAAAAGAATTCATTTTGCATAATGTCCAAATATCTTGCACCAGTGACAGGTTCTTCAAAGAACCTTTTTGAAGGTTTTGTGTATGAAATTCCGTGAACCATTGACGATTTTTTGTTAACTAATAAATAGAAATTTGTCGGTTCACATGCCCGTCAAAAAATATCACTTCATTGGAAAAAATCATTCTCTTTACAAAATTATCGTTATCCTTGCATAATTGCTGCATTTGCTCAGAAAGTTCATTTCACTGATCAAGATCATCTTGTAGGGATGAAACTCCGCTTGTTTCAGTATTTTATGCGTAGTAGATTGCGACAAATTAATATTAGAAGCTGTAACCGTAATTCCTGTTTGAGAATTATCTTACATTGTTAACAAAACGTTAAACTCATCTTTCTCATTTATTAAAGTTCGACCAGATTTTGGAATATCCCGAACATACCCAAATTCTCGGAATTTTACCTCAGCTCTTATTACCATGCTTTCGATAATAGGCGGTCGATCAGGGTGAGTTGCATTAAACAACTGCGCCGCCTCCGTTTGAACCTGCAAACTATCTCCTAAACCAATAATGCATAAGATTACAATTCTTTCACATTCAATTAATTTTCTTATAATTCTATCAAAATGTAACTATTTGTAACATCAATAATGACAACTAATGAAAGAAAAAAGTGCCAATACTTCTGACGTGGTGCAGGTTTTTCAAATAAAACAGATTCAACGCATTAACATTTTTTCAATTTTACGATAATTTTTTTCAAAACTTTCTTATGTAACCACCATCTATATTTACCTTGTCGTATGCAAAATATCTGCCCTTTCTAATTTTTGATGTTATACCTTTTTGAAATACCTTGTATATTTCACTCTCATGTGAAAAACTCTAAAGTAAAGATAAAAATCGTCGGCTTCGAGTTTTTTTTTAACTTTAATTTTTGTCGAATTGCTACTTTCGAATGCACTGTATAAAAACATTGTATTTTCAGTAACCTGCACAGTTCTTGTGCAAAGATGTCGTTAGTCGGTATACTAAACATAAAGCAAACCAAAGGAAAATAGTAAAGATAATACTTACTGTCCAGTTTGTGAAAGAAATGTCTCGAAAATTATTGCTTCTAATGAAAATTGTTGAAAAAATATTTACTTAGGTTCCATCATTATAAACATTTGAATGGGAATATCGGCCATTTGAAATCATTGGAACATACTATACATCTGTGTTCAAAGAGACTATATAAATATAAAAGAAAAATGATCGTTCTTGAATAATAACTTTGGTGCTATCTAACTTAGGGTTGTAAAAATAGGACCAGTTACTTAAAGTTAAAGGATACTTTTTCTTATTTACCTAAGCGTTAGTATGAGGTAGATAGAGCTAGTATTAAATAAAATATCTAACACTGGCTGCTAATTTCTGTTCTGTTATATTACAAATGAAAACGAATATTTTCACAATTCGAATTCTTGAATTTAGATAAATACAAAAGTTCTATGTTCAGTTCCAAAAAATACTTTAGCTTATACTTTAGCCAGCTTAGCAGATTGCTGCTAAGATGGAAATACGCTAAGTAAGATGTCGAAAATTTGGTAAAACGTCTGAAACGATTAAACTTAATGAGCATTTCATACAATTTTTACACTTTATAGCACTTAAGATATTATGATTCTATATTCTAAAATCCCTGTCATTTTCTATCATTGCGAAAGCATACTGAACGCTTCTGCTTCACATTGCTACAACATAAAAAGCTGTAACATCTACGTGCTACATAAACTTGTTCCGTTACACCTATCCATCCCTCTAAATAGCTTGCTGCAAAACACATTTATCCCTACCCATTTTTTTTAATATATTGAGTATATTTGACATTCATAAGCGATTTTAGGAGAATTTTATGTTACTGTTAAATATTGATATAACTTCCTGTGAGTATCATTTACTCTGTAACCCGCCTGTTCTGGATTTCAAGACGTGTGTTTTTAGGTATCCTTCGTCAACTCATAAAAATAAAGTGTATCCTCTAAGATGGTTTTACAGCGAAAAAAGTGTTATTGCCTAGAGATAACCTTTTTACTTAACTTATGTTGGCACGTGAAGTCGTTCAACATTTCAACGAGATGAGGCGTACACCTCACTCCATATTATCCTCAAGAGGTACCGAATAAGTTTATCGCCATGTTTTTATCAACTAAAAAACAGTATATATCCATATTTCATCATTATCCAGATCGCTATATCGATTCGTTTCATATATTTTTCCCGTATTTCCACTTCATTTTCCTCTCCGAGGTTCAATAACCATCTTATCAGCTTTCTCTTTTCTTCTTGTACCTTATACGTATACGGTACCTTTCTTCCTTATAAACATATTTAAAATCCGTATTACAAGTAAAGCCGACACGCTTTTTCATCAACTTTGAGCAGACATGCTGACACCGACAATGTTTATTAAACATTTTCGAAGCTAGTTCATAAACCTATTGAGAGTATGTGTTTCGAGGAGAGAAAACTGCATCGTAGGAATTGTCCCATCTTTCTATGCACTATATGTAATAAACATATAGGTGTGACAAAGATTTGTTTCTTTATACGCACTGATTGTCGTACATATACAAAATTGTGGTGGATCGAAAATGTTATTAGGGGTTGTAGTTTGTTTAGCATTTGTTCCGACATTAATTCTATTTATATTCTTTGTCATTTCAAATCTTATATACATTTTCCATATCTTAATTTGTAAGAATTTTTCTCGAAAACTGTTTGCGAGAACGTGGTAACAGAGAAATATTGCCAATATTTATATAATATATTCTTAGGCGATCAACTTCCAATTTATTTCCTTTTATTTTAAATATATTCAAGCATCGGACATCTTAAACATCTTAATGTATGGAAATGTCGATATCAAAAAGTGTGTTCCTTCAATACTACTAATTACTACTAACATTAATTTGTGATTGAAATAGGAAAATTCCAATTCCCATTCATATCATCCTAAATTACCGTCACTGCAATTAAGTAGTTTTAGTAGTTTCCTTAAAATACTGACGAATACATGGCCGATGCAATTCTTTTCAGATGTATATAAAACCGAATCATAAAAGTTAGTGCTGATGGAATATATCGTGAGTCTACAGGCGCGGTTGTACGGTTGCATTTAATGATTACTTAACCATTACTTTTGGAATAGGTATACGGCCACTGTAAATGAAGCAAACAACTTTTCTCCTTTCTAGTGTAACTGCTATCTTAAAGCTGCCCTAACAAACTATACATACACATATTAGCATACATAGTATGTAAAGAATTAATTTAATTAATTGAGTAAAGTTTCCTTTGAAACTTATATTGAGAAAAGAATTAACCAAATTAAAACTTTAACTGGGTCTTTTATGGCGTTTTCTTTTTAGTTCTCTAGTAGATTTTTTAAGATTTAATAAAGGTAAAGTCCAAGGATAAACTACGTATAGTTCTTAATACTTAGTTAGGGATGTGTACAAAATACCTAGACACCACAAACTTGTTAAACTAGAAACATAGATAAAACGGAAGGATAGTTAGAAGTTCGAACACAAGAACTGCAAAATTTTCCCATAAACGACAATAGTAAATTAGAAATCGATCGCTGAGGCGTGAGTTAATTAAAAGAGTGTCAGCAACATTAAAGACAAAAAATCCCTATTAAATTTTACGACGGTCGAGTACATAAAAATGTCGTATTTAAAAAGCACAGTTTCTAGCGGTTTCGTAATACTATCGCAAATTCAACTGTCATCTCAGTCTACTTTTCGATTTATAGGTTGACAAAGAGAGATTAAAAAGTATTACTCCGATACGATGATCCGCATGTCCGAAGTAATATCGCTGACCTTAAAACGTATCATCCCTTCAATTTAGACAAACACGAGGTACGTTAATACTCTAAGGTATCTGTCAGATGCCTAAGTTAATTTATCACTAAAGTACTAGATATTTATATTTTTTAATCTACTTCAATTAGAATTATCTTGAAAGGTTTTGTTTTAATTTAATACGCTTTTACGGCTTGATTCTGTAAATGTTTCGATTATATGTATTTGTAGATTGTAAACTTACTATAAAGATATCTGCACAGACCCATTCCGATTTATGCTAAGAGGAATTTTATATTTGTGAAAGTTCTGTGTATGGTGGAAGCACACTAACTGATTAAAGCTTGTGTTTTAGACTATAAAAATGGAATCTGCGATCAACAAGAGCGGTGAAAGAAGTCGATAGGTTATAATTATTAGATCGATTGAAAGTAAATAAACAGCATATTCGTTTCGCTTTAATTATTTTCATAAATATACTGAAATGAAATCTGAACACTTAATAATGGTGCAGGTAGAATCATCATCTCTTAACTTCTTCATGAAAACTTTTAACACAATGAAGAATATAGAGCAGTTACTCCCGCAAAGACAGTAGGCGAACAGATTATTAAAATCAAAACCACTCGTGGAATACCTCAAGATGGCGTCTGCTTGCGGAATAACGTGCAACCTGATAGCAGATGCAGCTGACAACCTTCAACCTACATTCTATACGATACGCCGATGATATTGTAATAATAGCAAAAGGCAAGTTTGAAGGAATTCTCTGTGACCTAATACAAACGAGCCTTAAAATCACTAATGAATGGTGTTAATCAGTGGTGTTAATCAGTGCTGAGTATGAACTCAGCGAAAACCACGATTGTACCTTTCAATAGGAAGAGGAAAATTTCGAACATAAAAGATATCTATCTGTATTAAACAGTGATCGAATGCAAATCAGAAGTTAAATACTTAGGAATAACCCTAGACACAAAACTTCTGTGGAACAGACACATAGAACTGACAATGAATAAGGCAACAAGAGCGTTAATGATATGACGGAACCTGGCAGGTAAAACGTGGGGTCGCAACCCAAACATACTTCGGTGGCTATACATACATCAGTATGGTAAGACCTATGGTAACATACTGCGTGATAACCTGGTTCCAGAATGTCACAATCAGGAATATCGTTGATAAGTCGCAACGGCTAGCAAGTGTATGCATCACCGGAGCCATGAAAACATGTCCAACTGCGGCACTAGAGGTAATTCAAGACCTCACGCCCCTACACAGAGTGGTGGAGGGAGTGGCTCTTGCGACATTGCATAGACCGAACAGGGGAGGACTGGAAAAAGCGAGACTCCGTATCAGAGAGCTTGGACATTTCAAGCGGGGCTCTCTCCACTTCTAAGTCTACCGAACGATAAAATGGTCAAGAAATATAGCTTCGAAAGGAACTTCCTTACGAAGCTAAACAATAAGGAAGAATGGGCAGGAGAATACTCCACGTACCCCCTAACGAAAAGCACCATCAAATGGTATGTGGACGGTTCTAAAACCGACTAAGGAGCAGGTGCAGGAATGTTTGAGCCAGGAACCACATACCCCGAGCCAATGGGAATATACCCCAGTATCTTCCAAGCGGAGATCAATGCCAGGAACTATCGAAAGCAAAGCATTGCAATTTTCTCCGATAGTCAAGCAGCCATCATAGCGCTAAGTTCCAACACCATCAGCTCGAAATTAGTCTGGGAATATCTTAACAACATCTAAACAACCTAGGCAAGGAAAACAGAGTTGCATTATGCTGGGTACCAGAACATACTTGAATCAGAGGCAACGAAGAAGGTAATCTATTAAAAAGGAAGGCCGCCGCAACTCTGTTTATGGACCTGAACCTTAAAGTGGTATGCGGATGAGCACCTACAAAAAAGAACTTAAAGATAGAGAATAGAGGCTCAGAGCATCCTCTGGGAGAATTTTCCTGGTTTGAGACACTCCAAGATATTCCTTGGAAACTACAACAAACACAGAGCAAAACTTTGTAGAACTAAGTAGAAATAGACTACGCATCCTCACAGGTTTTCTTGCAGGACATTGTCACCTTGGGGAACACATGACAAGGATAAGTCTAAAGCAGAATAGCGACTGCAGGTTCTGCGGGTGGAGGACGAAAATCCGGAACACCTGACATCCAACTGCACCGCCATTACGGAAAGCCGAGCCAATTATCTCGGCAAAGACGTCATAGACGAATAAGAGGTACCTTCTTGGAAGCCATCAGAACTATTGCAGTTTATCAAGTAGTAAAATTTCCATGTAGTGAACAGGGGTCGTGAAAATCTATACTCAACTATATACATTGCGTTTAAAGTAAATTACTAAGTAATACCTTAGTTGCCTGCTAGTGCACAGAAAACGACGCCATAATAAACCGTCAAATGAATAGACACTATAACCCTACAACATAAATTTTCAAGATTTACGATTAATTTTGAACGTTTCCAATGGCCGAAGTGGGCTGTAGATAAATAGCGCAGCGTCGACTTGCTGACCTCATAGAGTTAGATATATATTTATTGGAAGGTATAAACGGCAGAAGAAATTGACACAGGCATGCCAGGAAACTATGTATTCAACCTAATTCGACCGCGACGGTCGCAAAACAGATATTCCATCGGTAATATCAAGCCGTTGGGATCATATTTACTGGTGAACAGCACTAAATTGAATCGTTTATTAACCTTTGAACGTTACCATGTTACGTAGCTTATTGACACGAGGGTAAATTTACGGGGTGAAACGAGCGGAATTCAATTGGAACCGATAAAGTCTTGATTAAAGTGATTATTCATCAATTACATACTAATATATTTAATAGCAACTGCTATAGATAACTAAAACGTTCTAAAATTTATTTAATTTTGAAATGTGTTACCCATATTATTTCGCTACCTTAGCAGACTTAATTATTAAATCTTTTCAAGAAGCCAAGCACTACAGGTCTACTCGACTAACACCCATTCTATCTTGTTGGCTAACATTTTTAAAAAGGTATGTCTACTCGGTTATCTAAATATCCACCAAAAAATTCTTTACTTACTATGTACTAGTCATGTACATATATAATGTAATAAAATAAAAAAATATATGACTAGTCAGTTTGGATTCACAAGTTCCTATTCCACCAATAATGCTCTGAATTATATTTAGAAATTATTCAACGATCGATAACTAGCAACTGGCTTGTTTTTCCATTTAAGTCAGTCCTTTAATAGAGTTAACTATATGAACTCCTTTTAGAGAAATTGTCATTGTATGGAGTGAGAGATATAAATCTTCAATAGCTTGGGTTTTACTTAATTAATTAGTGGAAAGATTATTACAATGAGAAGTATAACCTCTCCAACATAATCTTCCGTAGCAAGTATCAGACAAATAGCTCCTCCGGAGTCTATTCTCGATTCTCTGCTATTTTTAATTTATGCATACCTACAATCTGCACATAAATTTTCATACCAATTTGCCGATGATTATGATTATAGTAACAGGTACAACGAACAAACAAATAGTATTGAAAACAATGACGTTAAGAGCATGTTACGGTGACACAATATGAATCAATTAAAAATTAATCACTCCAAAATTAGTATACCTTTTTAATCTTCAAGGCATATTCTTGACAAATCAGAAACATATAGTGTTCATGAAAGTAATACTAAATTTCTGGTCTAATCGGTAACTTATTGACGTGAGAATGTAAGATAACTTCACTGTCTTCTATATTGTAAATATTATTATTAGGTTTATCATTATACATTTCTACATCAGTTATTCGAATTATTATAACTGAAATTTATTTATTTATTAGCAAAAAACTTTCGTACGACAACTATGAGTGCCATTCTATTATAGTAAGTTAGTCTGATATGTGCTAATAATAAATAATTTTTGGATAGCCTTATTTGAATGTTGAATTTTTACCATCCAAAATCCTGATGGGAGATAATGTGCATAATGTGTGTTGTGATATGTTTGCTTTAGTGCGATAGGCGGAGGTGCAAAAGCTGCTAGCCATAGGTAGGGCACTACTTATCGTCCGCAGTTCAAATCTTGCCTGTGATGCTTGTAGCAACGTTTTGCTAGATTAGCGCTCGTATTGAGCTATCATTAGGTCATAGTTAACAGCGCAACATTATTTAAGGCATGGTAATGTTGTAACAAAGCCATCACAACACATGTACACACACGTTACAGTTACATCAGTACAAAAATAATATGTGAGCAAAAAAGCGTTGACTAATAGTTTTCGGTGACAAACCAGCATATTCTCTCGATCGCAAACCCAATAACATTGGAAATATCTCCTGCCATGCATGTGGTAAGTATATGGCATGTTTACTGATATATCCATATTTTGTATGTAGAAAACAAGATGACTGGAGGAGTAGAAAACTTTCGAGTTTAATCTTGTCACTTCAAAATACAAATGGCCCAATTTTAAAAATGCTGGCAGTATTTTTCTTACACTTGATTGTTTTGGTAACTTCATAGTTTTGTTGCCTACTTCACAAAACTCCGGTATATTTTAAGATATTTTTGTTCCTATATCATTCCTTTATTTATTTTCAAAAAAGGTTACACTATTAAATGTAGAAGACATCGTACATTAAAAACATATTAGCAAATTAAGTAGTTTCTACTGTACTTTGCATCACGAAGAAATTGACAAAGATGCATTGCTATTTTCTAATTGACCATTCAAATACAATACATCGTAGAAATGAAATCCTTCCCACCTATATGCGGGACTTTATCAAAGCGACCTATCATACAGGTCATAAATTTGCATTTATTTCACCACTTTTTATTAATTTCTTTGTGGAAAACAGTATAGTAAATTATGACCATTGTAGAAAATAACATTACGTGAACATTTGTAAAGACAATGTCCCATTTTACGAATTTTGTTCTATATTGTCCAAAAACTAGACTTATACTATTTGACATCTAGATATTCCTATTCATTCTAAACACGAGTTTCAATAAGTGGCACCGAAGTTAGTGGCACTCTGAAGAAATACATAATCAAAGTTAATTCGTTATTTTAAGAACTCTAAATCAAAGGAACATATATATAGGGGACACAATAGGTAACCTACCACAACCCTAAGTTGTATATAATATTCTCAGCAATTGTTACAGCTTTATTTACTAACATTATCATTATGTAAGTCTTGAATGGCTCAAATTTTACGCTATTTATATTATTACATCTGCAAAAGCGACGTTAAAAATCAATATTGCATAGGAAGCCATATAGTAAAGAAACGAAGGGTGTAAATTTTTTGTTTCCTACTACACGACATATGTATATGCACACATACATACATGTTGACACTAAGATTGATACACTACTTGTCTCCCTAGTCCTGAAACATAAATACAAATATATTTTATCCTGTTTTTTATTGACACCCAAATATTAAAGGCGATTTATTAAGATTTGAAAACAAACAGAGAAGTTTACGAATAAAGTTTACAATACTGCCTTATTAAAATATAGATTTTTCAAGTTATGCCAACATTTTTCATCGCTTTTGGAACACTTGATACAATCATTACAGCAAGGTAGTACTTATTTCACCGCACTGAACTATGTATTATTGATTTATATATCTTTTCCTTGACACCACTTTAAAATCCTACACATTAATTCTTTAACATGAATCTACATAAATAAAGAATGATATTTTTAAGTAGGATTCCTGAATTTCGTACCAATGCCAGGTAGTTATATGACAACCATTTTAATACCCAGCTAAAGGCTATGTGGTTTTTCACTCAAAGGAAAAGGAAACACCGTACATAAAATTAATTTACTAGTTAAAAAGTACCTACACATATGAACGAAAAAAGCATACGGACTAACTGATAAAATTACGTTAGTTTGGAGTACATAAATACTGCACCATGAATATAAGTTAGCAACAATAATAGAAAATTCCCCTATTAGAGCTATAAATTAAGTGTATAAGAATGAATTATGTAAACCTGTAAGCATAAATTAAAAAGAAAATAGCGAATTTAGAAGTTTATTGTCGATTGTGAAAGCAAATCTTAATGGCAGAAATTTAACCAGTCGTTTGCAATACTGGACATATAATTTTGCGATAGTAAAACGGTAAGCCACAAAGTCATGCTTCTTGCAAGGGATTCTAAGAAAAAATGACAAGATAAAATAGTGATATTAAACACCTGATTATTGTATCATAAACCAATCACTTCGCTCCCACTTTGGTCGTATCTCCATAAATTTGCATCACATATTCACTAAACATTAACTTTGATCTTTGGATGTTAGACACAAGGAATCCATAGCAAAATCAGCAAATGGTAAGGAAAAGCAGTAGATAAGAGATTATCTGAGGGACAGAGATTTATGTAACTCAAGATAATGTTACTCTCAGTAAAATTATAAATATTCAATATGCGTTTCCTAAAAATGTAGTCCTAGGAAGGTATAGACCACAAAATTTGTACAAGCAATATAATGATTCAGGCAGAGTACCAGCTAACACATAACAATGTAACCAAAATTATGCATCGAAAACGCATGCAACAGTTCAATATTAACGTAAAGCGAAGAAAAAATAATGTATAAATACTACAGCACACTCTAAAATCACCTATAAGAGCAAATGAACACGAAAGATATTTTGGCAGTACCACCCACATCCTATATCAGTAACCGGTACCCCAGCAAACTATACATAAATATAGTTAATAAATACAAAAAAGAGCACACATTATCAGTTTGGCCATTTCGTTACATAAAACCAAGGTAAAAAAACTTTATTAGCTTACTGGATGTTAAAAATTAATACACACAGTTTTGATCTTAATTTTTTTTGAGATATGACTTTATAGCTAAAACTTATACATCTACATACAGGGCAATAAACTTCTCGTTATCATGGCAGATTTTCGAATTGTTGAGATACTCGCACAATTGATTGTAAAAGTTTAAACTTTTCAGTTGTTAGCAGGCGTCACACTTCTCTACCAAAACCAATACTCTTTGTTATTTTACTAGAGTAAACAAGATCGTTCAAGCATCGCCAAACAAAAAAGAGGAACTAGATCTGGAGACTATGGTGGTCATGTAATAGATTCTCCTAGACCATGCAATTATTGGTAATAGTTTAAATAGTTCGCTAAATTTTCAAAAAGTGGGCTGGAGCTACATCATGCATAAAGTAAATGCCTGGACTAACACTTAATGACGCACCCTCTAGCATCTCGTTCAAATATTCACCTAAACAAATAGGTGTAACTTATCATTCAATCGATTACGAAAACAAAATTATCTTAAAAAACAAACCCCTACGATAGCTCATAGGGATTTGTCAAACTGGTTTAAATTGTGGCCGTAGTTCGTAGTTTTTTTGTCAAGTATAAATTAGACGCGAAAATAAAACTGTAGGATATTTGGCACACTAGAAATTACTATTGAAAGCAGCATGGCCTCAATATTAAAAGTAAATATTGGACATCAGCGGCATAGTCAGAATGCTTATTGAAACGCAGATGTCTGGCCAAATTAAAATAGGATTCAAGAGCATCTAGAAATGCATTTTTAAAATGTTAAAACAATGCTCTGCAAACTAGCAATAAATTTTAATTTATATGTACAGCGTTCTATTGTCGTATATAGTAGAAAGTCATTTCATGTACTATTCCTACATTTAAAGGCGCCAAAAGCACCACGAACCAACATTTTTCGCAACAAACAAACAAATGAACACTAGTACAACTTATTTTCTGAAATCTTGCAAGCAAAAATACACATTTTAGCCCATAGTACACATTTTATGCCAATATTTTATGAAATTAAAGTTAATGCAGCGTTAGATAGTTATCCGGAAAAGCACTATAGCGTTATGCTACGTACTAGCACGTTGACTGATCAATAGCGTCTGAAATACTGTAATGGAGCTTCATAGGACACTGTACTAAACTTCAAGCTTAATATTACGTTTTGTGGCACCGGAAAACGCTTACGACCTATATGCTATACAGAAGTACATTAAACTTGCACTTACTAGAGCGGAAACATTGCCGAATATAACGATAATGTTCTATATCAGTTAACAATCATCGCAATTACGTTATAATAGGTAAACGAAAGATCAAAACAATTACGACCATTTGAGGAAAGTTAATTGGATTAGCGAAAGTTTTATGTTGCCTTGTTTGCAACGAGTTCAGTTTCAACACTAATTACAGAGTAGGGGCTCTTATAAGTAATCTTCATATCAGGTATCTAGGAAAGAAATTCTTTTGGTGAGTCTGTAGAAACATTATTAAAGCTACAGTCACCGAAAATAATGGGAAAGCTTTTCACGAAAGCTTTCAATTAAAAGCTTTTACGTTAAAACATTAACACAATCTAAAAAAGTGTTACAGGCAAATAATAAGTGACTAATCGACTAATATCACAAATTATAAAAATTTTGTAATTTTCCTGCAGATATTCATTAAACTATTTGTTATTTTCCGTTATAATATACAGTACTGCGTATTTACGAATAGAATATATTAACATATGATAGGAATACATTCAAAGCAATAAGTCGAAAACACTATAAATAAAATATCGCACCGTTAGCCTAGATATTTCCAATTGCTTTACAGCAATAAATTAAAATCATACTTTGAGAAATAGCTTTTTGAAAGTATTTCTTTAAATAATACATGTATGTACTTTTTTACTAAAAGCACTGTATTTGCAGTGTTTATTCATTAGGAGCTCTAAACTAACTGAATAAGATGAAATTTAAATTGCTTGGGTGACGAAATTTGAAAGCAGGATGCGCACCCAAATATAAACAGTTGAAGTGTTCATAACGCATCGGGATATCCGGATGGCCATTGTGCCTGAAGATTAGTCTAAGAGCTCCATCTCGCAAGAGCAAGTGGATCTAATCCGCAATTGCCTACTACTTGAACTGTATAAGCTAAAAGTTGGAGGACTGGAACCGTACACTAAACGGTGGTTTCGGTTCAACGCCGTGAGTGTGTGCTAAGCGCAGGCCGCCTAAAAACGAGCACTTGCTCGTGACTTGACCGTGCTCTCCAAACCTATACTCTCTGGGACGGTGCCAAACTAGAACTAGTCAAGGGAAAAGACCTACCAAAACCAGTCAGAGCGAGAAGATTCTGCACCGACTTTAGGCGCAAATGAGCTCTTAGAGAGTACTGAACAGTAAGGCTGGCCCGAAAGGGCAGCAAGTGGTGATGGGCATGGACAAGAACTCATGGAAGACACTCCAAGATACCTACAACTGCATACTACATCTACAGTTCTTCCCCGTATCGGTCCGACTTTTGGGACACAAGGAGAAGGAAGGGGGCAAGAGCTGTCGAAGAAAAGATGACTACTGCCGAAGCGGAACCATCAAAACAGTTAAATCCGGGACCAGGTGGAAACATACAAACTCAATTGGCTGTGGTTCCCCGCTTGTTCAAACGGTGCAGGTTACGGTAAAAAATCAAAGACAAATATAATATTAAACATTTATTTTAGTGCAAAATTTAGTGTAACATACACATACATAACACAATACGACTCGATTCAGGCATCAATTATAAAATTACAACCATATCGTACAAGAAAACATTTCAAAATTCGAAATCTAGTGTGGGATGACGTCACGATGGTTTCTGTTAGCCCTAGGTGTTGCAGGTTGAAAGATAAACAGAATTGAATTTGACAATAAGAAGACAGTCAACAAAAATTTGAATCTAATGAAAACCATAAAAGTGATTTCGAAACCATAGACTTGAAAATAACGTTAATGGCAGAGTGCAGCATAAAAGAAGAGAGGATAAGAACACTAAAGGGATAATTACCAAGGATGGGCACTTTTCACGCGAAGGAACAAGATTTGGATTTAAAATAAATACACACACATTAATTTTAAGGTAAGAAAGAGTGGTATATTATGTAGAATCCTTTTTGTACAATATTTACTATTATATTTGCATAAAAACACATTATTTTTCATTTCTGTCGTGTTTGAAAGATCATTATACATATAGGTTTATTCATGTAACATAATGTGACACTGTCTAAACTAGTAGAATAACAAAGCAATTGCTGTCATAATAATAACGTTGTAATCAAATAGATAGCCAACAATGTAAGCATATCTACATAAGCTGAATGTATTGATTTGCAATTCAACATACATGCATTTACAAGAAGTCTCTAGAGAAAGTAAGGGAAGACTAACTCTTACAGTTTCATGACTAAATTCGTATTAAGTTCAATAAGGACTAAACAATCCCTCTCGGATTTCAGCGATAGCCGTGGTCTATCATATATCTTTTTGATTCATTATTCCCGTGTTCATTTGCTGACACCTACCATACAAATCGTAGCCTCTTGGTGAACGTCTTTCTCCGAAAAATAAGGTTTCGTTCCACGTCGTACCATTGAATTATATCTATTAATGTATCCGTTGTACCGACTCCGAAGTGATAAAGAAGACCAAACTTCTTTTAGGGGATCCAACTCCAGTGACATTACCGGCCATTGAGTTCAAAAGAACGACATCTTTCTTTCCACGTCAGACGCTGTCCTTGTTCTTGTTATCCTCGTTTCTACCGCCAATGAAATTTTTTCCGAATGTGTTGAAAAGAAAGCTCTTCTAACGGCAAGGCAATCCTAATCAGTTAAATGAGAAAAACCCTTTCGAGATGGTAATTTAATTCGATTAAATGGTCGATGTCCCATTTAATTTAATGCTCACATTAAGTATCTCCGAAAGAATAAACGATAATTTTAGCGATCCTTCCAACCGGTTTCATCAAGAAAAGAATACGATGACTATTAAAAACACATACAATATATATTTATGTGTGTGTATTTAAAAATCAGTCTTGCTATTTTTCGAATGTTTAATCTTAGAAAACTTGATATGTATAAAATCTTTGAAACCCAATTGAACATTTTAACAATGCTAATAATAACAGGACAAAAACCGCGTATAGAAACAAGTATTTGTTGTGGGGGGTACAGCTGCATCTCGTGCTGTATGAATCAATCGGCTAATACCTAAAAAACAGTTTGAAATTGTAAATGTTTCTATAATTTACTTATTTAGATTTTTCATCAATTCAATAATATTATTAGAGGTCTTGCATGTATGTATGGAACATAGTTTTTAGTTCAAAAAGTTGAAGTGAATTTTTGCATTTTAGCGCTATAACGGGTGTACGTAAATGCTTGAACCTGACAGCTACTGTTAAATTTTGGTTAAGTTTGTAACACTACATTTGATTTCGATCGCAAGAATTAACAGTGTCCCACGCGGTAGTTACTTTCAGCATAATTATTAAAATTGTTTCTTAAAACCAAACTCAATATGCTTCCTTTTGGAAACGTTTACTGTTAATCAAACGTAGAAAGAAGATACTTATAAAAAATTATAACTGTAAAACCATTGCAATGACACAAATACAAACATTCCTTATTAGTTAATATTGCAATTACAATAAATGTTGGGAATGGTGACCTTGCTTCTGCAGACATAAATTAGCTTTTCGTTTCATATCTTCGAACACATTTTGAAGTTGTTCTTGTGTAATCGTTTGAATCTCATTTCCAATTGCTTGCATTAATTCATCTAAATTATGTAACCTATTTTTATAAACATCTTTAATCTTTCCGAACATAAAATAATCTGGAAAGGTCAAGTCTGGTGACCTTGGTGGACATCTACCTTGGCTAATAAGACGATCATCATAAAATTCTCTAAAAAATGAACAATGTCCCTTGTGCAGTATGGGTTGGAGTATTATCTTGCTGAAAAAATCCTCTTTCCAACTCGTCATCATGGACTTGGTCCACAAATTCTTGTAGTATATCTCTATAACGGGCAGCATTGATAATATCATTGAAAAATATCGGTCCTATTATTCTACGACGTGATATTGCTACCCAAATGCCAACTTTAAAAGGGTGTAGGTCATCTTCGATAAAGGTGTGTGGGTTTTCTGTTGCCCATAATTTTGAGAATTTGCATAACCAGATAAGTGAAACCAAGCTTTCCATCACGATTGTGTGTGGCACTCCGAAAATAGGCCATTAAAATGAAAGCGTTTTTGTCGGTTGTAAAGATCATGGCAATATCGTTAACAAAAATCTTAAACGCATAGTTAAACATATCCTGACTGGAATGTAATATCAAATGTCACTTACACGAATTTTATAAACTTATTTGAGTAGATATGAAAATAACTGATTGTCAGTACAAGGAAAAACTAATATGGAAATGAAAATTGAACAGAAAAACTATAGTAAAACCTAACGAAAATACAGACGTGCCACTATGGCCATAGAGGAATAAACCAAGTGACATTCTCGGGGTGGTAAACTTTATGCACAGATATTGCATACATTTTGACAGACTTCAGCTTCAAAAGTGACGAGCACGCCCTGTATAATCTGAATGGATACAGATAAATGCATAATTTTAACGGTGCGTAAACGTGTTTTCTAGACGATTTTATGTAACGAGTTTGGAAGTTTTCCATGCCTGCATTTTTTAATAAGCAACGACAGATGCAACATTCCGTCCGAATCCGAAGAAGGTGGGAGAAATCGGTCATTCTTACTGTGGTCTGAAGGGGTACTATGTAGTCGTACTTTGTACATAGTAGAAGGTCGTTCGCGTTACCTGAGCGAGTTTGAACAAGGAATGGTTGTGGGTATGCACATAGCAGATGCGTTTTTCCGTGAAATAGCGCGCAGCCTCGAGCGGTCGTTGTCGGCAGTACATTGGGCATGGGGAAAATAAAATTCCCTAGTATGTACGTCTGCTGTGTGTACAACAGTTAATAACGGGTCGCCGATACGTAGATGATATGCTATGGCCTGTTGTGCTTCCCTACGTTCGATGGCAGCCACATTTGCTATACATGAACGACAACACTCGACCGCAGGTCACGTGTATTGTATAAGTCTTTGTGAAAAGCACTATATACGAATGCTCCCATGGCTGGCTTGTTCTCCAAACCTGAATCCGATGCAACATCTCTGAGATATAATCAGTTGGACGCTTCGACGTTATCCGACTATATATTGAGAACTCACTAATTCAGAATTTCAGTAATTTGTATCCATTACAAAAAATATTATTAGATCAATGTTGGTATCGAGTAACCAATAATTTAGTATTAAAATATATACAAGAATAAACACGCTCTTTAACATTTTGGTAAACTTAAAAGTAATAGGCATAATTCTCCATTTTAGTTTTATCCTCTTTCTTAAAAAATGAGATTAATTCTAGTTCTTTACCATCGTCCAGAAAGTTTCCGCATCTTATTTTTTGTGTGTGTGTGGTAGGTGCTTAGTTGCAGTGACTCCGTAAGCGGTATAGCTTGTATGGCGGTCACTGCAACTCTCGCCGTGTAGCTTTTGTGTGTATATAATTCTGTTCAAATGGCTTCGTAACAGCATCACACCGCCTTTTATAATACCGCGCTGTCAATTACTTTGCTCCCAACAGCGAATGGTAAGTCGATCCGAATTTCAATTCTCCAAAAATATGTCACCTCCTCTCCGGCTGCTATCGTCCCGCCATAACGATAGTCAGCCGCCTAATCGCTGCGGCTGGCGACCCATATTAATAAATAATAATAATAGATAAGTTTATAATGAGCTCTAAAAGTGACAAAGGAGGCCTTGCACCGCACACCACTTTCATAGATATTTGGTCATCTCCTGAACCGCAATCATGTTCTAGATACGACATGATCTGAATCAATTCTTTTTCAGAAGTAACATATAAAATAAACAGTAATTGGCTGTGCTCAAGATTTCTTTAAGAAAAGGTGCACTAGGATGGCGGATTTTTTTTCAGAAAGTTCACTTTCTATCATTAAAAATTAATATGTTTAGAATACGCTTCTAAGTTGGCTACCAATTTTTCTAATTTAGAAGCATTCAGGATTGAGGTGTGAAGTAAGTGGTTTATAATCAAAATCCTATAAGCCAATGACTACTTTAAAAAATTAGTGAAATCCATCACTGATGTATATTTAGTTATGTTTCCAATTTTGAATTTAGCGTTTTGATTTTTTTATTTGAACTACGTTGTATACTAGTTTTACTTTATTAACAAAAAGCGTAGTCCTAAATCCTTATTTTACAATAGTTATTTTCCTTAGAATTTATTACACACAATATCTACGTGACCAGCAATTATTTTATTCTGTGTTCGTCTTCTTCCTTATTAGCTATCTATATACGTCCCTGAACAATACCATTCTTGTAACGTAGTGCCTCAATTTAAAAATCGATTGTTGCCTCACTCAGCATACTCAACCAGATTAAAGAGGAAGATCTGCCACGATGTGAAGAAGACGATTTATATGTTTACGTTCCGCAAATTACATGCCGCTGTGTTTTGCTTTTTTCAATTAGTGTGATGTATTTTCTCATCAGAATGTAAATCACAAACTGTCTGCGTCGCAAATGAGGACCGGAAAAATTTACATCTCTCAATAGAAGGGTACTATGCGCTTTGACACTCAGTCATTGTTGAAAGACATTTACAAAGATGATCTATTTATACACCGTTTTACCTAGTTACTAGTGGACTACATCTGCAAATCGTTGTTTAAACAATGACACTGTAGTAAACCTTGAATTTATAGAGGATGCATGTATTTATTCAAGCTCTCCAACACTATAGATGAATCATGATGTTAAAACCGTAAAATGACTATACAGACAACAAATAGAGTTGAAACAGACACATTTATATCACAACCATACTTACTGCAACACGAAAGTGAAAGTTTTTCTAGAAAAAATAGCATACCTGTGGAAAAGTAACAATCACATACGTAATAGCAAGTGATCAATAGCTCATGAAGTGTAGAAGGGATATGTTAAATCTCTGCAGTCATAACCAGCCCAAAACGAAGAACAAAGGGTTATTCAAGTTACTAATAATAATAATAATAATAATAATAGATATATTTGCCCAACAGATATACATCTAATTACAGGACAATATAAGAATTAGATAATACAGTTCATGTGTTACATATACTGAAAGAAGGCAGAAGTACATAATAAGTAGTGTGAGGTAGTTGATACAATGCTATGCGATAAAGCTATTAGGAGTGTGTATATGAGTTAATAGGATGGGTAGGGGGGTGGAAAATAGATCAATACTGTTGTTGGCTGTGAGAATTTCATTGCAAATAGTACACATTGAATAGATTGGGGATTTCCGCAAAATATTAGTTTTAGGAGTTTGGCAGTATAATGTGGTGCACGTACACTCGAACGTTTTAAAACCGACTCATACTGCCATAAAACCCGATGAAAGTATGCTTTATTGCGGTACCTGAATGCAAAGCAGAAATAGTATGGTCAACTGTATGTAAATTACTAGATATTTATATGTATATACAATATATTTTTCTATTAAATCCAGTTTCATATGCAAGGGATCATTTATAAATTCCTAAACCGATAATTTCTTAATGTGAGCTTAACATAAGTTAAATCGCTATCGCATACAATTTCACTATCTAAGTATATATGTAATTAAGAAATTACATGAATAATAATAATATATAAAAGTCTATTACTTATTAGAGTGGATCGAAAAACGCGTTTTTTTCTGCAATACAATTCTAATAACGCGGAAAACTTGCGCATAGGCGTCATTATAAATGAAAAAATAAAAAAAAAAAATTTTTCAAAATTTGAAATCGCGCAGAATAAGTTACCAAAAAAGTCAAAATACCGGTAAATTTAAAAAAAAATGCAAAAATTAGAAAAAACACATTTTTTGTGTGTGTTTTTAAAGTGTCCTTAAGCATACAAAAAATAATTAGACCCATACGTGTTTTACTGAATTCGCGCAAAAGGTCTAAAGGTTGTATCGCAAAAAAACGATATTTCATGATTTTCGACGATTTTTAAATATGTGCCAAAACCCATAAAAGTTTTATTTTTATTTGTAATAATGTAAAAACTATTCAAAATAGTTTTCCCAATCCAGGTACTTTCAGGCCTGTTATTCTTTAACTGTATTCGTGCAAAAGGTCTAAATTATAGTATAAGTTAAGTTATAGTCCCGTAAAAACGCCGTTTTCCATATCTGATGAGTATAGGTTTGTAGTAAGACTCTAACAAGTGATTTCTACATCCACCCTACGCAACCAACCAACCAGGGTGAATTTTATTTACAATATAGTAACTAACTTTGAACAATGCATATGTTCGTTGTAGGCAAAAAATTATTTACATAAAAGCTTTAAGTTCTGACTTTTAATTAAATGTGGGCATCAGTTGTCTTGATTTTAAAGTAGCTCTAATATAACCATCTCGATTTCCATGCCCGCACACTTTTTCTGCTGCTTCTGTAACCAGTTTTACATACCTCTCAACTGACTGGGTGAGGCATGGGAATTTGAAGTTGTTAAACACTGATAGCACTTTGTCTTTCAATAAAGAAGCAATGTGTTCAGTTGCATCTTGGAAAGTAGTGGCGGCGGTGTTAACTTGCAGATTGACCAATCAATATTCATTCGGTATAGTCGTTTGCACTAAAATTTATTGAAGGTATTTTGAAGTCTCTTACGTAACCTTCAGCCGATGGGTCATTTCTGGATTTAAGGATCCTCCTGTAGCCAAGTTCTCTAATGCTGGTCGCAACTTTGGGTCTTTTGCGCGAATTCAGTAAAACAAGAATGGGTCTAATTTAAATTTAAAAATTTATTTTTTTTTGCATTTTTTTTAATTTACAGGGATTTTGACTTTTTTTGGTAACTTTAGGCCTTCTGCCCGATTTCAAAGAAAAAAAAAAATTTAATATTTTTATTTATAATGACGCCTATGCGCAAGTTTTCCGTGCTATTAGAATTGTATTGCAGAAAAAAACGTGTTTTTCGATTCACCCTATTACATATACTTTAGAGAATGAATGTTCGCATGATGGTGCAGAAAATGTCCTTCAGAACCATAATTCAAAAGTTTTTTCTGTGTATTAATTTGTTTTCAGTTTGACTGCCTTTTCGTTTACCTTTCTATTATTTGAAATAAATTATTATTTGTTTACTGTGTGTTTTGTTATAAATTCTCGAATAAAATTGTTTTTAACGAAACAAACTTAAGATGAATATAGATTCCTGTCTATCTACTTCGATAAATATTTTTCTTATGGTTCTAAAATTGATTTGTATTATTATTTTATTTGCGTTTATATGTCATTAATGGTAATGGGTGTTGGCGAATTACTACGTAATAACGCAGGTAAAATATGCAGCGATCTTCCCATTTTTCACATTACGAGCTATTTTACCTGCTCATAAGCAAATTGCTTTATTACTACAAACATCCAGTTAAATGTTGAAAGTTTCTGTGTGCGCTTTTAGGTCTATGTCGCTTGCAAAACGTTCGAGTGTACGTGAAGCGCTGTGGTGCCGCGAAAGGCAGCCTACTTAGTAGTTTAGGGGCATCAATGTTATTGTGCAGTAAGTTGCAGAAGAATGTAACGCTGGTCAATTTGCGACGGTGTTCCAGTGAATCAAAGTGGAGTAATTGAAGTAAAGTGGTATGATCGTAACCTTGTCGTGGGTATTCGCCATATTCTTTAAAATGAAGATATTTTAAAAATCTACGTTGCACTTTTTCAAGAGACTGAATGTGAGTTGTATATATAGGCGACCACACTAGTGAGGCGTATTCTAATTTAGATCTCACGTAGCAGTTGTATAACTGTATAATGGTATCAGTAGACGTGAAGTTTTTTGAGTTGCGTATAACAAAACCCAAGGTCTTTAAAGATGTAGACGTCACGTAAGATATATGTTCCGAGAAGGACAGTTTGGAATCGAATACAACTCCCAGATCTTTCACAGTCGAACAGCGATTAATACATGTACCGTCCCACTGGTAGTCGTACACTATTGGTTGAGACTTACGAGTATAGGTAAGTATATTACATTTTGGCACATTCATCGCCAGCTTATTGTCATGACACCAGGCAAGAAGTTGGTCAATATCCTTGGTGAAATCCGTGTACACGACGTCAATTTGTCCGTTGTTGTCAATGGATTCAAACAGCGTTTGCGACATAATTGTTAAATTAGTAACTGTCGATCTCCTATTGATAAAGCCATGTTGATCTTCAGACAGGTGGCATCGTACACTGGGAAAGATATAGGTATACAGACAGATTTCGAATACTTTTACGAAGTTATTAATAATCGCTATGGGTCTATAGTTCTCTACGCGCCCTGTGTCGCCTTTCTTATGAACAGGAGTGATTTAAGCAATTTAATTGCTACTAATACATCAGACTGTTGGAGTACTGGCTTGCCTACTAAATTACTGTCTATTTGACGCAATGTTGGCTTGACAGAAGACGAAGAAGCACCGTATGTGGACTGGAAATAGTCTTGAAAAGCTTGAACGATAGTTTCTGGTGTGGAGTACGATATATTGTTGACGTCGCTAAGCGTATCGGGAATTCCTGATCCTGCCTTTTTGGAAGAGATGAAGTTCCAAAATTCTTTTAGATTTTCCTTCAACTGTGATTGGATTTTAGCTAGGTAGTTTTTGTATAGGATAGAAGTGTTCGCTCTAACTTTATTACGTAAATGTTTGAACTGTTGGAGATCATCGAGATTCCCATACTTTTTATATCTCAAACGGTAGGTATGTTTGAGCCTTACAGTTTTGATATGCTCATAGGTAAACCAGACCGGGTAGGAATGAGTTTTAGTTTCTTTCTTTAATGGGACGAAGGCATCCAAATATTCATAAATTTTTGCATAAAAGTGCTCACAAGAATCGTGGACAGTCTTATAGGCATTCAGAAATGACCAATCAACAGCCAACAGAGCTCCATATAAATCGAAGTAGTTAGCCCTTCTATAATTGTATATCTTTGCTTCAGGATTGGTAGGTATTGATATTGTGCAGTTGTTGTAATAACGGTAGTTTAGAGTAAGCGATGGATGGTGTAAGTCTACGTTGACTAAAGGTAGGTCTTCTTCTTAAGCTGTTATAAAGTCCAGGTCAGTAAATATCAAGTATAGTAAGCGATTGTCCGAGTTCATTATCGTGTTAATTTGTTGGAGATTATTGAATAACATAAAAGAGTTGATTAATCCTGATTTAGCGTCGTTCGAATGTTTTAAATAAGTTTTAAATGACCTATAATAGGTTAATTAATTAATAAGTCTTAACATTCCAACACATCTTACGTATGTATTCATTCAGGATAATTGGCTCTGCTCTCAGACTAGAAGTCAATGGTTCTTGATTAGTTTTACTCCGTTGGTTGTAGCCAAAAGTGTCGCTACTCGTTCTGAATCTTTATAAGCACTTTAATCAATTTATAGATTCTGCAAGTACACTAATAGTCCTCCAACTAATCAACCACCGTTTTAAGAAAATCATTATCTTGAGAAACAGATACCTAGGATATGATTTAATTTCCTACGTTCGATACAAAAAGCAATGCAAGAGAGCTATGATTTTGCACCGTAACTATGTAACCATATTTTTGTTGTCATATTTCTCCATTTTGATGAAAGGTGTTATTTTTTCCGTAAGCAGTACATCTAACATGAATATTAAGCAATATTACTATCCTTCTCCAAATAATTCTTGAAAAATTTTATAAAGAAATTATATTTTATACACGGTGGGCTACTATTTCTCAATCAAAAATAACACTACAAGAACTTGGTTTAGTATTACGTACAGAGATCCATATTTCACCTACAAAATGCTACTGTTAAAATGTATCTTTGTTGAATGCATTTGAATAGCGACTACATCTGCAGCATATGTCGCAAAGAACAAAAATTTATGCATGAGATTTCGTCCCGTTCTATCGGGAATTTAGTTTTCTAGCTATGTATGCAGCGCATTGGAATATTAATCTAATTGCATTTCCATGAGCAACTTTGCTCGTTATGATATTTACCTACATCTACATACGTAACGATATAACTATGTTCATAAATTGCATTTTGATGACCGTCGGTTGGCGACCGCGACTTCTCTTTTTATGCATCATCTATGTAAATTGGGAAATAATAAAATCTATGCTTTGTTGTAGAATACCTGATTGTCAGATATATTCCTCTAAATATACCTCTACACTTCTACGTCTTTTCTGTCTACATATCAAAAACATGAATATAATGAAATAAAAAAACACACAGAGGTAATGTACATTACAATCTTACTGTTAACATTCTATCAAATTTCATCAAGTAAAAAATTCTCAAAATAAGACACTGAAGGAAATACGAACGAAACGAAACGAAAACATATTTTGTTGCATGTATCTCTTTTATTTCAGAAAAGTTTCCTGACTTATCGGAAAAGTATGTATCGCAGATACCATTCTAGTAGATCGTGTATTTGAGAATAACTGACGCATAAAATATTTATAATTAGTGGCGACTATTTACCTATGCATATAATATGACTAACTAATGATTAAATTCAATCGATAAAGTCCCTAACCTCCCTCTCCGTCCCCCTAAGACATTCATGTACTTATCTTTCAATTCTTGAAGTATTTCCACTTGTAAGTCAATGAAACGGCAAATTAATTAAATACAAATTTATTCCAGAACATATAAAATTATGTTTTTTTTAATAAGACTTCTTCAGTGGAAGAAATTGACATATAATATGTGTCAAAATACTAATAAGGAAATAATATAAATTACCATGCCTGTCAACAAAAATATCTAAGAAACAAAGAAACCATTTATATATCGAATAAGTTTAATATAACTATAAAAATAAAATTGAATTGAATTATTCGTATATCAATAGCTTTGTTTTGGTTCGGAATTCAGAATGGTTCTAGAGTTGTTGCGCACGCGCATTTACAGTTTAGCGTTTTGGTTATTTAAGAACGCGAACCGAATTTTTAGTCCGATGTTTTGGTTACTGACAGAATCGATTCAGAATGATTCTGGAACCGTTCAAACAGTTCTTGCACTTCCATGAGTACCGATTCAGAATTATTAGTTCGAAATTACGTCATCGGTGGATGTGTTCAGAAATTCGAGTTATTTCGATACATTCGTCATCAATGACATTGATATTTACGTTGTCTTTTAAGGTTTGGGTTTTTTTCCGTTTGTATTTGATTTTTTTTTGTTAATTACTGTCCTGGGAATAAAATTTATGGAAAGTGAGTGGTATTCTAAGACAGAGACAGGATTTTAAAGATTTTAGCGCAGAACATTCGCTATTGATATTTTGTTGGTTTGTATTTTAGTCTGTATCTAAAAGATGGCAGTAACAGAATCCTAAAACGTGTTTTGGTTATTAAAAGTTCGGAACCATTCTGGAATTATAATGTTGTGCGCTTACGTTCTGCGCAGTTCTGTTACTAATCCTGAATTCCGAACCAAAACAAAGCTAATGTATTTTTATCAAGCTCTAACAATTCTGTTCAAGGACTAGAGAAAAACATGGCAAAAAACCTAGCCAAGAGCTTAAAATTAATAAAATTTAGGCGTGAATTAAATTATTATAAATAACATTTCAATAATCAATATCAGTTCTAAAATTTACCGCGTTTTCACCTTTTTTGATGTATATCATTTCGTAAATTAATCTCTTTTTATAATTATTTTTCTTTTTTTAAATTTTAGTGTTTTGAAAATGAAAATGATGTCTACCATATCTTTAGAATGCTTAGTCAATGCAGTTTCAGCGGTGATGTTATGTGTAACAGTGTATTGGTGATTATAAATACGTTTCTTTAAGTATTGCTTGGTTTTCCCGATATAGCATTTGTTACAATCTTTGAAGTCTAATTTATAAACGACATTACTTTGGTTATATTTTTAATGGGTGTTTTTAAATTTCTGAATAGGTAAGTGTTTATTGTTGGTAGGTATGAAAGTTATGTGAATGTCTGATTGGTTTAATTTGTGTTTTATTGTACCCCTTAAATCGTTTATGTATGGTATAGTGTGGTATATATTATGATTTGATTTTATACCTGTGTTATATATTTTATTTATTCTTTTTGTTATTAATTTATTAAAAAACTCTTCTAGTATTGTTCTAACTTTGCTTAAATTTTCTTTTCTAAAATCAGGGTGAGCTAACTTAATAGCCTGATCTACTAAACCGTTGATTACGCTTTTTTTTAATTTACCGGTGTTTGAAAAATAGTTTAAATATCTACTACTACTACTACTAGTGTCTTTAATGTGCCAGTTTGTTTTGATATGCATGTTATCGTGCATTATCTTTACATTTAAAAAATTTATAGAATGTTGATTTTCTCTTTCAAATGTAAATTTTAGTCTATCATGGTATGTGTTAAATGTATGTAAAATATGATCAATTTTATTATTCGGTATACAGTACAATCATCTACATAGCGGTTATAAAATTGTACATGACAGTTTAATTTGTTGAGTGAGACTTGCTCTAAGTCCTCCATTACTAAATTTGCTATAACAGCAGATAATGGAGAACCCATTACTGCGCCGAAAATTTGTTTATATATTGTGTCATTATACTGAAAATATGTAGAATTTAAACAAAGTGTTGCAGCCAACATAAATTCATTTTTTGGTAAATTTGTATAATTTTGAATTGAATTTCATTTTTTGGTTATAAGGTTTAGTGCCAAATCTGTATGGACATTTGTGAATAAAAATACTACGTCTCAAGAAATCTTATTAACGAAAACATAATTTTATATGTTCTGGAATAAATTGGTATTTAACCAATTTGCTGTTTCATTGACCTACAAGTGGAAATACTTCAGGAATTGAAAGATAAGTTGTAATAATAGATAAAAAAGCTACTATGTACGTAGTAGTGTACTTACGTAACTAACAGCGAAAAAGGTATAGTTGTACAAAATACATAATTACTATAACTAAAATAAATTTAAATAAGGTTCATTCAAAACTATAACTGTTCCGAATTAAGCTGAAATAGTGACTAAAACGAGACTGATATTCCTAGACATCATTTTACGTGCTACCTGTCTAGCCAATATGCGATAAAGAGTACGTTAATAAATATCATTCGTTAATAAAAAAGCTGTATTATGTTGGACTCTCATTAATTCCATAGGTCAAGCTGTTAAATATTTATTAGCTACTGCAATGCATGAGTGCTTAAATCCTGATAACTAAACTAGGCCAATTCCGGACACATACCAGCGGCGTACGCATACAATTTTGCATTTAATTTAAATTACAAGAAAAAATTTACCTACTATATTCATCATTGAACGGTTAAGAGTGCCTACTGCTCCTAACATATTTATATACGACTCGATTGCATACTAGTTGCAATTCAAGTTTACTATATTCTTCGGCCACCTAGCCGTGCTGTTGCCCACCGCAAACTCGATAACGCTCGAAGCATGTCCTGCCTATCAGTATGGCTCGCCTGTGTCATATTTACTGATAACTTTGTGATTCTCTTTTTTTGGTAATATGAATTACTTTATATATAAAGCAGCTGTATTTTTTTGTAATGGTCTGCTCACGTGGTATTACTCAGATATTAAAATTCCCAAACCTACAAAACTTATCAGAAACCAAAAATCTAACAAATGTTGAGAATTATCAACCTTGATTACTGTATCCTATTGTCATGTAAAGGCCTATTCGGATATTGGCATACAGATGAAAGTGGTAATACCTATAAAAACAAATAAAGGGGTTGTATGTCAGAGAATTAATAGAAGTATCACCCCCTTACTTGAACAACATTACAACTAATTATTATCATTATGAAACAGAAGCATGATAACTAAGAGCGAGTAAATAATTAGGTAACAAAATCCAATTAGTATGGGGCTGACCATCCCAATAGCATATGTTAATATTAATATATAAGTACGACGAACTGAAACAAACTAGCTTAAACTATTTAATTCAAAAGAAATTATTTGGTAATATTCGAAAATTCGAAAACGAGAAAGAAGGCAAAAACTAAAGTAATATGAATGAGTAATCTAGACTTTCCAGTTGAAATTTCAAAACGTTATAATAATAAATACAAATGCAATTAAGAAGAGATCGAAATAAACTAAACTGTTGAGTACTCAATTAACGAATAAGGAATTCATTATATTATTTACAAATGCATTTAAAGAGATCGAAATAAACTAAACTGTTGAGTACTCAATTAACGAATAAGGAACTCATTATATTATTTAAATTGGATAAAGAGTTATAGAACTCCAAACTAATAAAAAATTACGACAAAGTCAGCTATTGTTCCACTGAAGGACGATAACAAGCCCCAAACTTCAAAACATATGTACCTAGGCCGCAAGAAACTATTACTTCCTAACAACGACTTAATTTAATAAAAACATCTTGGTAGTTCCTGTTATGTACACAAAACAAATTATATAAGTGAATCTAACTACTAGCTTAACTACTGATTCCATTTAAATTAACTGTAGATAACCTTTAACTAAATTTTTAAACTCACATTAAAACTACCGAGTCTCTCAAAAACACTACCATATGTGTTAATTTCTAAATAACCGATAATTCTAAATCCGTCAAGGTGTTGTACAAAAGAAAAACAAAATCTTTATATTCAACAATTTATATACGTATTCGTGGTTAAGAATAAATTTTGTTAGACAATCGCCAATTTTGTAGAGAAACGAAGTTTTAGATCTGACTACACCCAAGTAAATGAAACCGTTAATCCTTCGTATGTAATATCCACGAAAATTTAAATACTTCTACAAAACAGAAAACACGCACAATACCCTTGACGACATCTATTAATGACAACGTGAATGAGAACTGTATACATCAGGAAGAACGAACTCTCTAATATGTGTATGTATATAACAAAGACCAGACCTCGTACAAACATAATCTGTCTTTATAACAGAATAAAACATTGTAACAAAATACAAAATGAGGAAGTTATTCTCGTTTGCAAGGTAAATTAATAAAAAAAGAAACATTGTTACGGAAAACTCTCAAATATAATCTAATAGAAAATTCTGATATAAAAAAGGATGGAATTCGCAAAATGAACTGTTATACTACACACAGAAATTATTATACTCTAATGATATCACACGTAAACAGTGAAGGCTAAAACCACTGCTCCACCCTTATACCGTCCGGTCTTATCACACTGCAGATAAGTAAGAAACAAAAGGCAACTGAAAATGCAAGAGTAGGAATAAACTAAACTGAGCATCAAGGCAATATGGTCTATTTGAAACTATGAAGACATAATGTCCTATTAATAAAAACCATGTAGACTTACAGACAGTTACGATTGACAACATTGATCAACGTAACATTTGTCCCAGAAGAACCACTTAATGCAATTTTTTATTATTTTCAAATACATATTCAAAATTTCCTCGTCAGGTACATTCTTCTTCTGCTATTTGTTTTAAATATGAAAAAGGTACTTTGCAAACTGTTGTACAGTTACAAACATGTATAGACAAATGTGACTACTAATCCAGTACACATGTAAATGAAATAGATGATACAGGAAAGAACCCTGTATTATAAATGAATGAAAATATACTCGTATGTCTGGCTCCGCTACATATAAAACTTGGATGAATGAGGAATTTCGTCAAAACCATGTTCAATACTCCTGATTTGATATAATTAAAACAAATGTTTCCTGAAATTAGTGATGCAAATATCGAAGAAAAAATATTTGAATTCAGAATAAAAAAATACTATCAAATACTATCACATACTTTTCTTGGTAAGACAAAGAATAGTTTTTTTTCTGTTCTTCAGTGTGAGAAACAGTTTGAATAGCATTTTTTTAATCAGTAGCACAAATTATACACGCTCATATATTTTGCAAGTAATTTATATTTTTAAATAAATAATATACTAGTAGAAAGCTAAAATTTTATTGAGAAGCAATTTTCTCTAAAAAGAAAACTCTAAGTCATAATTCTACATACAAGACATACTACAATTAGAACCTTATTGTTTCAAGGAAAAATCATGAACACGTACGTAATCTGCTCAATTATTAAGATTACAAATATGAATCAAAATGCGCCCCAATTTGACTATCTACAATTTCCAATTGTCTTCTCCTATGTAGGTACCATTCTAACATACCCGCAGCTGTTTGTTTAATTTTTTAACTGCCTCCAAACGCACTAATCCACCGAATTCAAATGAGTACTGTAAACTGGATTGATAATTGACTACCTACGTGTTCACAATTTTAAAAGCTAACAAATTTTTCTAGCACAAGTGACAACTATCATCTGATATTGTTTGAAACAGAAAAATAAATCATGATCTATTAAATACCGGCAAATACAAACTCCCATCTTTGCAAAACGTTTTCTTAAGGTTGCGTGGTCGAGTAAAATGGTGGGAAAAGTGCTCCATATACGACAATGGTAAAATTTTGATGCAAGATTTTTTAAAAATTACAACTATGATTGATGAAAAAAAATTATAGGAGTAACTAGCATACTATTACCGAGGTAATGACATATTTTGAATTTAAAAAATGTGTAGTACTAGCAGGAAAAAAATCTTAAAGTTTAGGTTTGTGTGTACATCGTAAGAAAATGCATTATATTACGAAAACTACAAATCAGACTCATAAACTCTTTATGTTAAGTGCTAGGTAGGTAACAAGGCTATAGATTACGACAATAAAATTACATTAATCAGTTATAAATAAACAAAAATCTTGCATCAAAAATCAGTCAGGCCAATTCACCTAAAAGTGTCGCAGCTCGGGATGTGCCAGAATTACTTAAAATGAAGAGTTTTGGATAGTGTAGCAATTTTTTAATAGATGGCGCAAATAATTAAACCATAAACAACAAAAATTATTAATAAATACGGCATAAAAACAAACTATAATAATAATAACAATAATAAATGGCAATATAGGTATATTATAAAAGTAGTTTTAAAACTAAACCACGATTTGTTTCTGTACTCAATTGTTATAAACCCATTTTTTTATTTAACCTAAAACTAATGAAATGCATCAGTGGTCGATGACGTCATACATAATTTTACGTCAACTTTAGATTTTTTTGTAAATATATACAAACGATGTTGGTGTGCATCATTTCCACAACGTTTATAGAAAGAATTAACAGAATCAATTCTTCTTCAACTATTTACAATTAAATATGTATAGATTTTAGTAGAGTGCCTTAAAATAACCTTCTGAAAATGTTGCCGCCACATTCAGTAATAATAAAACAAATGTTGCAATTCTGAAGAGAAAAAAATAGTAAAAATCGGAGCAAAAACAATAAATAGTGTTCTTTATGATGAATGAATAAGTTTCTCGTTTTAATAGAAAAAGAAAACACAAAAGTATTTATTATAATAATAAATCATAATAAAAATTTATAAAAACCTCCATATTCGAATTATAACAACACATAAGTGAAATGTTTGCCTAATGTCATCCCAGAAACATGTTGGCTGCGTATGTGTGTAATATATTATGCTGTTTAGGTTTTCTGACTACTACTAGATATTTGTCATATTTAGGAATGTACAACCTATATCTCTGCCTATACCTAAAAAGAAAAATGCTTAGCAGCGCTGAGTTAATTTTCGTTGTTTATAATGATTATACTGGCTAATGCGATCTTCCGCTGTTGTACTGTTGTTTCTCGACCTACATTTCATTGGTCGTGTTCAGTTAGCATATCGGTAAATCACCGGTAGATACAGATTAGTGAAGTAGTAAACTAAATGCCTAAATGGTAAATATTGTACTATCAGCATATCGATATTCAGCGCGATATTTCACTAATCATTACCGCTGACTTATCAATGTGCTAACTGAACACGACCATTGTTAGAGTGGTGTACATATTTTTTACCGAAGTGTGATTGGAACAAGCTTCAAGTTTTCTTTTATACAAGGTCAGCTGCTAAGAGGTCGTAATCTAATAACACTAATTATTAATTGTTATTGTAATTTTTCTTTGATTTATAGATATTATAACAGTAAAGGATGTTTAAAATTATTATAACTATTATAGGTAGTATTGTATCAAAACTATATAGGTATATCTACCTATTATACCAATTATAATCCTAGACAATATAAGGTTTCATTATTTTGCTTATGATTAGATTTATTTGAAATTTCCGTTCCTTGTGACATTTGACAATTATTTTGAAAAAGCTTTTTCATTAAGAAAATATTAAATATCTCAAAAATTAACGACAGGGAGTGGTTAATAAAAATGAAAGTGCATACAGTGTCCTGCTGTTTCTTAATATAAAATACAAGATGTTCCATTTAATTAAGATGAGAAAATAATGCATTTGTGTTTTGAATCTCCCTGTACACAGTTTTCGCAATATTAGCAAAATATCGCTTTGCTATAAAACTGTAACAATATAAAAAGGTCATTCCGGTACAAAAAGAATTTCAAATTGTTTCGTGTGAAATGCACAGGACATAATTGACCACAACTTCTGAAATACTCGGTATAACTCAATGAAACCTTATATAAATGAATGAGGAAGATATGCTTAATTTAAATTTGAAATAATATATAGTGTATCCCATATAAAAAATTGTATGTTTGGTTCATCCTGGCAAATGAAAATGTATATGAAAATAATTTTTATGCAGCTTAAGACTTCTATGATTTTTGTACATAGCGTTTTGTGATATCTTTAATATTAATAGATATATCGAGCTTTGAAACTAATCTCATTGAATGTATTATAGACCTGGCAATATGAAACATCCGTACATACGAAAATAATTTTAAAATTAATATGCCTCACCCTGTATATCTTATTTACAATCTTTAAAAATACTACATTAAAAATGTAGGTAACTATAATAATAACTGTGCAATAAATAATTATAAGTGAGAGAAGTAAATAATTCAAGGTTATAATAAATAAATGTTTCCTAAACGATAATCTTCCAGAAACTTGAATATGAAACACTACACTTTATATAAACTAAAATCATCAAACACAAGATTGATTGAGCGGACAAAGTGCATTCAGAAGCGGTTACTAATAGTTGCCATCTGTCAAATCCAAACGCTTAATAATATTATGTATGAGCAAAAAACTTGTGTGTTGGTTGAATAAACACAGAGGCTTCATTTCTTCTATCGTCTAGCCGACATTTAATATTGTAGAATTAGCAAATTTTGTAGCGTTATAAACCATGCGAATCAATTACTTTTATCTCATTCAATGTGAATTTGAATCACTACAAAATCTATAATTCATATCTGTATATTTTCTGCCAAATTTTAAACATTTTATATTTTCTGATGAACGCTTCTTACATTAATAATTATTGTCAAAAATTTCGTAATAAACAATAAAAATTCCATTGGAAACTATATTAAATTTTATATAATTTGCTGGTAACGTAGCGAGGTAAATAGAAACGAGATGTAAAATAGCAATTATATGTTAGCAAGTTGAGAGGCTGTGTTGTACAACATTTGGCAATATACTTGGGTATTTTACGGTGTTTCTATATCCAATATCGTATCTACATACTTACATACCTATATCATCATATCATATATTGTATGAATATATGATATGACGAATTCCAAGTGAATGTTTTCAATTATAATTTCAATTTTCAACAGTGACATCTATTGATAGAAAGCTCGAAATACTTCCGAGTCTATAATTGCTGATAAAGTGAATACTATGACCCTCTATTGTCTGCTAGATTAATTATAATGACTCCCACTACTAATATCCTATCCTCTCCAATTGCCTCGTACCCTTAAGAGTCAAGATTTTAGCATGCCATCGTGTTAGGTTAGGTTAATTAATACTATCTGGAAATTTCGATATATTAATTATGACCTTTATGTAGTTCAGAAATTGAAAGATATTAATTAATTAAAAATATAAATTAGTAACAAATATGTATATGAGTGCATATTGTTGTTATAATAAGTTTTTACCGTTGTTCACCTGTTTCTAAATACAAGATAAATACCGAAGGAAGAGTATAAAAACAAAGAGAAAAAATAGCAAGGCCGGCTGTGTCATGACTGCTAAAAGCATTAGCGCCGCAATAAAGCTTAACGACCTTAAATAACCTTCTTCTACCATTACTATCATACTTGCAAAATTCGACTAAATCGACTAAAGCTAAATTGTAATGCATAATACAAAATAAAAAAGTATATTCTACATACCTAATTGAAACTATTATTGTAAGAAACATTTCAATGATAAAATAAAATTATCTCACTTAATAATCTACAATACAATTAATTCTCAGTTTTACGCTAATGATTTCATATTCCTAATAAACATTTTCGTAATCAAAAATTATCTGTATCAAAGTTGCTGTCAGTAAATAATAATAGGGCCTTAAGTGATCCTGAAATAATATAAAAATAAAAAATTTCATGGCATTCTTTTTCAAATCACTGCTTTATAAATGATACTACGATAATGTTCATATAAATTGGATTAATATTTTTTGTGCATTTTTATTTTCATGTATACTTATATTTTTCATAGAGTGTTAATATATAAATGCACAAAGAAAACGTATTATAGCTCAATAACAGATTTGATTTGATTCTTTCTAATTTGTCATGTTCAGTGCATAAAGATGAGTTACCCTTAGTCGATGAAGATCAGCATCACCCTTCATTATGCATTTTTGTCAGCTTAACTCACAATGATATTCCAAGATTTCGTGAAAATGCCCATGACACACAATTCAAGCACAAGAAAAGCTAATTTTCATTTGATGTATGCCATGCTTTTAAATGCAAACTGGTCAAGTATTTCCAATTCCATTACAGTTGATGAAGCGTGTGATAAGTTTTATAACATTTTATATGCAATTTTTGATGCAACGGTACCGAAATACCACAACGATCCAAGAAAACGAATTTATCCTCCATGGTTTAATAGAACTATTATAACATGTCTGCAAGAGAAATATAAGGCTCATGAGAACTATAAAAAATACAAAACAAATTCTTACTATGAACGATTTAAAGCTTTGAGATCCAAATGTAGAAATCTTATAAATATTGCCTTTAATAACTACATAAACAGTATCCAGTATTCTCTCATACAGGATCCTAAAAAACTATGGTCTTACGTTCACTCCAGAAATGGTAAAACTAGAATGCCTGGTGTAATGAAATGCAATACACATGAGTTAAGTTCTCCTGCAAGTATAATTGAGGCCTTCTCAAACTACTTCAATAGCGTCTATATACATTCAAACCCCAATAAACGTGACTTTTCCGACCACTGAAAAGATTCATTTCTGAATGTTACTGTTCATGATATCAGCGAAGAAGAAATACTCCAAGCACTCCGGAAATGTAAAGACAGCTTTTTGTCCGGTGCTGATGCTGTCCCAAGCTTCGTAATACGTGACTGTGCTGCAGCCTTAGTGACCTCTCTACATTATATATACAACTTGATTGTTAAACATAGCCACTTCCCAGAGGTTTGGAAAACTTCTCGTATTTCTCCAATTTTTAAGAGTGGTGATCCGTCTGACATTAAGAACAATAGACCCATCTCTATACTATGCAATTTTTCCAAAGTATTTGAGAGCGTGCTGTACAAAAACATCTACAGTTCTATTAAAAGTATTATATCGCCGCACCAACACGGATTCATGGCAAAACGTTCGACAATCACTAATCTTTGCTGCTTTACTCAGTATGTGTCTGAGGTTGTGGACAGCCAAGGCCAAGTTGATGTGATATATACTGATTTGCTGAAGGCTTTCGACCAGATTGATCACTACGTTTTGTTAAACAAATTATTGAAAGTTGGATTCTCTCCATCGCTCACCAAATTATTAGAATCATACTTGGTGGATAGAAAACAATATGTTGAATATCGGAATACCAAATCGAGACCTTCCACTCCTTTGTCTGGTGTCCCTCAGGGATCTAACTTGGGACCACTTTGATTTTTAATCTTCATTAATAACATTGTAGATATTCTTAACTGCCATGTATTACTGTTTGCGGATGATATGAAGATATTTTACAAGGTGAAGTCAGCAGAGGATTGTCAACTTTTGCAGCAGGATTTAGACAGTGTTAACAGATGGTGTCGGAGAAACTCCTTGGAACTTAACATTAACAAATGCAAAGTCATGTCTTTTACGAGGAAACATACCCTTATAGAATTTGACTATAGAATACACGACATTAAACTCGATCGTTCTGAGATTGTAAAGGATTTGGGTATATATTTTGATACGAAGCTATATTTTACCTACCACATTAATGAGATGATTGCTAGTGCATATCGTACTTATGGATTCATATACCGAAACTGCAGAGCCTTTACAAATATTAACTGCCTTATTTTATTATTTAATTCGTTTGTAAGATCGAAACTTGAATACGGATCTCTTTTGTGGTATCCTATATACCTAGTGCATTCGAGGAATATTGAGAATGTTTTAAGGCGTTTTCCTGAAATATTTGGTCTTTATAATTGATAAAACCTATTCTCCTCGAGGTTATGATCACATGTTAACTGCTTAACCGATTTAACCTTGACTCATTGGCTACTAGACGGAATATATTAAGTATTAAATTTCTTTATAACTTACTGCATAATAATGTAGATTCTCAATGGCTGTTGAGTAAAATAAACTTTAATAACCCGCGATTGTCATCCCGCCACCAATGTACTTTCTATCTTAATTTTAGTCGAACAAATGTTATAAATGAGTCACCTTTATATATAATTTGTAATAATTTCAATACTATTTGTCATCTTTGTGATATCAATTATAATTCTATTTGTGAAATTGTAAATATTGTAAAAAATAGTAGCTTGAATATTAGTTACTGAATAGTAAATTTTGTAGATGTACAACCACACATGCATTTTTTTACGTATTTCTATATCTCATATTTCTTTCTTGTATTCGCATTGTTTTGTAATTTTTTGTTGTACGTTCCCTGTACTTGGGCTTGTCCTGTTGGGAAATAAATCAGATTATTATTATTATTATTATAACAGACATCCAAATTGATTTTTGCTATCGCTAAGTTTTGTCGTCATAATTATAGATTCAGAAAATTCGGAAATAGAAAATTACGAAAGTTATGGCTAATTTTTCCAGATACGCTTGAAAGTACAATAATATTAATCCTGAAAAATACGTTTTCAGCGAATATTTCATATTCTTCACTTCCGAAATTTCTACGACAATCGATCGTTTCTCATCATGCCCGATTCTTAGAAAGACATAGTCCGTTGGAATGGAAATTGGACGCCGACTGGTAAGTGGAAATTGATTTCCCGGGAAACCGGAGTGCTCCACACTCTATACAGAATTAACATCGAAATAAGAAAGTCGATCGCCTTCACTGGAAGAAAAAGTAGAATAAACGGAAATGAATCTATTCCACTTTAATAGTCGTTCTTGGCAATTCATACTTCAGGTTCAAGGAGAGACAAGACAACATATTGTTGGGGTTTATTTTTAACTCGAAGTGATCTGCAGCCACTTCAGTGAAGCCATATGTGTCGTGTTTGATTCCGAACGGTAATGTGAACATGATAAAAAAAGGGTTTATTTACAATTTAATTATACGTCGAAATATGCTTCGCCAACTGTGTTCAATATGTGCTTTTAACGTCGGCGTCGATACGAACTTAAGACACTTTTGTAACTGAAGCATTCCAGTAAATATATAAACACTGAACGACAATAAACATACGATGTGTAATTACGTGCAGTAAAAATTTTCATTTTTTAGTGAAAATTATGATTGAAAGTGTAATGGACTACAATATGAACACTTTTACGCATGCCACTTATAGACATCAAGAAAGTATAAATTATCTGCATATCTACACTGAAAAAGAAAGTTTATTTGAATTCTTTGAATATAAATATATCAAACAGTTAACTAGACAACGTGTATTTGATGTTTACCTACGAACTAACTATAGTTAATGTGACATAGAATACCTATCTCTAAAAATTCCATTCCAATTTTTTTACTTTTTTCTAAGTGCATATTATAGCTAAACAACACGTGATTTTGTAACAAACTAGATCGTGTGGTAACCCAGTGAAACAGTTGTAAGTTGTTTGAAATAGCGTATGAGAAAGCTTTGCAGTAAAGTTAGCAGCATCTAGCAGCATTTTCCAATTAATTCAAATATTTTTAAAGAAGATGATTTTGCTTCAGCTGAAATGTCGCAAAGCAAACAGACAAAATTATATAAAATGATTTTGTCAAGGAACCGACAAATAAAACTTGATTAGTCGACGAGGAAGACGAAGAACCGCGCCAACTGAACAGTGACGTCACAAAAAGAAACTGATCTGGTCCTTCTAGTCTGAATAATTTCGTTAAGATTTATACTACTTTTATTCTCAGAATTAGGGTTGAGTTAAATGTTAGTTCTGAGATTAAAACTTCATTGTAACGAAAATTCAGTTGAATAATTTTCGTACTTGAGTAAAGAAATTTATTACTGCATAGAATGCCCAAAATAGACTCACGAAAACTGCACCTGGTGTCGAAAAGAAGCGTTTGAAGCTTTTAAATGCCAAAAAATGCTAATTTAAGTATCTGTCCGACGTTGGCTCACTAGTCAGCCAATCATACTCCTAGGGAAAAATGTTGACGATTATGATTTCTTTATTTTAGGTATACTATTTTATCCTTAAATACTGAGATACCTGTAACGTCTTTTACAGAGTAAAGTTTATTACTGCTCCTCAAAATACATCCTCTTGGTAGATGTACTGTTGTGCCTCCTTTTATACTGTTCAAATTCCAGATACTTTCCATCGCTAGTTGAAAATATATACTAGTTGTTTTACACTTATACTGGCATCACTAAAAGAAAGTTAAGTTGAATAATTGCAGAAGTTTGCTATGTTCTTGCGTAGCGGTACTGGAATGATTGCTTCTCGATTTCGCAGTAGTTTACCGTGGTATAGTAGACTTTTATATCTAATACCTAAGTCCATATTCGGAAAATGACTCAATAACTAATATGCTACAATCGATTGATTAGCGAGATGACCACGCAACAGACCAGTGTTAGAATCCCATCCGAGACGATTTGCACTAGTCATCCCAAGCTGGTTGGTACAGTTTCAGGCTACTATTCGCTGCCAGGATATAATTAAAAGCTCTGCATTATCTATGACGAAGTTACTAAGTAATAACGCTCGGCTATAGCGTCTAGGACAAGTGCATGCAAAGTGGGCCTTTAAATAACGAATCCCTAAGGATTGGTTAGCGTTGGTCATAAAGGAAAAGATATAGCCAAAAAGGTAGCCCGAAATCCAGCAACCTAGATAAATATTGAACTCTAAGGAAAGTGATCAACCTCAATCTTAATTCTGTTTCGAAGAATAATCATCTAAATTTTAGGCTTGTACATTTAAATCTGTTACTAATCTGTTATTATATAGTAACAGATCTAAATGTACAAGCCTAAAAATCAGATGATTCAGATGATTATAGAATAATCATCTAAATTTTAAGCTTGTACATTTAAATCTGTTACTAATAACAGATTTAAATGTACAAGCCTAAACTTCAGATGATTATTCTTCGAAACAGAATTAAGATTGAGGTTGATCACTTTCCTTAGAGTTCAATATTTATCTAGGTTGCTGGATTTCAGGCTACCTTTTTGGCTACATCTTTTCCTTTATGACCAACGCTTTATGAAGTAAAAACCTGTTAAGTATGAAAACCCAGGCTTATATTTTCTAGTTCCATTAGATCTGGCCTATAGCATCTGGAGATTTAACTTAACAACACATTAAGAACCACTACAAGCGCCTCATAAACCCTCATCAACGTGCAACTTCGACGTAACTTTAAAATTCTTCTTTGCTGAAATACATTATCCAGATTATGATCGCCCAAACAACGTCCAAAAAATTCTCTAATGAGAGACACAACCGAGCTCCAGAGGCCAGGGGCTTTTAAATTGAGGAGATCCAATAGTTATTACTAATACACGTGTAAAGGTTTAGTTCTTTGCAAAACTCTATTGAATTTGGATTTCGCAATCTTCTGGTCGGAGGAATCGTAGTTTACGAATAAAGAATATCGGAACCTGTGCTCCATCTTAGGCAATGGGCTAGTGTCTCATTGATAGTAATTATATAAAACGTCAAGGCGCAGCCTCATAAATAAAAGTCTTTTAAGTACTAAAATATTTGAAACTATAGTATGTATCTGCATTCAAAAGAAAGGTACTTCGACACTATCGTTACGAAATAAAAGTAAACAATTCTCTGTTACTGCCGGCACATTACAGATTAAAAATCTGTGTTGTCGAGATTCACGCTAATTATGGGGATAGCAGATGTGATACGTTCATGTCATGAATAAAGACATTAGTTCTTTTAGGCAGTGAGCAATAAACGATTGTCTTTTCGTGAATTTTCGGCACTCATTTTGCATACACAATTATATAAACATTAAATTTCACAACACCAACGCCTTAGATGCAAATTTAGTTAACGGAATAAAACGTATTAAAGCAGTTGATATGGTAGTGTCAATATACGTACCGATTCTCGCTATCCGGATGTATATCCGTTGAAATGTTTTTACGGCATTGTAAACACACTTGGGAATAATAAAAAGCAAAAGTGAGTTTGATTCATGACGCAAATAATTACTGGCCATAAAATATGTACGATATCTTATTGAGCATAACCTACAAATAACTACAGAAAATTTCAAAATAATTTAGTAGTTAATTTTATATTCTCTTCTTAAAGAAAATTTGGATCATCGGTGAATTCATCATTTAACACTGTTAATCCTATTGTAAGACCCAACGAATATGTATTTGTTTAGCAGTTGTTTATCAGTTATATTTAAGGAGATTTAGAATTTGTGAAATTTTACTATTTGTTTGGTAGAAGATGGTGTGTAATAAGATCGCATTACTACATCACGACTACAATAAGGTAGCGTTACTGGATCAACGCTACTTTCACACGACCCACATAAGCGGCAGCCCTCTATGTATTATGTTAAAAGAGCCAGCGCAAGCTTGTAATATCCTCTATATTGTTTTTTCTTTCAAATGCATAATGTGTTGAGACGTATGTATGTTTTACTGAAAGACGTCATATAAAGCTAAGCCTGCCTAGTTATGATTATTTCAATTACTTTCCGAAAGTCTAAATAATAAATATCATGTTTCTTTCTATCTCTTCCCGTGTCGTAAAATAAAACAAGTGCATTGCATCCGTCCCGGAAACTTCTTAATAAGAGCATTACAAACTTTTATTGAGAATATGATTCTAAACGATGTTCTAAATCATCTTAAAGAATACTGTACAATTACCATTCTCAGATTGCATAACAATGAGCGACGACTATACGCGGTTGTATAGTTAATTAATTTTCTGAAGTAAGTTTTATAAGATTTTGTAAATATATTCTCAGGAAAATAATATAATATTCTAAAGCACGTCTACGAACAGAATATTTACATGACATTACCTATATGAAATGACAGAAAGAACTCATTTATAAACTTGCGCTATAAGACGAAGAAAAGAAACGTAAAATAATTACGACTAATTTCACTTGTAAACCTTCTTACTATACATTTTATAATACATTGTAGTTCCTATCTTTTTGAACGTTTCTCGAGTAAACCTATTGCAGAGGTTTCCCAAAACGGTGATCGTCCTAAATTATTTTGGTGCAAACTACATATACGAGGATGATACTGAAAGTAGTAAGATGTGACACCATCATTCAATTTGACATTTATTACGCCTGCTTAAACATCAAATACACTTGCATGCCAACGTACATACACGGCGCTAACAATACTACAATATAAATAGCATATATTTAATACATTTAGTGATAGAGTTAGGTCGACAGTATTTGAAGGATATGTTACTGTGCGATTTTAAGAGAGGAGGCCACCGACTCGCCGGGCCTTTCCGCGAGGTGTCGGTCTCGTGCGGGCGGTGAGATAGCGGGTGACAGTTTCAAGGCTCATAACTTGTTATGTGCAGTGTGGTACGAAAATTGCAGGATATGGGCTAACGCCTAGGTGCCTGCGGCTCACCATCTAAGCCATTTTCAAATCGGATGTGCGATTTTAAGGTGAGTCGTAATGAAGAAAAATGCAGGTAACGCTTGCATACAGCTTTTGAGGATGAAGCACGATCTTAGGTTGCGGTTTTTAGATCATTTCAGAAAATCACCAATGCTTCGATGCATACGGCGAGTGTTACTGCAACATTTTTAAGAGATAAAATAATCGAACACGCTCCTGATTCGCCAGTTCTAGCAACGTGTGATTTCTGGTTATTTTATTTAAGAAGAATTTACGTGGTCGTTGCTCTCGATCAGATGATAATACCAACGTCGCCATCCTGAAATATTTACAGTCAATTCCGAAAAACGCCTTCCCTGAGCAGGCCCGCAGCTAAGGTATGAATTTACTGCGCGCAATAATAAAAAATGCGCCCTTTTGCAGTAAATATTTTATTAAGTATACCTCATATCATACCAATAAAACACATGTAGTCAATAAGGTAGGTAAATGATATACTTAATTATATATATCTTTTTTTTGTTTGTTTTAAGTGAGGAAAAATGCCTAAACGCACCATCAGGGACGAGACCCGTCCCCGGTGTGTGGGGCTCGCACCCACTAAAAAACCTCACTTTGTCAGGTGTAGAATCCATCCCGGAACCGCTGGTCGCATTACTTCAGGATGGCACCTCGTAGTTAGCCTCGATCGGCTGCCTCCATTGCTTGGGTCTCTCTCTTCTTCTCTTTCAGCACCTTCTCGACGAACGTGGCGATTTTCTGCCAGTGGTCGTGTCCGGACAGCATCGTTTGCATGACGTTATCCGGCGTTAAAGGTCCTACTTCGTCTTGTAGAGAGTCTCTGTAGTCACTCCACCTCTTGCATTCGAAGAAGGTGTGGTGAGCATCATCTTCCGCAGAGTCGTGATACTGACATGTCACGTTCTCTGCTTTACCCATTCGAGCTAGGTATGCGTTTAAATACCCGTGTCCGCTGAAAAACTGGGTGAGGTAGTAATTTACCTCGCCGTGGTCTCGGTCCATCCACTGCGTGATGTTGCGGATGAGTCTGGCCGTCCACCGTCCTCTCGTGTCGTTCTGCCAGCGCTCTTGCCAACATCGTCGTGTGAGCGCTTTAGCGTCCGCTCTTGCTTGTCGTGCACCGACGTCTCGACATGTCTCGTAGACTCTCTTCTTTTCTTGAGCCAGTAGGTCTATCGGGGTTACTCCTGCGATCACGAGCACCGCCGGTTCGGAAACCGTACGGTATGCGCTGACGATCCTGAGTGCTCAACATATAAAATACAAAATTAAAGATATTAAGGTAAGTTAAAATTAATTACAATTGTACAATTTTGCTAATAATTAACTTATTAAAGAAATATTTCGTATTTATGGTGAGGTTTTATTTATTCTATTGCTGTGACAAAAACAATGTCAACCTCTATCTAAGAGCAAATAATTGGACATTATGATTTTTATGAGACTCACCTGCGCCTAAAATAATTATCATGCCCGTGCTTTTCCTTTAAGAACAAATTAATCATAAATATACTTGCCGCTTGTTTGCCTCAAAAATACCTGCAAACGTAGAGAAGTGATTGATTTTTTTTTGAAAATAACAGCTATTACCAACTAAACGCTATTTATCATAATTTCTAATTAATTTAATAAAAAAATGGTTTTCATGGAGTTTTTTAAAATAAAATAAAACGTCTTATTCCATAAGAAAAAACCCACCGTGATTATGCTCTTTGAATGACTTTGTATAAAGTAAATTATTAAATTATTTCTCATATTAAACAATTTTACAACTTAGGGAAGTTATATTCATATTTGAATTTTTTAATAATAGAGTTAAATTCTCCTTATTTAAACTCCTTGAAACTGTATTTCTGTTTACATTAAATCGAGTTCCAGTATGTCACAAAAACGACTGTAAACGTTTTTTTTTGCTAATACGTCGCCCCTAACATTATTAGTTTATACCTATGCACAAAGCAGTTGGGTTTTAGACGGGATGTGGCGAAGATGCTTTCGATATTCATTTAATTTAATATAAATTGTAAAAGTGATAAAAATGAACATTTTTTTAATTACTTAAAACTGTGTGAAAATTTGTGCAGTGTTACATCATACCAAAGAGTGATCTAAGGTAGGTCAAATTATTATTTCTACAAAACATATCTAGAAATATTTCCTTTGTTTAGTTGCTTGTAAACAGAGTTATATCCAAAAATTTTTAATTCGTTTTTACATTAAATAAACACTACAACATGTGGCTAAATAGATCCGTAATTCTAATTTTGAATTTAATCCGTGCAAATTATTTATATTGAGGTATGAGGTATGTCCTCCAAGCGTAATTACATATTAAGTAATAAATGTGTCTTCACTTTTATGAAATTTTCAAAAATAAAATAAGACTGGATATTCCATAAAAAAAAATTAATAATAGAGTTGTATTTTGGTCATTTAAACTTGTTGAAACTGTATATTTGATGTTTACATTAAATCGAGTTCCAGTATATCACAAAAACGATTTCAATTTTTTTGTTGATGCGTCACCCTATAACGTCGTTAGTGCACACTAATGCAAAAAGCAGTTAGATTCTAGGTGCGATGAGGTTAAGATGATGGTGAAGGTGTAAGGGTGATAAAGTTAAAATTTGTTTTAATTAACGTAAAATAGCGTGAAAATTAATAGAGTGTTATGTAATTATACCATAGTGTCATTTAAGTTGGTAAGTCAAATTATAGTTTTTATAATTGAATCGGTGAGTGAAAGAAGGGTCCAAGTCCATTGGAAGAGAATTTTCAGAAAAAGAAAAAAACGAAATATCTTGAAACGAAACAACGATACAAGTATAGTTTCCACAGACGTTTTGTTTATGTTGTTCTTTAGAATGTACGTACACAAAATTTTCTCCAATAATACGACTGACAGTGGTCCTTATGTCAAAAATATGTCATGGACTTGGACCGTTCTTTCACTCACCAATTCAATTATAATATCTAAAAAATTTATTGTCATGCCTGCTTTCTTTCAATTCGTCTTGCGTTAAAAATTTGGAATTTGTTTAATATTAAAAATACAAATAGCTTTTCTAGTTGCAAATTTATTGATAACTTCACTTAAATTATTACAATATATTATAATAAATAATTATAGCTAGATTTGACAAATGACACTAAGACATTGCTCTCCGTAAATAGTTTTCTATAACTTTTAATTTAGAAAATGACCTTTCTCCAGTAGCGACTGATACAAAGAGAGTAACAAGAATTTTGAGAGCTACATACATACATACATAAGTTCGAAAAAGCAGAATATAAATTATTTGCTTGAAAATAATTTAGAATTTCCATAGGTTGTGTCCTCACTTACTAGTGATTTTTTTAATGTGTGGTGGGTGCTTAGTTGCAGTGACTCCATAAGCTGTATCGCTTGTCTGGCTATCACTGCAACTCTCGCGGTGTAGTTTGTGTGTGTAAGTTGTGTTCAATTGCTTTGTGACAGCATCATATCGCCTTTTTATGATGCCGCGCTGTTAATCACTTTGCTCCCAAGAGCGAATGGCAAGTCGATCCGGGATTAAACTCTCTGAAAAAATGTCATCGTCCAGCTACTGCACAATTGTCTTTCAATAATCGCATGCCATCGTTTTTTTTTTCTAAATTAAATAATTTTTGCTGTTCGGAGTCAATTGTCAAATTTAATTTTAAACGGCGGCGCAAATCAAACCAATTTGAATAAGATTTTAAATAAGAAGTAGATGTTTCATGACGATTTAAATTAATTGAAGAGTGGGCCCAATCACTGTATCCATTTTTACTAGTAAGAGATAGGTATATCAGCAGAGCAAAATAATTGCCAGCAAAATGTTGGATCATCACATTTCTTATTTTTAATCAATCGGATAGCGCATGACGAGATTTGGAAATTTCTGAATGAATCGCTGACGATCATCGAACACTTAATTCTAGATTATCTTCCAAATTTATTAAAATAGCTTTTCCTCAACTACAACGGAATATCTACTCGTTGGTGTTGGGGTGGTGAGTTGTATGAGTGGGATGCTTTCTATTAGGTAACTTTTCTGCACGGCTAAAGTGTTACAACTAACTTTCCCGTAGATTAAATGCATATCATATAAAGCTCCTGACACCTCTCCAACCATGTATGCAATAGCCACTGGCGAAGAAACAAAAAGTATAAATTATCCATTTGTAAATCATGTATCAAATTTGAATCGTAAATTAAATGTTGTTCAAGACTAATTGATCAAAAGCCAGTTTTGTGACACCATCTCTAAAGTGCTGTAGCTCCCGTAAGAAGCATTTCCGGACTCAACTTGATAGAAACTTTTTTTCGTGCTTTTGTATGTACATACAATCACCCCTTTTATTTGTTAGTGGTTGTTCGTGTACACGCTGTATATACAAGGTGAAATAGTCAGCACTTGCGGTAGAATTTAGTTTTAACGAACTTCAAAATTCATTTAGAAGATAAAAGCCATTATTTTATTCAGCATACTTCAAAGTATAAATGATTTTGTTTAAAAACATATTTTGATGCAATTTAAAAATTATTCATTTGTTTTCTGCATATATACGTGATTTGTGTACTAATTTTGCTATTGTAAAGTTGACTGTTATGTTATTTATAATTTCAGGTAATAATAAATATTTTGTTTATATCAATGTTATCGTTGAATTTGGCTAATTTGTTGCTGTTCGTCAACGATTTGTGTTTTTTTATATGGTGGTTATTGAACATAACTCATTGTATTGTTGTAACACCGACTTGCAGTACTTTAAAATACTGCAAGTCGGCGTAACTGGTGACACTGTACTTTCGTAAACATAAATTGCCACTAAGCACCCATCACACATAAAAAAATTAGAGTAACGCGACGCTCTTCAATAATCTTATGAAAACCAACATAATATCTTTATACCACATCGTAAAATGCTGCAAAGTGCAATTCAAATGTGAATTTAATGGTTTGATGCACTGCTGAAACGGAAAGCGAAAGTTCAAACTAGTTTCATTAATAATTTTTGCGGTAGACTAAACGTTTTTCAGTGGACACTAAACGGGTTACAAAGAGCAAAAAATGTCGGCAATAGAATTATGTATATTCAAATATGGTACTTTCTAAACATGGATCAATTAGTCATCCATTACATCGGAAAACTAGAAGCTTGGTATCATATAATAAAATATGTTAGGCGGAGTACCAACTCATGCATCAAAAGCAGTCGCTCAATCCATACATGAACTATTTTTTTGAACTAAAAAATAGTTATAGAACAATGGTTAGCTAGAGTAGCCACCCAAAGCAATTGTTGGATTTAACGTTCTTAAGCTTCCTTAAAATCGTCCAGAGGTTCAAGACAGTGAAATATGAATAATGCGACTAAACGTTGTCTAGATACTTTACCTATCTTAGCGCTTAACAGAATTCAAAATTCAAAATCTTTCTCGAATTATTAGAACTGCATTATAATTACTGGATCATACTGTATAACAAGTAGCGCATCGACTAGAATGTATTATATTGACGTACGCCCACCTAAACTGATGTAAATATGGGGAAGTTTGTTAAATTGCAAAAGCTTCACAAATAAATACGAAATCACGCTGAACTTAAACATAACATAAATATTTACTTCCATTGCAGATTAGGTGTTGTAGTATATCATTTCTACTTTGGTTCGGTAGGTGTATTATAGCATCATGTTTTAGCTACATAAAGAATTACTTTATCACCCTCTACTTGGCTTGCTTACAGCAAACAAAGTAACTTTTATTCCATTTATACGTAACAAATGGAATGAGTGTCAAATGTCAAACAGAATTCAAATTCTTGTTTGATAAATACATGTTCAAATTAACCAATGTTAAAGAAACTAAATTTTTTCAGTTTTGAAATTAAACAATTTTTTTAAAGCTTTTATGTGATAAAACTTTTATTTTTATATACTGTTGTCTAGAAATAAAATAATACACTGCGTTCTGATTGGAGGAAGTCCTGTAACAACATTATCAAACACTATAAAAATTGCAAACGAAAGATTAGGTATTTTAAGAAATGAACTAAAACTATAAAAAAATATAATATGACAGAATAAGTATCATGCCCTATGTAATTAATTACTCAGTCCCATTTTTTATGTGAGGGTTTCGACATGCGTGGAGCTTGGTGTAGTATAACCCTAATCAGTATGTTTAATTGTTTCGAACTTATCCTTATTTTATAATGGTACTGTATACATTATTCGCTTCCTGTTTAGTTCTTTATTAATGACTACGTTTTGAATTTAGATTACTCATAGTTACATACATTTTACATACATTAAAGATATTTTGTGATTGAAATATCTTTATCTGCTGAAACTCGTATTAAGGGTTTATTTACGTCACATGCCATACTCCATATGGTTTGAGGCAAGTATGCTTGCTATGTAGAAGGGAAACAACTTGACAGGTTAAACCTGAATACGGATACGAACGGTCCTAAGGGATGTGTATCCTTGTTTTAACGGAAAAATTTTACCCACACAAAAAAACTAATGTCACAGGAATCTAATCCTGCAAAAACTTTATAACATTCTAATATGTACTGTTATGTGACTTTCTGTCCATTTACATAAAATATGTTTTATTATTCGAATTTACTACTACGAATTATCATGGCATCTGCAATTTATTTATTTTGTTATTTAATTACAATTCAAAATTACTATTTGGCATAAAAATTTAATTTGAAAATATTTGAGTTGAGAAAGTTATCGAGAAACGTTATCAGGCCAAGGCGAACAGTGGAATGTTGGCTGATTATTGTTAGAATTTGATATCAGAAAGCACCGTAGAATCGTATAAAAGGAAAACATTTTAAGCCAGAACGTGTGTATCAAAACCTAACGAGACAGAATAAATTTGTTATTATTATTATTATGACTGTAAGACAAAGTAGAACTGTACGTAGTTAGTAAGAAAAATTAACAAAATTAAAGTTTGTTGCTTAGTGTATTAGATACAATAATCTATAAAGTAGTACATAATTCATTCAAAACATATGCAAATAGATCTTAACTATTCACTATCATTCCTAAGAAATATAAAATATATTAAAATCTTATACATATATGTACATACATCGTATACATACATATATAAAAGAAATTCAACATTTACTACCCAAGTTTCGTTCGCACTTGTTAATCAAATATCTACATAAAAATATAAAGAATTTTCTTATACACTACACTTCTTAAATGCAATCATATACGCAATTGCAAATTCCGAAGCGAATATATGAAAGCATATACTACAACAAATGCAGCATAAGCGGGGTCGTTTTGAGTTTCCTAATATTTCTCGCTGCAAATAGTCACGCTACCGAACAGGATGTTCGATAAAATCTAATAAAACCCTCTCGCTCCTACATCGGAAGCGTTGTGATCCACTTGCTTTAAAATGATACTCAACACACAATAATAACGACACGTACACAGCGTAATGTTTAGTAATAGACGCGAAGGAGATACGCTCATAACGGGGTTATTATGCAAACTAGCATACCTCATAAGGATGCGCGAGTATTACGAGCTAGCATTTTAGCAGTATACGAATCTTACACGCACTATACGCGCGTTTTGACACTCCATTAAAGATTATGATTTCGGTTTCGTGTCATTCTAGAGAAAACTACTACTAGAAAAATAGAAGATAGGAAGTTAAAGTAATCGTTGAACTAAATAAAGAGGTCATAAAAAGTATATTTCTTATACTACTGGCAGACTAATAGACCTAATATTCTTATAAAATTAAATTAAATAACAATCGTGACGGAATTATAATTTCATTTCGATTCGAGACCATATCATGTTCTAACAAAAATAAGATTTGAGCTTCAACTTATGAAAAACAGTTACAATATTTCCATTTACAACCGTTTCTCACAAGTTCAAGTTCTAGTTTTTAGTCTCACTTGTAACTTTGCCCCAATCTTATCAGTAACTTATCTTCTATTGCTAATTTCATCGGCTGACCGTATTGCACTATTAAAAGTTTCTTGAAGAGTCTCTAAGTCACCTTGTAAAGTATTTAAGTTGGTTTTTTGTAATGTCTTCGCTCGCTCTTTTTTCTTGGTAATCTTTGACTACTTACTTACTACTAATACTGTGCAAAAGTATAAGATAAACGAAGTCAATTTTAAAACGAAAGCTGCTTTATCGAAGCATACAATCAGACAATCACTTAATTTGTTGCAGTTAAAATTAACCTTAATTTCAAAAAGTATTATCTATACACCTGTAGGAAAAGGGTATTCCTTTAAGAGAATCATATTTGAATTAAAATGTTTTAAAATTTCTAAGTGAATTATAAACTCACAAAACACAAATGACTGAAAACAAAAGCTAAGTGTACATAAAAGTTAAGTGGTTCTGGAATATCTCATTCTTTAGAAAAATTTTAAACAGCTAGTCGATTCCACTCCGTAATGTCATAAAATCCGCCTGCAGGCGACAGTACGTTTATCTCAACAAATCTCCAATTTAAAGCACAACAATACGAATCCCTTACTAAGCGGCACCGAGAAAATAAATTAACGTCAGAATTAAAAAAGGAGCAAAAACAGCAACAAGAAGGACTCACACGTACAAGTTTCCTACGTGAAATATCTGAAATTAAAAACGTCAGCGCTTATACAGAGCCCAATTAGCATAAACAGCCGCTGTGTGCCTTCTGTAATTTCAGTTGCACTCGACGTTTTTCTTTAGACGGCGACTTCTATATAGTCGAGGTTTACCCTGAAAATACTCTGCGTTATACACACATAACCTTTATAAGTTCTGGCTTTTCGAAGGCTTATACCGCAAAAAAAGGATTTTCTACAACTGCGTACGCTACAAAATGGAATATTTCTGCTTACCCTTTAAATGGAATCAGAATTTAATTACTAATTTGCGGTATCTGTTTGTGTGTGCACAATTATAACGTCTAAATATTTTCAATTGCGTTGGTCTAACTCGTTTTAAGTTATAGTACGTACTAAGCATATCTGAAAACATAATTTAAACAATTTCCACACATAAATATATGCAAACCCTTGATACAAATTTGAAGAGAAAGCATTGAGCACCACTCACTTATATTTATAAATTATTACTTTTACAACATATTTAGTATTTTGTCCGTTTTTTCTAAAGCATATGAAACTGTTGTGAACCAAAGTCTAATGAACTATCTCTACCACTTTCAAATACTACCAAACACCAACAGGGTTTCTCCTGTGGTAAAATCTACACCTACAACTAATATTTAACTTATGCATCCATGACAGATTGATGCATAAACTTCGGTTATATGGTGGTAATAGTGTTGCTTCAATTCATATTTACCGGCCAGAAAATAAAGCGTAAATAAACGGAATTACATCCAACAGGATTTACATACGTATGGGTGTTTTGCAAAGTTCGATATGCAATTCAACATTGTTTCCTTGTTTTCATTAACGACTTTCCTAGTTACATGAACAAAGTTTCTAATATATCGTTGTATACAGCTTTTATTAATTAATAAAGCTGGCAAGATTCTGATACGAATTCTGTCAACCGAAGAAATCATGCAGTTTCTTTACTCCTAAAGCGTTCTATTACTCTAACTTTTATTCATGGTTGCGTTATGTCATAATACAGTTACAAGCAGCCTTTGCTTGATTGCGGAACATTAATCAAGTCGAGGACCGTAGATAAATAATAAGTAATAGTAAATAAAAAGCGATAAAAGTTTACATACATATGTATTTATATTTATTTATAATACATAGGTATATTTTTACTACTGAAACGGGTACTTAGAAATATGCTGCATTCCAGTGGGAGCAATGCCTAACAGCAAGTTCAGATCTGACAAAGGCTTTGATACTACCATAGGAGTTCCCACATGTAGGTTCTGGACCCACGAGTGGTGTCTCACTGGCGCCTCTAGCTAATTTGTCAGCCATTTCGTTACCTCTGATTCCAGACGTTGTTGAGAAGTTCCGCCAGTTTTACGAGAGTCTTATGGCAGTGTAGCCCTACCTCGGAATCGAACCTGACAGCCTGTGGTGCGCTAAAGGCAGTTTGACTGTCAGAAAGAATTTCCACTATTCCATTAACCTGCGGGCAATTTAAAATGCTTTCCGCGCAGGTCTGGATTGCGATTACTTCGTCTTGAAAGATGGACGCGGAGCTCGCTAGGCTGAAAGCTTCACCCTCGGTTTCACCATCTTTCCAAATTCCAATTCCCCTGCCGTTAGGCGTTCTAGAGGCGTCCACAAACCAGCGAGATACCTCCCGTCTCGGTTTGTGGACGAGAGTTTCGGCAATCTCTCTATTGGATATGTTTACATTCTATTCCCCACTGAAGCTGAAAGTGGGCGAAATCTTGTCCGCCCCCATGGACAGTGGTACTGTCTGCTCTATGTAGGTGAAGATGCCGGTATGATCTCCCGTTCTACCGAAGAAACCACTGCATCCACTACATTTTGCTCTGTAGGCTCCTAAGAGTGCCTCCGGCCACAAAACAAGCTGCAGCGGAGTAAGCCCAAGGATCACCTCCATCGCCGCAGTCGGCGTCGAGAACATGGCTCCAGTGATACCTAAACAGGCAATCCTCTGGACTTTACTGAGTGCGTTGGTCGCATGGCCCTGGCTTTGTGCCACCAGACCAACGCTGTGTAAGTTATAGAAGGTACTATAAATTTCGTGTACAGCCAGTGTACCATCATAGGTTTCAGCCCCCAGGTTTTGCCAAACATTCCTCTGCAGGCCCAAAAGGCCCTCGTAACTTTGTTTGTTACCTGTTCCTGGTGTGATTTGTACGTCAATTTGGCGTCCAAAGTCACCCCCAGGTATTTGACCTCAGATGATACGAGTATCTTTGAGCCGAGAACAACATGTTACAATTGATTGCAATTTTTGTAAGTAAAACGCGAGATATTACATTTCATGGCGCACATAAATATTAGAAATATCCGAGTAGCATATAATTTTGTTATATGGACATTCTACTGTTATTTTATTTAAACTCAATTCGATAGAAAATAGTTATCTACATTGCTGGAAAAGAGGAACTAAGATTACATCCGTTATCATTTTCATATAATGAACTGACAAAAACATATCTTAAAGGCATTGTAATCTATGTAACCAAGAAAAAAGTGTTAATGTAATCTTAAACGTAGAATGTAAATCTGTAGAATAGACAAGCAGATATATTTTAACAAACATCCATAAACATCTGCAATCCTACGTACATATAAAAATAAACCGCATTTAAATTACACTCTTTTAACAAATGTTAGTTTTTAAAACCCTTTAATATCACGTTAAACCATATGTTTATTTTTATTATGGCTAATTCGAGGTGGTATACTGAAACGTGACCAAACAATTAATGATTGTACCCCTTGTATGCCCTTTATTTACCCCTATTAATTTTCAGTGTCTGACTTTAGAGTGGGCCCTCTTTAGTACGATTAAAATCGCGTGGCACGAAATTATAAATGAGCACGTAGTAATTTATAGCACAATCTCAGCAAATATTTTTACTTTTAATGGCTACAATCGTTAAAGCTTTATTTCAGGAAGTTTTTTAATTGCGTTTAAATAGGGACGGAAAACGAGATCGTGTCGCCGATCCGCTAAATGATCTCTTAAAAAGTTTGCGAATTAACTTTCAGCGAAAATTAATGAATTATTCACTCGGTCGAAGGCGTTGTAGTTTCAACTCAGTTTGGAAATTTCATGGTTTTCATCAATCACACAAAAACAACCAAAAACATCGGGCATATTATTTTTTGAAGTTAAACTCTTTGCTTGAACTTGTTTATAATTGTATAATAACTGTTTGCATATAAAAATGTAACACTATGAATTTTTAGAAAATAATACTTATTAGCACCAAAACTGCTTATGGAATATGCAGAAATGTAAATGGAGCGTAATTCGCCAAAATAAATAAATAGAAATGTGCATTTAATAATACGTTCAATGAGACATTAGTGTGTCAAAGCTCGATATATCTATTAATATTAAAGATATCACAAAACGCTATGTACAAAAATCATAGACAGTCTTAAGCTGCATATTTTAAAATTATTTTCGTATATACAGACTGTTTCATATTACCAGGATGAACCAAACATACATTTTCTTAAATAATACATACTACATATTATTTCAAATTTAGATTGAGCGTATCTTCCTCATTCCTTCGACATAAGGTTTAATTCGGATATACCGAGTATTTCAGAAGTTATGGTCAATTTTCTCTGAAATCACTGCATGTTCAACGTCCTGTGTATTCCACACGAAACAACCTGAAAATCTTTTTGTGACGGAATGAATTTTTTATATTGTTGTTTTATAGCAAAGTGATATTTTGCCAATATTGAGAAAACTGTGTACAGGGCGATTCAAAACACAAATGCATTATTTTCTCATCTTATTTAAATAGAACGCCCTGTATTTTATATTAAGAAAAGAAAGCACACTGTATGCACGTTCATTTCTATTAACCACTTGCTAAATACAACACAACTACAAAATGTTTAACTTATACTGGTAATTAATATTTAATTATTTAAGCCAAATGTTCGAGATATAACAGATTTCACAATAAATGTTCAAAATGCCCACCAAAAAGATCAAACAACTTTGTAGTCGTTCTTCGACTAATCGATTTGCATTTCTTAACATTTCTACATACATTCTTTCAGTTATGAACAATCCATATATTACTACACGAAAAATCTTGCCCCACAAGATATTACTTAAAAAGCTGTTCAAAGAATACTGTGCAACAACAAATTGCATCCATATCATATATGTGGTTGCATCAACAGTTACGTACTCGACAATGACTTGCCCCGTAGAATTGCTTTTTGTGAATAGTCTCAACAACAGAGAGGAAAACCAGTTACATGGGTAGTCCGATGGTCAGAAATAAGTAAATTTTACTTTCCGTGTGGCGTTATGTGAAAGTCATTGTATATGAAATACCACGAATTACACAAAGTGATATGTAGAACAAAATGAAACAAGAATTCCAGACTATCAATATGGAAATGTTCAGAAATATTATTTGAAGAGCAGCCACTGTATATGATAGGGATGCTATTTATTTTTAAGTTTCACATATTGTAGTTGTGTTGTAGTATTTAATAAGTTTATCTCAATTTATGATTTAATAGCTTTTACTGTCATTTTTTCATGGCTAATTTGACATCTTGCAATTATTTTGAAAAAAGCACCTTTCATTATGAACATATTAGATATCTCAGAAATTATAGATTTTAGATAGATATATGGAGAGGTTAATAAAGATGAAAGTGTATACAGTGTCCTTCCTCTTCTTAATATAAAATACAGGGTGTTCCGTTTAAATAAAATGACAAAATAATGCATTTCTGTTTTGAATTGCTCTGTACACAGTTTTCGTAATATTGGCAAAATACCACAAAATAACACCTACAAAAAGAATTTGAAATTGTTTCGTGTGGAATACACAGGACGTTGAACACGCAATGATTTTCAGACAAAATTGACCATAACTTCTGAAATACTCGGTATAACTCAATGAAACCTTATATAGAAGGAATGGGGAAGATATGCTTAATCAAAATTGGAAATAATATATAGTAATAATAATAATAATAATAAATGATCTTTATTTTCTGTACTTAATATACATATATCTGTTATTATACAAAATCATCATTAAAAAGTACACAGAAAAAAGGCGAAATTCAGTTAAAACTGTTTTTCAATTTAACCTTAAATAAATAGATACATAATGAATAGCGAACATAAACCTAGGCAATAAGCAAATACAGAGTTAATTTGACAGATATTATCAATAAGGTAGAGGTAAAGGTGTTGGGACCGACGCAACGTGACATAATTAAACAAATTGAATGGGCTAGTAAGCCCTTCTTAAACAAAACTAAACTGTAGCGTATACATAAATATTTCGAGATATAAAAAAAAGTCAACTGTACAAATTGAAAAGGTAACGAAAGTACGCTCTTTTAAAGGCGAAGCTGGTGATGCATCGCTTCACAGGTTGAGGGATACTGTTATATAAATATGTAATTTGGTAGGAGTAGGCTTTTTTGAAAAATTCATGTTTATGAATTGGTGGAGTTAGTGTACCACTAAATCGAATATTTAGAGTATGAACATCAGACCTAAAGATTATTTTATTGTAAAGATAAGGTGGCTTCTGAGTTAAAATAATTTTATGGTACAGGCAGGCCGAATGAAGAGTCCGGCGACAACTCGTATTCAACCAGTTGATATCATGTAATCTATGACTAACATGCTCATGGCGCCTTATGCCAAAAATTAAGCGCAGACATGAATTCTGAACTTTCTGGATTTTTTGTTTAGCAGCAAAAGTAATAAATGGAGAATATATAACATCGCAATAGTTAAAATGTGACAGAACTAATGATTCACATAACATCGTTTTAATTTTGCGGTTCAAGAACGTTCTATTGCTGTAAACAAGCCTAAGACTGCTGTAGGCCTTTTGCGTACACATGTTGATGTGTTCATTGAATTTAAGATTTTCATCAATTAACAGACCAAGACTTTTCATTGAATTTGTAAAACGAAGCTGCATACCATCAAGCTTTATATTCATATTCGCGGCAAGCCGTTCTCTCTGATTGGTTGAAGCAAAAAGCATCATTTCAGTTTTGCCAGGGTTGATGTTAAGCGCGTGTCGTCGTGCCATATCTGTAATATTTTGGAGATCCTCATTAATACGTTTACAAGCCTCATCAGCTTCGTTTGGAGCAAATGAAAAATATAATTGTATGTCATCCGCATAGAAGTGAGCTCTACAGTACTTAATGCTGCTATTCAAGTTGCTAGTATATAAACTATACAAGAGAGGACCGAGGACCGAACCCTGCGGAACACCGGATGTCAGGACAAGAGGTTCCGATATATGCTCGTCTATAATAACCGATTGTGTTCTATTTGTTACATAGGAATATAATAACTTTGTGGAAAGTGCGTCAAGACCACAGAAATGTAAAATTATTGCTAGAAGTTCATAGTTAATGGTATCAAATGCCTTCGAAAAGTCTAAGAGACACAGAACTGAAGCTCTTCCCCCGTCCAATGCAGCGACAATATCATCCACAATTGTTAGTAACGCAGTTGCACAACTAAATCCTGCGCGAAACCCCGATTGAGTGGTAGGTATGATGTTATTGTTATAAATATGGCCTTGCAACTGTTCAATGAGTACCTTCTCGGCCACTTTAGAGAATATTGGAAGAATACTAATAGGTCTTAAATCAGAGAATGTCACGGGGTTGTTCTTCTTTGGTAATGGTTTTACTAGGGCACGTTTCCATGCGTTTGGAAAAATGCCAGTCGTAATGGATATATTAATTATATTTCTTAAATATGGAATGATATGTGGACAAGCAAGTTTAACAAGTTGAATATTTAAACCGTCGATGTCAGTGGATCTGCTCTTAATGCTACTGACGGCACTCAACACATCCTCGTCAGTGACTGGCGAAAAACTAAAAGTTAAGTTGGTAATCCTGTTGATACTGTAAAATATGCGGAGGTCATTATCAAATGGTAAACCTAAAATGGAGTTGATGAAATGGATATTTATGTCATTCGGTTTACGTAAATGTACTGGAATATCAGTTCTACTCTTGCTGCATATACCCATTGACTTTAAAACATCCCAAACATTTCCACTCCTATTTCTTATTCTGAACTCTACGAAAGTTTTTTTCTCTCTGGCTATAGCAGTATTGGTAACATTTCTTAATTCTTTATAGTAATTCCATTTTGCGGCACTTTTAGTGCGTTTAAAACTTTTAAGGGCTTGGTCACGTAAAGTTTGCATTTGTTTAATGGTATCGGTTAGCCATGGTGCTGGCAACGCTTAAGGGGAGCGTGAGCATTAATTAAGTTCAACAGATTAGCAGTAAGAAATTCTACACCGTCATCAACATCAGCGCAGTCAAATAAAAGGAAAAATGGTATTTGGTAGAGATCTGACACGAAAGACTCGTAATTGAAATATTTGAAAGAACGGATAGTCTTGTATAATGGATAATTTGAAGGTGAAGGAAAATTCAACTGGCAAAATACTAAATCATGATCACAGATTCCATGCACACTGACAGTGCCTTTGTCAATGATATCGCTTACTTCGGAAACACATATAACATCGATTAAGGTGGCCGTCGTGCTCGTACTTCTAGTAGGAAATTCAATGACTTGTGAAAATCCTATCGAATCTAACATATCTTTAAAATAAATCTTATCATAAGAACTACTTAACATATTAATGTTAACATCACCTACAAAAAGTATTCTATCGTGTGAAGGGATAATTTCGGATAGAGTGTTTTCGAGTTCATTCACAAAGGAAGAATAATTATATGATGGTGGCCTGTATATAACACCAACAGCTAGATTTACCTTACCAATGTGAAATGAGATCCATAATTGCTCAATGGCACTGGACACATCAATGAATCTGAAGGAAATGTTATAATTAATGTAAAACGCCACTCCACCACCCCTACAAGGACGATCTTTACGAATTAATGAATAATTGTTAATATTAAGATAATTACTAGCAACCTTAGAGGATAGCCATGTTTCACTTAAACCTATAATATCATAATTTGACTCTTGAATCAGTGTTTTATAGCGGTCGAACTTAGAAAACAAGGATCGTATGTTGAGATGTGAGACTCTTAACCTGGAAGCCATAACCCCTACCAATATCTGCCCAATTTCATTACCCTTCCGTACAAAAAAAAAAAAGAAAAACACTACAAAAGTGAAACAATTAACTGAAAGTCGGCTACGCAGTATCCCAACTGTTGAACATAAGGTAATATAATTTATAATTTGATAAAAAACAGACACATAAGCACTATTCGTATGCAAGTAGTAAGTATTACCAGTATTAAAAAAAAAGAACAAAGAAAAGAAAAATTACTGTTACGATATTGAAATAATAATAGTAATATGCAATAATTGCCCAGCACAAAAGCACTATTTGTACACAGAAACACGAAGTAAACAGTTTTAAATCCCGTAAACAGTTTTGTATCCCCTTTAAGAAAATGTATGTTTGGTTCACCCTGGCAATATGAAACACTCTGTATATACGAAAATAATTTTAAAATATGTAGCTTAAGACTGTCTATGGTTTTTGTAGATAACGTTTTGTGATATCTTTAATATTAATGGATATATCGAGCTTTGACGCACTAATGTCTCACCCTGTATGTTCTGTAAATGATAAACGTGGCAGTATTGCGAACCATGAGAGCAGAGTTTCAGTGCTATAGCTTACAAGACTACTCGTGGGTAATTGCTAACCACATTAGTGCCATGACCTACTATCAATGGGAACCTAGAAGCACAACTGATATTGTGCCAAAACTATTGCAACAGCTGACTCCCGTGAATCTTAAAAAATTTACCAAACCAACATGATGTAACAATGTTTAAGGTAACATATAGAAATGTATTTAAAAAACTTCAGACATGTACAAACTATTTAAGAACTGATTGACCTCCATCTATACATCTATTGAACAAAATCAAAGCATTTCATAGACGATTTTGTATAATTTAGTATGCATTTTATAGAGTCAATGTGTATACAACTTAAATTGCTATGCAATATCTGATACTGAGTATCATGATATATCGTATGGAGAGCTTTTTCTAACTTAAGGACACCCATTAGACTGTTCCGAAATCTCTCTTTGTAGATACTAAATGAACTGTTTCGTTAAGTTTCTGCACGAAATCCATTGATAATTGAAGGATCATAATATAGAATGGAAAAGAAAACTCACTTTAACCTACAAAACTAATTTATTTCAGGTCTAGCGATATTTACTTTGACTGTTTATGTGAGCGACACGGTCTTCTAAATATGTCCCAAGGATGTTATCAAAACAGTGATTGTCATTTTCCTAAGCAAATCAATTAATTTGATCAAAATCATTAACTGATTTAGTGAAATGATAAGTATTTTGATGGCTACTCTCAAAAGAAAGAATTAAGTGTCGCTGCCTGGAATACATGTTTACACATCAAAAGTTACGAAGGTCGCGCGTCTAGATACTTAATCTCCCCGCTTCGATTGTACCACTAGTTTTAAAACTGTGCACGTCAATCTAGAGAGAAATTTCCAAAGAAAGAAATCATTGTTTGCCTATTGTTCGGTCGCTATATTTAGTTGTATTAAAATTTTATCAAATTGATTAGGTAGAAAATAATAGATACACGCTAATAAATTTTATAAGAAGCAGACAAAAATTCAGTTTGGTTTATAATAGGTTTTGGAAATTTAGCAACATTGTTAAATAAATTACTATCGTTATTATTGCATAGAAAAACTTACCGATTAATTGACGTAGAATCGTTGTATCTGTAAACTAAAGAGATATAATTAATAACTACAAACATTAGCTTGGTAGAAATTTTAATGTATTATTTTATGTTATTTCTTACGTAGAATAGACGCAAATTTGAAAAGTTAAAGAAAAGGCAATAATTAGAAAGAATTTCATTTTCTTATTACTGTTCTTTACTTACTCTTTGAACTGAATTTAGCAGCAATATACCAACCATGAAGCAACGCTTAATAAAGAAATTTAAGCACTGATAACACAGCTGTTGCCGTAATATATACAGAAATGCCTCTCAATAGAAATGAATCAGTAATACAGAGATGAAGATTTTGGACTTTATATTGATGCCAATTATGATTCCAAAACTAAAGTCAAAGGTTTTGTATTATTAAATTAATTTCAAACTCAAGTCAGTGTATTATTATTTTACTTATTTTATGAATTCCAATAAACTGAAACAATTAGCATGTATCACACGTACTTATCCAGGAGAATGTTGTAAATATGGTGATGACTTATCCATAGCATATATCTTTTCCTCAACAGAAATAAAAATGGAACAGAAAAAGAACTACACATGTCAAGAGAATTAATCAATTGCTCCTTGAAGTAACCTCACTTCAGTATTGACCTCATAACAGTAATGAAACTAATGTTCACTGTGTTTTTAATAACTAAGATCACAACTAGTTCCGGTAGTCATGCAAGACAGTTATCACAGCTCGGTATCCAGAAATGTTAATTACTGCACAGCAAAGGAAGTTACGTTCTATATTGGCGTATACGGCATTTTCATCACGAAAATACACCGATCCAAAAAAAACGAATTACACAGGAATATCCAACAGGCACACATAGTTAAACGTACATGAATTTACCATACACTTCACATTAATTTAATAAATTTTCAAGGAGAAATGTGTATTTACCAAAGAAAAGCTTTACTTTAAAACGCATTTAATTACTCAAACGAAGTTCATCAAAACAGTCAAATTTTTAAGGGAAATTCCTTTAGATGATACTTACTACAGCTGTAACCTTCACCCCTGAGCTTATATAGTCTTTCCTTTATTAAAAACTAAGCTGAGGAGGAGACGATTCGCCAGTTATAGTGCTTTTCAAATTGCAAGAAACTAACTTTTAAATCCTTAATGCTTTTATTGCACCTCCGGTAGTAATACTCTTGAGAAGGGTACTGTTTACCTGCTTAATTACACTATATGAATCGCCGGGCCGTATTAAGTATGAATTACGACCTCATTACGCAAATGATATATTGATATATATACTTCAACTAATATTTTGATATGATGAAAGTGGAGCACGGAAGAGAAAATATTTATCACAAGATGCAAAGCAGATACTTCTCAATATCTATAAGACTCTGATGGAAGAAAATAACGAAGGACAAACCAAGAACATTCAACGAACGTCGCAATTAACCAAAGTGCCTATTGGAACAATATACAAGGCAATTAAAAATAACGCAGAGCCTCGAAAGCAAAGAAGTGACAAAGGAGCACCGAGGAAAATGCTGTAGCTTGGATTACCATGAGGACATGACTTCATCCTTATTTGAAGAATGGTTTTGTAATACTTTACTGCCAAATTTACCAGAAAGTAGTGTGATAGTAATGGACAAAGCCTCGTATCATTCACGACAGCAAAATAAAGTTCCTACAAAATGTAATAATAAGAAAGATATTAAAGAATTTTTAGAAGCAAATAATTTATATTATGAGGAGCATTATACAAAAAACCAATTATTAGAAGTGATGAATACAAAAGAATATTTGAAGGATTATTATGTGGATAATAGAGCCAAAGAAGCAGGACATACAATTTTACGTTTACCGCCGTACCATTGCATTTTCAACCCAATTGAATTGATATGGGCCCAACTTAAGAATACCATAAGGCGAACAAATCAAACGCCTAAATTTAGTGAAAGCACTATAACACACATAAAAAATGCGATGGAACATATAACTGCTGATAATTGGAGAAATGCCGTTAATGAATATGTATAATATAGTACCACCTTTAATTATAAACTTGCAATACAATTCAGAGTCAGACTCAGATATCGATTTCCAAGACGACTCAATCACATCAGATGATGATTTGTGAAATACGGTGTATATTAAGTATTATATTGTATAATACTGCCACGGTCTACTTTTATATAAACATGACTTACAATTTTATTGTGCATTACCAACTAATTGTTAAGCTTCATATATCTCACTTATTATTTTTTGTAAATAAACCTAATGTATATTATTTATTATATATATTTACAATTAAAATAGCGTTTTACTATTACCTTATAGTGCCGTAATTTATACTCAATCCGGTCCCTGCATTCATATGCTGCAAGCAGGTAAACAGTACCCTTCTCAAGAGTATTACTACCGGAGGTGCAATAAAAGCATTAAGGATTTAAAAGTTAGTTTCTTGCAATTTGAAAAGCACTATACGTTGACAGTTAAGCTATGTGAGATCATACAGATCATACACCAAAAGTGGAATAATAAGGAATTTTTTCGCAGCCAATTTTTTTGTTTTGAAACGTGTAGCCTGTGTTGGAGAGTATTTTGAAATAAAGCTGTTTTGCCAAGTTTTCCGAATACAGTGCGCATAATCTGAGATACCAAATATTGTTCAAATTTCGCTGCATTCAAATTACAGTCGAGATTGATAATTTATTTCGGATTGAAAAACTAATCTAAAAGTCAAAATAGTTGTAAAAAGTTTCATTAAAAAATAATGAAAAGAAAGAAGTCAATCTTACAGATTTAGAACATAGCAAATCGGAATTTATCACAAGGATTGTAAGAAAAACTTCACGTTTATCTCCTTTAAAACACTTTATTTTATAACTATATTAAACTTAACACTCGACAATACCCAGTTTATATCTTTTCTTTCGTAACACCTAACTAATAATACCCATCGTCTCATCCCACCCCCAACTCCGTGTCGCTCGTTATCAGTCTCCCTTCCTATCTGTCTCCGTTTCTCTTACTTCTATATACATTTTTAAGTGTATGCTACACTCGGCCATCCTGTTATGCGGGATGTCCACAGACCGCTGAAAAATACATTAGTTATCTACAGTGTGGCTACAACTACTGCCATATATATGCTACACTCGGCTACAACATTTAATAGTCAACAATATGGCTACCACCATATCAATAACAACCTCTGTGGCTACAACCACCATATCCCAAACTATATGGCAACAACCATATAAATAACATTTGTGGCTACAACCACCACAATAACCAATATGGCTACAACCATATTAATAGACATACGTGGCTACGACCACCGTAAAAACAATATGGCTACAACCATGCCAAAACACTTACGTGGCTACGACCACCGAAATAAGCAGTCTGGCTCCAACCGTACTAATAACATATTTGTGGCTGCAACCACCATAATACATAATATGGCAGCAACCACATTAATAACATCAGCAGCTACCTTCTCTTACCTTATTGTTGCGCTGTCGCCCAGCGACGTAGTCTTTCTACGGCAACCACCGTAGGTGATTTTCGATGACCTTCTCGCAAATCGTCTACTCTGAACCGATCGTTTGGTAAAACGGCACCAATTTTGAACGGACCCTTAAACTTCGGTAACAGTTTCTTACTAGTACCAGTGTTTGCCTCACTAGTGACTTGGACCAATACCAGATCTCCAATGTTGTAATGATCCGCTTCTCTTCTCGCTCTGTCATAATATTCTTTTTGTAGCGCCTGTTGTCTTGAAGTGCAGTTTTTCACTTTTTCTCTAAGTCGCTTTAGGTCCAGTTGTTCGAGTTTCTCTTGAACTTCACTCAATAACGTTGCTTCCGCTGTTGATCTTGGAATATAACCCATCAATACTTCCGTAGGTGTTGCGCCGATACTCTTATTGAAGTTTGTATTTATTGCACTTTGGACGTTCTTCACATGCGTATCCCACAAAATACTATCAGTGTCACTTGCAAGAGTAGCTAATGCATGAATTATTGTTTTATTAAAACGTTCGCATTGACCATTTGCGCGTGGCGTCGCAACTGCATTCAACACGTGTTTTATACCGTACGACTCACAGAAGAGTTTAAAACTACGAGACACAAAAGCACTTCCCTATCACTAATGATACGGGTAGGTACACCAAATAAAGACATCAAGCGTTCAAGAGAGCGTACTACCGGTTGCGTTTGTTGACTCTTTACTGGTTCAATTATAACAAACTTGGTATATGCATCCACTATTACCAAAATATACTTATTTCCACGTGAACTTGTTTCAAATGGTCCAACGTGATCGATATGGACTGTGTGAAAAGGCACCGCAATTTTCTCTATCGGGTGTAGTTTACCTTGTTTTTTTCCAGGGCAGTGCTTATAATATGAGCAATTTAAACAAGCGCGCACGTACTTCGTCACGAATTGCCTCATCTTTGCAAACCAATAATTTTTTTGTATCCGTTTAATGGTATTTTCTATGCCAGCATGTCCAGCCTGATCATGGCATAGCCTACAGATTTGCCACCTAACATCCTTAGGCACTACCCAAGCTAACTTGCCATGTTCCAATCTTCGGTATATTCTATTATTTTTCAATGCATATTCCTTAAAATATTGTTTGGATTCCTCGCTGTTATCATTTGTTATTAGAATTTGTCGAATTCGTGCTATCTGATCGTCTTGTATTTGAGCAGCTAGTATCCAGTCAGCTTCGGTTAGGTTTATTTCAGCAATTTCTTCTAGATGGAAATATCGGCTTAAACAATCAACATGCTTCATTGTAGCTCCAGCTTTATATTTGATCTCGAAAGAATACTCTTGCACTTCAAGCCACCAACGACCTATCCTCGGTATTAAATCCTTTTTGGTGAATGTTGTACGCAGAGCATTACAATCGGTAACAACCGTAAAATCTATGCCCAACAAATAAACCCGAAAATGTCTTAGTGCTAGTACCACCGCCATCGTCTCTAATTCGAAAGAGTGATAGTGCCGTTGCTCAAACGTAGTCTGCTTACTAAAATATGCAACTACTCGCTTAGTATCCTTGTACTTTTGAAATAATATCGCACCAAATCCCAATGAACTAGCATCTGTGTGTAACTCCGTCGGTAACTCTGGGTCAAATATAGCCAAAACCGGTCTTTTTGTAATTACTTCCTTAATAAAGTTGAAAGAGTCTTCTTGCTCTTTGGACCAAGTCCAAGAAGTATTATTTCGGAGTAGTCGGGTAATAGGTTCCACGATTCTGGCATAATCCTTAATATATCTTCGAAAAAATCCGGAAAGACCTAGAAATTGGCGTACTTGTTTCAGATTTTGGGGTGCCTTCATATGCTGAACTGCTTCCACCTTTCGCTTGCCAGGTTTCACACCTTCAGAACTAATTTCCCTTCCTAAGTAGTCTATGCTTTTCTTGAAAAATGTACATTTTTCCAATTTTAGTGTCAAATTATTTTTTCTCAAAACATCCAATACCAGTGTTAGACGACTTAGGCCTTCCGCTATACTTCCAGATGGTATAATGATATCATCCATATAGGGAAATGCGATAGAATTTCTAAGTTTTCCTAATACTGTGTTCATTAGCTTGGAAAACACAGGTGGTCCACAGGACAAACCAAATGGCATACGCAAGAACTCAAAGTGCCCATCAGGTATTACAAAAGCTGTTTTCTGTATGGATTCTGTTGCGATTGGTACTTGATAATATCCAGATGCCAAGTCAAGCCCAGTAAAATATTTATATCCTCCGAGCCGATCAATTTGGTCGTCAATTATTGGCAAAGGGTATTTGTCTTTTATCGTGATCGCATTTAAACGTCTATAATCGACACACATTCGATAGTCGTTTGTCTTCTTTTTTACCAATAGCACGGGACTCGAGTACGGAGAATTTGACTCTTGAATAATACCATTTGTTAATAAATCTTCTATTATGCCCGTTAGTATTTCTCGCTCCTTAAGAGGAATTCTATACGGCTGATGCACTATGGGTTCATCGGTTTTGCAATTTATTACTAGTTCCACAGCATTGGTTTTGCCTAAATCGTGAAGACCAAAAGATATACAATCCTGATATTCGGTTAACAATTTTTGACATTTTTGTTGCGTTTCTAGCGTTAAATTTTCGAACAATGGTCCCAAGTTGAATTCAGAGAGGTTACATGTACTGCTGTCCGGAATTATATCTGATTTTGGTAACTGCAATTCTGGTAATTGTTTAATTATCACTTCTTTTCCTATTTTCAACATCATAATATCTGGTGAATTTAGAAAGTCGTTGCCTACTATGCAATCTCGTGTCATCATATTATCGTCCATCACAATAAGGTTGACATCTAATTTAGCCTGTCCTACATGAACCGTTGCGTGTATGGATCCAACATTATTTACGTAATTTCCAGTAAAGCTCCTTAAAAGACTATGATGCTCTTTTAGCGTACAACCAGGAAAAATTTTATTTATTACAGATAATTTTATAAGTGTAACACTGCTACCAGTATCTACCAAACAAGATACTTTGCGTCCGTTAATAAAAGCATTCATAACGTATGGATTTCCGTTTTCCCTATTCAGACTGATTTCATGAACACCGCTTGTTCCGCCTTTGCTTCCTTGTTTTCGCTGATTTAGAGGACAATTCGCCTTTATGTGCCCTAATCTTTTGCATTTGTAACATTCTAACCGCGGTTTTGAGCATTGCCTCGCGAAATGGTTTCCATTACAATTATAGCACGTCACCCCGGATCGCGAATTCACTGACGGTCCCGCTTTCGGTATACTGCTAGCAGTCACCGTGGTTCTAATGTTCGTTTGACTAGGCATGCATTCGATAGTACTTAAGAATGCATATAAGTCATTTGTGTTATTAAACTTCGATGATCGCGCCGATCTGGCAATGTTTTCATCCGTTATCCCTCCTATGACGGCGTCGACCAAATATTCTTCGGGAATTTTTACGTTTAACGATTTTAATTTAGCTATTTTATTAAAGCAATATTCGCTTAAGTCCTGCCCGGGTAGCGCCTCATAGTTTGCAGCGTCTTTTAATAACCTTGCGAAAGGTAAAGGCTTTTTGAATTGCCTTATCAAATCCGTTTTTAGCTCGTTCCAGTCGTTACTTATTGTTTGTTGTCCGTCATACCACCGTCGTGCCATTCCTTGCAGGCGATTCGCAATTACGCGCACAACCGACACATTGTTCCAATCGTACATCTGCAAAATGTCGTCTACTCTGTTTACCCAACCTTCGACTGTTAGCGTACTTTTACCGGGATCAAATATCGGCACGAGCGCTTCATCCTGGGCACTGAACCAATGTTGCGACGTGCGTTTTTCCTCTAACCGCTTTAACCGACGTGTAATTCTTTTTAATTGTACTTTAGCATTTTCTTCACTACTAGTACTACTAGTCGACGAACTAGAATTACTCGAATCGCTACTAGATGATCTACGCGAATGTCTTTTTGCACCTCGCCTGCGTTTATTTGCCGTACGACCCATAGTGTATTGTTTCTCTTAATATCGCGTAACTTGAGCAACAAAAACAAAATGTTCAAAAACTTACAGTTTGTGTATCAATCCCACTTCTGATTTGTAAGAAAAACTTCACGTTTATCTCCTTTAAAACACTTTATTTTATAACTATATTAAACTTAACACTCGACAATGCCCAGTTTATATCTTTTCTTTCGTAACACCTAACTAATAATACCCATCGTCTCATCCCACCCCCAACTCCGTGTCGCTCGTTATCAGTCTCCCTTCCTATCTGTCTCCGTTTCTCTTACTTCTATATACATTTTTAAGTGTATGCTACAGGATACAAAATATAACTTAATTATAACAAAGTAATTTCAGACTGTATTTCAATTGTCAAATCTTATTTTATAATTACATAACTTGTCTATGTCATCTTCTATAACTAACATCGGTTTAACTTATTCCAACATCTTATATATGTAAGTAGACAGACAAAGCTAATAGTTCTGTGCAATGTGTCCGTTGTGCTAATATTTTATTATCCCTTTTCAAATATACATCTATAACGCTAACATTACTATAAAACGTTGTCAATCTTAGATTAAATTAGATTGTTAGTGGGTCGATGAGGCATTCCGTGCCTCTCTTCACTGCAACCTTGATCTCTAAAGAAGTTTAGTTTCTTCTTGGGAACTATGGCTCTAACATCAGCTGTTTCTAGGTGAGTCTGTCATAGCTAGTAATACCTACCCAGCCGCGCATGATATGTTCTGCCGTTTTCCTGTGTGAATTTCAGTTTAGTTGCCGAAAAAGTAATAAACTGTGTGAGATCATAGAAGTCCAGCTCACTTTCAGTATAAATGAGTTCAAATTCTTTTGCCTAGTGACCTATTTTATGTGTTCCACCAAATAGTTTCATTATCTGTCATTACATCAACTAATTGTTTACAAACTTGATTATTTGCTTGGCAATGTGTGACTCTGCATATGTATAGGTAAAAAAATATCATTTTTATTGTTGTGCGAAATATAGCTTTTCACTTCAGTGTCAGAAATAAACGCACCAGAAATTTATCCCATTCAGTAACAAACGCAGTGAGTATCTATGTAGCTTTTAACAAATATGAACGCATTTAATGCAAGGGAAGAAACCAATAAAGATTTGATTGAAGCAGAGCAACAAATAGAATTATGAAAAACCAGCCACTAAAATTTTAGTTGTAGAACATGCTAAAGAAAGGAATATGAAGATGTGTCGAATAATTAATCATAAACAATATGGCTACTAAGTACTTTGTTTAAGCAATTAGAGTGGAGTAAATCTTCCAAAAAGCCGTTTAATTCTGCAAAAAAATTCTTGAAGTAGAACCAAATAAAATTAGGAGATATTTATTACATTATTCTTCGCTAGGAATAGAAATTGACATTTTTCCATAGTTTTTTATTAGTGAAAAATATTCAAATTGTTGCTTCTAATATAGAACACACCCTAAAAACTAAAATATTGTACATGGCAAAAATTTTTTCAACTTAAAGAAAAAGCTTCTTTTTTCTGAAAAAGTACTAGAATATGAAACAGCCTATTGGTTACAGGGCCATTTTCAGGCAGCGAAAACGTTTTTTTTATTTTTAAACATTCTCACGTCGGTTATGCGAAGGAAAATGAGCAGAAAACTATATAAAAGTTTATTGTGAAGAAACCAGAACGATTCGATGCGCTGCCTGTGTAAAATAAAGTGCGCACTGCTACATACGTATGTGTGCCAGGTATTAAGCATTATTGTAATTGTATAAGTGCATACTAAAATTAATTTACAATTTATCCTTTTACTCTTCTTTGCATGTAATCCATAAACTTGTATCTTCCGGTAATTTAAATATAAAGTACTGACACGTATTTGCAAATATGAAAACGTAACCAACTTATCTATACCTAATCAGAAAATATTTGTTGAAGTTAATTAAAAGTTTAATGTTTAATTTCTCGTTAACCTCGTTTACGCAAAAGCAATCATTTAATTCGTGTTATTAAATGATGACCGTTCGCAGTGCACACTGACCAGCAGCTTTGCGTGCTCGCTTATTCCATTAGACCGATGAAATTGAATCTACTACGATATCTTATGCAACCACGAATAACGCTAACGTATAGTACATAATTCACTAGGTCAATATGCGGTGAGGTTCAGGTAATAAATACGTTTCTCTTTGGCGTACGGAATGGCATTACATATATATGTATGTGTACGTGTATCTGTTCCGGTCTGGCAATCTTTCTACCTCGGCGCTGCCCCGCTCAGTGTCCGGAACAATTAAGGAGACGAAGCACTTCTTCGTCTAGAGCAAAACGCTTGCCCTTCGTTTCCTCTTTTCTTCTATGTCCGGTTTCCAACAGACAAGAACTATAGTTCACAAACACTTGATTTATTATAAGTTTAAGGTATTCATAAAAAGTACTGTTACGCTACTTTTATGATTTAGCTTCGTATCTGTGTTCTTAACTGCGCACTTACAGTGAATTCATGCATTTGTTTTACAATCCTAACCTTTCTCGCTTTAGTTAACCTAGCGTAATTAGTGTGTGAACTATTTCCTTTAAACTCTTCCGATTAGGTTAGATTTGCTACTTTCTGTACGAGTATGTTTCGATTCTTTATTTTGGAAATTATTTCATTCGTTGATCGGATTCGCTAGATTGTATATCATCGATTCCCTGAAAGTTGATGTCTTGGTACAGGAGACTTGTTGTGTAAGTTCATATGTATTATTGTATAATGTTTACCGTGTCTTTTCTTTCGTCTATTGCCACTTTTTGAAGTTTCTTTCACCCTTTTGTGTTTTCTTTTTGTATTATTTTAGGTTACATGAGTTGTTCTACATCTCAGTAGTACTTATTCTTAGTGTTGCTCTTTTCCACTAGTACTTCAATTTTCCTAATACTGGTTCGCCTTTTGGAATAACTGCGTTTTGTTTTGTCACTTTAATTTTGAGAACATGTTGTGAATGTGTCGTTTCTCATTCTGTCTGTTCTCTTAATTATTCTCTGAGAAAAATACACTACTTTAATGGATATGGAATCCATCCACGGTCTAATACATGAGTAAGATAACTTCCAAACTAACTCACTACTAAAATACTATTATTATTTCAATAAACCCTATACTATCCTTGAAAGAAAAAATATCAGTCATACCGGAGAAAAAGTCACCGCCGAAATAAAGTGGAATTTGCACCTTAAGGGATAACATGTAATTAATACAAAATAGATTATTAGTTTATGTAAGATGCAGTTAACTCTGCGGGAACTTCTCCAAAGAATGGTTACGAGAGCATGGTACCGGCATGAAGCTAAGTGCACTTAAGTCTAACTCCTTATTTTTATCGGTGTACTGTTAATAGAAAATTCATTGCCGTTCTCTTGTTCTCCTATCGCATATTGCCATCCTCTTGTACAGGAGTTTTACTGATACCTTAGTATGCCTTAGATACTGAAAACAATTTTGAACCGCAACCTATAACAAAATTATTTTTATTATTTTTTGCAGTGTATATATTTACTTTACTATGATGCGGTCAAAACCCGAAAGTCCTCACAACAGGGACTCCGACTGTGGAAGCACCCAGTATCATTTAATATGTGTTTGCCTATTCGGTAATTTTGCGTTGTAATAAATAATAAACTTTCATTTAATTCAACTGTGAGATTTTTGAAATTATTTTAAGGAATGTTAATATTAATTAAAATATATACAATATTCAAGAAGAAGGTAAAAAATGGTGACATTTGTAGCAAATGTATATAGTTAATTGTATCGTTGTAGTTGATATAATTTGAAGAAAATATATTTTAGAAAGATAAATATTAATATATTTTAAATAAAAGTAATGATTGAAGATTAATTTTACCACATGTTTCTTAAATTCGTTTCAACTTGTACGTAAATCTGTTCGTCCTGCTCTATAGAAATATAGGTCAACTTCAATTAAATAAATGAATCAATTAAACGAAGATATTTTCATTTCCCAATGTGGACATAATGATGACAGAAACGACTTTGAAGTAATATCTCTTCGACTTCCAGGTCAAGTAGCATTAGTCCTTATGAAATTCCGTCTTTTAACGTAATTAGAAAAGATTCAAGCTCAATCGTCTACAATGTATTGTTTTCTGCCCGCTTGTGCTTGTAGAATAAATACAAACGACCACCTCAAGGGAAATATAGTCAGTTCGAAACGTATTATTCTACCTTTCAAATAAATCGCAACAGGTCTTGCGATAACAAATTTTTCCTTTATTGGGGTTGTTATTTGAGCTTCAATTTAAATGTAGAGTGTTCGAGGTAAAAAAAAATAAAAAAACAATTTAAAAATCAATTAGATAACTGTTATTTGAAACAAAATGCAATTAATTCTAATATTACAAAAATTGATTTGATATATCAAAAATTGTTATAAATTACTTTTCTTTCGCTCTACATACAGAAAATTTTATTTTATACTATTTGTAGTTCAAATATTCTTGAAAGCAAAACACTTTTACTACACACTATTCTTCAAAATTTATATCGGTAAGTGTAATATAAAAACTATAAGCTACTCATACGAAATTATTTATTATTTTATTCTTAGAGGATGAACATAAATAAATTGTAGTTAAATATACTGTAGATTTCCATACCCTTTTATTTACCCACTTCGTATATCTTCTTAATATCTATTCAAGTGGAAAACCAAAGCAAATGAATATTGTCATTTGAAATAATATATGTGTAACATATCTATTTTTTCTGTATAAACAGTTTCAGAGAATGCTGCTGCATAGTAACATGAAAATTAGAAACCATTAAACATGTCTAAATGAAAAATTTATTATTATTATTTATTATTTTTATATTTGTTTAAAGAATGTATAACAGTACATTGTAGTGGAACTAGATTTAATATTTTTTATATTAAGATATTGTATGTTAAACTTAAGTTACAGCCAATTTTTGAAAAGGAAACGATAAATTGAGAATGTAATAAAGAAATATGTTACAACAGCCAATATTTCTCAAATTGCTCTATGGGAAGAATTCAAAGCTTAAGTGGTATATCTTCCACTTTATCATGAATAACTCACACTAAGCATCTTTTACACACATAAAATAACTGTATATTATCCAAATATTCTACATTCAACCAAAAAATACATTTCCTCTGTCTAAAAGTAATACATCTCGAGATAATAACGGTGCCTTTAATCTGCTTGCGAGGAATCGTGTATATGGCGTTGATTTGAGTGCTTTTGAGGTTCGCATTACACTGAGAGAAATATGTATTCTATCAAAGAAATTCTTTTCAGTAAAGGCACAGAGACCACATTTTGAACCAGTAATGTTGTTTCTTTCTTTTCATACCTTTAACTGAATACAGCATATTACAAATGTTTCCTTTAATATTCCTTAACTGGAATGATACTTCGTGAAACGAAAGAAACATTTTCTGTTCTAACATAAGATGTGGAAAGATACGTAATTAAAATAGGTCAAACAGCTTATCAACTTAACTATTATATTATGTGTCAGTTGACTTTTTGTATGCATGTAAACCCTATTTAAATTCAAAACTTTTAATCGAATCAAGCTGCTGGTTTCCGTTTATTACTACATTACGTTACTTAGTTTTTTTTACAAACCATATGATTAAACAACCCAGTCAATAATTGCAATAACTGATAAAAATCGTACACATTAATTGTGAATTATAAAAGAGCTCTAGTACATATTAATGGAACATTATCAAATTCACTGTATTTTAAAATAACAGCCCACGATTTCACGACTAAAACTGCCAAAATATCGGTAAAAAGTTAATATTGTTATGAATTGTATGAACCAATAGTTGTAAAACGGACTTTAATTAGCTTAGACTTCATATGAACATGTGGGAAATTCCTAATGGCTATTCAGAAATATGTACTGCTGTTTGCGGTTATATAAAAAACGCTACACATGTCAAGAGAGTTCGAAACTATTCATATCAGTAGTGGGAGTTTTCAACTTCAACATTAAATTAAATTATTCCTATATTTTTCATAATTTACCTATTAATAAATGCAATCAATAAGTAATTTGCGTTTGCTTAGTATGTTATATGAATTCTTTTATCTCCAATATTCAAATAGCTGTATCTTTGTCACCGTTAACAGTTGAACACATACATATTTGTATAAAACTTTTCTAGGAAATAATCCACAAGTGTTGCTACCTTCTAAAATAATTAGTATTCTGTCTAAAGTGTCTTTTATACACTATGCTTCTCATATTCGTAAGGACATTACTGCAAATGTGCCTGTTGAGCTGGTTCTTATCCATGTACTTATCGCGGTAGAGCTTAAAGTTTTAGTGAAGCAAACCTTATGTATGAAACAAATATATGTATACCTACATATGTATAAGCTTGCAATCGCACTTCATCTTGTAGCTGTAATTTATAAGGTACAGTTTCTGGAAAACTATGTTCGGAAAGATTACATTAAAACAAATTAAAATAATTGGCATTCATATAGAAGTTCTACGGATCTTATTTGTATAATTCAGGACGTTTTATACGGATATGACAGAAATCGGTTAACGATTTTTAATATAAAGAAGATATTCATCTGAATAAACTGCCAAATATGCAATAATTTAATTATTGTAATTTATATAGCAAAATATCACGGTTAATCCTATTAAAACTTATATTCAAATAAGTGCGATAGGTTAGTTTCTACTGACCCTAACTGAAGAAAGCCGTACAGGAGCCAAGTTTAGAGTGCGGTTGCATTGTTTCATAAAGGTGCATAATGCACAAGGCACATGTGGTCATACGCTATTATGAAGGTATGTAAGCCGAGAAACAGAAACCTGCTAAAGCATTGCAAGATCCTCGCCTTTCTTGAACTCGCTCAAGTAATGCTGCCGACCCTACATTGCACACGTAGCATGTACACACTCTCAGTGGGCCCCTAGCCATCAAGAGATCGAAGGGAACGAAAAGGCAGGTAAGCTTGCCAACGAAGCAGCGAAAATGTCTTTCATTGGACCTTATCCCTGTTGTGGGCTGCAAAAGAGCCACCCAAAACAAGCAGTTAACAAATCGGAGGTCAACAGAAAGACCTCCCACTGGCAGAGTACGCCAGGCCAAAACAGGCGAAGGCACTGTTATCAGGATCGTCTAAGACAGCACAATTGTTGTTATCTTTCAGCAAAGGGGACCTTAGACTGCTGGCAAGGTTTCTGACAGATCATGTGGCCCTGAAGTACCACCTACATAAACTCGGAAAAGCTGAAAATCAAATCTGCCGTCTATGCCAAAAAGATCTAGACACGGCAGAACACATTTTGTGTAAATGTGTCGCTATCCGACAACAACACTTCAGTAGGCCGTTTCTAACACCTACTGAACCTACTGACATCCAGAACGGAAACACCAGGCTAATTTTAAGGTTCATCAAAATCCTCCAACTGGTCTAACAACTAGAAGGACAACGTTACAAGAGATCCATGCAGGTTGCGGTGACTAAAGGCAGCAGTGCCACTGCCCACATATCTAATCTAATCTAATCAAATGTACACAGTCTACCTTGCGAATGTGCATCTGCCGATTCCAATAACGCACTGCCCCCACCGCCACCATAGTCATTAGTATTAGTATTTTTTTTAGTATTAGTATATATTTGACCACTGGTGTACAAATTTTACATACATATTCACAGAGTATACAATAATACATATAATAATAGCTACAGTCACAATACATATAAAATGTGTATACGGATACATATAAATACAAACAAAATAAAAGCAACACTCAAACAGTTACCCAATCTCATCGCTCGGAGCTGCACCAACGTCAAAAAACTCATCCAAAGAATAAAAGACCTGACCCGCCAAAATTTTTTTACAACTATCCTGAAATTGGAAGAGAGTTGTATACTTTTACGCTCATCCGTATATGCGAGTTATAATATTTACTAGATTTTGGAAATTCATAACGAATGTGATTCGTATTCCTCGTGGAGTAGTTATGTGCGTCGGCATTAGTTTGAAATCTATTGAAATTATTATTATATATGTATATAAGGCTGCGTATAATATATAGAGATTATAAACCGCTGGTATACCCAACTTTAAGAAAGAAGTTCTACATGTTTGTGTGGGCAATAAATCTTTAATAATTCGAATAGCCTTTCTTTGCAACAGTAAAATTGGTTTCAGATTTTTATTGGAACCCGATAGGTTTAAACCTTGATAAATGTGAGTTGAAATAGGCAAAGTATATCATTCTATCTGTCGCGATGTCACAGGGATTTTTCATTTTTCTTAATATGTATAGACTTTTATTTAATTTGGATGTAACACCGTTAATATGCGAATTCCAGTTTAATTTATTGTTAATTGTTAATCTAAGTAATTTACACTCCGATGCAGTGTTGAAAGCTATGGTCTCTCTACCTCTATTGACTCACACGTATCTTCCCAAAGGTCAATATTTTTGTCTTTTCGACGTTAAGTATTAATTTGTTTATAGACAGCCAGTAAACCAGTTCGTTTAATGCTTTTTTAAATATTCACAATTATTAATATTAACATTACCGCTTTTCGAAGCATTTTATATCCTTACTACAACAGCATACAAATGTGAAACAGACTGACACAAGTTGTGATGTTAGTATAGCTATCATACACCAAAAATTACGTTTGTATTTTAACGCGTTTGAAATATAATTAATGTACTCTGACTTATGCATATCTGCAAAAAGTGAACCTGCATATTATTATTTGAATTTTAAGCAGTAGATGTTAAGATGATGTTGTGTATATATATACAGATTGGAAATGTTCTACTGTACTATGGATAAACACGGACAAAATATGAATACAACGAAAATTCGCATTAGGGTTATAACCAAACTGCGGATACAAAACGCTGTGTGACATTTATAGAAACAAATTATGTACAATTGCAATCTATAACACCTTCTAAATTGTTGATTTATACCTGAGGTTTCCTATGTTGAACGGGATTTAGAATACATTGTAGCAAATTACTGCTGATAGTCGATGCTAATGTCTCTGAAGTTATCGATAAACTTCCATACTTTAAATCTTGACTTACTCTTAATGCAAATGCATATGCAAATTTTAGCTCTGGTATGAACTTAGTTTTAACTGATATCTAGTGAAATATTTAGTTCCAATGATGCCCTACTATGCTAACTAAAATCGAGTGCAGCTGTACGAACAAAAAGTATACTACAACACAAAACACTAATCACGAAATTATAACGTGTCATCGAAAAAAAACATAATTGGTGTAGGCTATGTAAATGTTTTTGATCGTTGCTTTAGCCACTACCACATAATGACATTTATTATTTGACATTTTATAACCAAAGTTTATAACCTCAAATTAAATGTCAAGAAATAAATGTCATTATGTGAAAGTGGCTAAAGTAACAATCCATTCACATAGCCTACTCTAATTATGATTTTTTTCGATGTGTCTATATTAACAATATATACAAAAAGAAAATTGTATCACTGAAATTTTTCATGGTCCATCTACTTAATCAAAATATAATTTTAAAATAGTACAGCTATATCCAACTGTTCTGCCTTCAAAAATAGGTCGATATAATAAATTAGACAATTTTGAAAAAACTCTCATAATAATCATTTACATTTAAACAGAATGTATTTATTGTGAGTATAAAAATAACAATAGTATACACTCAGCAAGCAAAAATTCTATAGTGCCATATGAACTTTTAAACAAAATATTTGATTTCATTAACATCAAAGTTAATATTATGTAGACTACAAAGAAACATAATGCAAGAGAAAATAACACTAAAAAATATTACGTTTGAAATTGTTAACCAAATTCCATCAGAGCTACTTTCAGGAGTTCTAGATAAGAATTAGAAGTCATTATCGTGGGTTGAACCATTATACTACCGCCACCAAAATTTCAATTCATCGTAGCTTCTTATGCAAATCGTGCCAATAATATTTGAACCCGTCAGGTGCGTCCAAATTAAATTTCTTCTTGTTAGGAAATATGACGTTGTTTGACTCTTGATACCATCCCACATATATGATCTAGCGCAAATTTCAGTCTTACCTATTTATGTGTCTCTTTTAAGTGTGGTTTAGGAACCTTTTTAGACACTGAAAACGTTTGCTGCCGGATAAAATTTGTTATACACGTCTGTTAGTTATTGATAAATTTAAATTACATTTTATTTGTTGTGCGGTTACATTACTAGAAGAGGCTAACCGAAATATCGGTGAACATGCCTTCGAGTTAATTGCTGCAGCTCTCCTCTTAACGCGGTTTTTACAATAGAAATTATCCTATTTTCTAAAATTGTTAATGATATGTGATTGTCCTATTTTCCTAACTATGACTCGGTTTGAAAATCCTACCTGTTTATAAAAATTTATTTTTGTTTTTCCTCCTTGGATGACAATTTGTTTTCACTGGAAGGTAATGCCTGATTTCGTAGGACGTCTATCTAACTCAACCAAATAATGTCTGCTATTTCGTTCTCGTCCAGAAATTTAATTATAGGTAATTCCTAACTCATACCGTTGCTAAATGTTTATAGAGAAACTACAAAATTAAATAGAACTACAGAAATTTCGCTGAGTATGTACGCCAAAGCTGACAACATATTCTTTGCTTAACAAATGCTTTTAATAATTAAGAATTATAATCTGTCAGCAAAGCAAGGTTAGATAGCTTGCTAACGCTCATTAAGGCCTGAAGTAAAAAAGAAACTATCTCTAAGTTATTATACCTTGAGACCATTATATTACATAAAAAAGAGCCTCTAGCAAAATCGGTCGTATTTTAAGACACACGGAACTACTCAACATGCAATCGTATTTCAATGGAAACGAGACTATTTTAAACCAGCAGCCATACTCAAAAACTCAGGAAAATAATTTTATTCCACTTTACCATATATATTCGAGTATAAATTTTCATGCGAAGTCAACACTGCATGCATAAGCTCTTCTCATTTATGTATGCAGCGCCGAACCACAACCAGTACAGTGTAGGTCCCATAAGTAATGGTACAGTAAAACTAAGAGTCACTTGTCGACCGCCAGCACAATTGTGTTAAAAACCTTCAAAAACATTAACGACATTCAAGATTCGCATATTAAAGAGTTTCTAGTGTGCTCAACGTTTCATACATTTATCCTCGCAGATATGGCTTTTATACATTGAGCTTAATATATGTACATTTGTACCTGTAGCCTATACAGGGTGTATATGCCACAGTCGTTTTATATTTTATAATACATATGTCCATATACGTTCGGATTTCTATCTCGGCTTTTCACTTACAGTTACAAGAATTACTCAAATACTGTCATAAGCAGTACACACACATTTGTTGCACTGCAAATTTAATTCAACTAACTACTTTTATTGAAACAACTCCGGTGATGCCATTGGCCCTTGAATGGAACTGTGTTACTCCACCAAATTGCGAATCTAAACGATTTTCATCTCAAACTAGTACTACTAGCAGAGCCCTTTCTAAAGTGTTTTGCGAACTGATTGGTCCGTTTTGATCTGGTTCGTAGTAGCTTTTTAAAAATACTAGATCAATTTTTGTGGATTTTGATACTGTGAGAGCCTATTTTCTGTTACGTTAATCACATTTTGATTAAGGAAGGCTACCATGTCAAAGTTCTTTCAATTACAAAATGTGCTGGAGTTAAACGATTAGTCGTTACTCGGTTACTGGGATCAACAGGTAAAGGACTAAAAGGACAACAGCTTACAACGACCTCTATTTGCGTTACCACAGTGTAGAAATTTTGAAAACATCATAATTGCTATTAACGCATTTTAGATATGAGTTCACATACGAACTGCAAGTGAACAATCTTATCAGTAAACCATAGGAATAACCAAATGTATAACTTCGTTAAATCTTATTTTGATATTTTTTTCTTTTGTTAAAAAGAACTGGAATAATTCGCCTTGCAGTAGTAAAACACAGAGCTTGGTTTAAGTCTAAGGTGAGGTAAAACTTCCATAAAATGTGTGATATGTAAAGTGATATAATTAGGTAATACTTTTTTCATTTTGTTTTTACCATCTGTTGGCTAAGGTTTCTTTAAGAATGAATACAACACCTTGCAGTCCACAGCGTAACAGTCGTATATGTGTATGTTGTATAATTAAGTTGAATAGTGGATGATTTCTAGTACAATTACATAGTGGTGCTTTTCTTCAAATGAAAATTTGAAGGTCTTATATCACCACCAACATGCAATAGATTTTTTTATCTAGAAATGGCTTTAGAGATAGTACAGTATTATTTTATTCTTCCATGTTGCCTAATTTTCAACGGTTCTATTTCAGCTAGAAACTGAGTGGTTCTAATTAATTTTGTTAATACTGCATTAAGTAGCCTAGAATAATCACAAATTAATGTAATATTAACTACGTTAAGTACAATCTACAAAAACTAGAAATCTGAGACTACATCTGGGAAACACGATTGGCCATAAAATACTGCTATCTAACAGGTTTTTTAAATAGTAATCTAGTTATGATATTTACCATTTATAATGGGTTTTTTGCAGAAGCGATTCATTCCATGATAGACGAACCTCCAACAAAACAGGAACGATTCATTTAGCAATAATAATGATCGAACTTAATAATCATAGGGAGAATTTTTGTTAATAGAGATTATAATGCTGTTAATGACTGACTTAAGGTTTTTTATCTTCCGGATCTCGCATTTAAATGAATCGGTAAATGAATTCTACAAAGTTTCTAGTGTTTTTAATTCCATCCTCTGAAAATCTGAAAATGATCGGATTTCGCGCATTAATTTTAATATGATCCACAGTTATTTATTTAATCATTTCTATAAATGAAGTCTTATCTGGCAGATTTTAGTTTTTATGTCAATTAGTCTCAAAGAAATCTGGTCCTATTAAAAAATGATTAACATAAAAATCATTCACACTTATATCGTTTATGGAAAACGATTCTAACACTCTGAATATATTCAAAGAAAAGAACACGCAAAGTTGAAAGATTCTTCAATTATTACCTCTTAAAAGCTGGTCATAAGAATTAAATGGGACCTTAAGAATTGTTGAACTTGGGTACTTTCCTTACTTTATATTGTTTGTATCATGAAAATCTGATCTAAAATGCATGACTAATTGATATGAACAATAAGTTTGAACAAATTAAAATCTGCCCATACATTTTCTCTATATCAACAATCAGTATATAAGCATACTTTCAAACTCGTGGAAGTACAGTAAACAGCTCATTTTATATAATTGGACCAATTAGTTTTCATTTAATGAAATACCTGTTGTCTTTGTCGAGCTGTCAAATAACTACTGCTCTCGTCCTTGTTGTGGCGCTAGAAGCTTTGATTACTGCATGATGTGGAAAGTAATACACACGTGTTATCTAGTGATTCGTTGATACATTTCATATACTCTAATTGTTCATATTTATCAATAAATTTAACATATACTGGCTATGGTTCGGCTATAGTTGAAAGTTTTTCTGTATTAAATGAAATACTAACTAAAAAATTTCCTGATGCAATCTAATCTAGTTTTATGTAGAATGCGATTATTTTCGTCTAATTTTATGTACCGTATGCATAATAATTTGTAAAAAATAGACGCTCCAAACATTTCCATTTTTCCTTCTTGAATTTAAGATCGGCTAGTGGAATATGACGAGAACTGTATGACGAAGAAAATGCTTTGACTGACAAAACGAGTAAGTGTTCTGCAATTTGTGGAATTGTCAATCAATTAATACCGAACAAAACTGATTTCATGCAGCTTAATTTGAATGATTTAATTTTTTTATTTATTATCTCCTGCTTGATCAATGCCATATACCGGTTGATTTCAGACATAGGATAAATGACGGCGTGAAGGGGCAAGGGGTACGAAAATTCGCTAAGAAGTGGGGACGCGTACGAGTCTCTCTATCACAGTCTAGTCTCGTCTAGTCTACAGCGCTGTGATAGACTCACGCGACCCCACTTCTTACAGAATTTTCGTATCCCTTGCCTCTTCCCGCCGTTTTTATCCTATGTCTGAAATCAACCGGTATAGTATTGTACTGAATTAAACAGAAACTTGTGTTTTGTTTGAAGTTTATTTGTTACAAAAATAAATTATAATGCAACAGTGTTCTACAAGATATCGAGTTTCCACGATGATCTTTAACTAGCTCAATACTACTTCAGAGTCGTTCAAGTCAAACAAAAATGAAGGTATCATTCATTTTTGTTTGACTTGTTAATAGCGCCAGCACATTGTTTCTAATGAACGTGGTTGCTTCTTGTGTTTGTTTCCCATGAGCTAATGAGTGACGTCTTTGTTGCATAGCTTGTAGGACGATTTAGATTTTTACTGAACTATAATATGGCCCTTCGTCAAACAATAGATTTACAGATGACATTTATTAATTTCTACCAAGCGGTCATTAATTGTGAGATTTAAGAATGTGTGCAATGTGATACAAAATGAGAAAAATTACAAAACATGCACATACCAATTTTACGTAAGGATATTAGATGCTAAAGATTCAAGTAAAAATAAGGGCAATGAAATGAAATAACTTTTCGGGGAAAAACAGCGACTATTACTTTTGATAAATATGTATATCTAAACACGCGATATATTGTGCCACTCACCAGTTAGAAGCAATTAGCAAATTAAATCCAATCAAAGCCTAAAATATGAATAGCATTTAATACTGTATACTCATTCACTACAACCTTAATAAGATGAATATACGTAAAGTTAGAAAGTAAGAAGTTAGAATAATGTTACAATTTTCTTGATTCTTCACTTGATCTGATTTAGATTTTTTTAACCATACGCAGTTATTTTGTGATACCAAACAGAACTATAAATCACTGTTACATTACTAACTTATTTAAAATAACTTATACATATTAAATAATAAAATAGAATCGGTAGCAAATAAAAAGAATATGATAATTTTAATGATAATGGTACAAGAACTAGTCACCACTGCGTTCCAGAAAAATACGTTTTCATTTATTACATCCAGCATCCATCAGAACTTATGTATAAAATGATATAACATTCATCACTTTAATTAAATTTAAATAAACATTTACTAAGTCTAAAGTACGAGCTTACAGATATTCAGAAAATAGAAACAAAAAGATAGCATTAAAAAAATAGTAACATGCACAACTGCTTAGAATAACTAAATTACCAGATACGACATAATTTTTTCTTTCTTGGTGACCCAAAAAGACAAAGCATGCGAAATAGGTCGCACTATAACTGACATGAAATTACATAACAGTGATTATCTTCCCCCTACATCTGAACAAATAATCCCTACATTCTAGTCAAAATCCTGTGGAATATTGGAGCATATGTATGTACGTACATATACATATACATATTCCTAAAAGTAATTCGTGTAGTAACCATATTCTGTTTACGTCGGACCCAAGGAAATGGGATTACTGTCCGGACTTTGAGAGTTTACAAAAAGGAAGGTATATATAAATAGAATACTGAAAGAGTAAGAGATACTCAAATCTTCGTGCCACCGTATATTAAAGAATTTACAGGAGAATATAAGTTTAAAGTAGGATTTCCCTTTTCTTTTATAACTTTAGACGGGAATCAACCTAATGGTGTGGAAATAGCTTTTTATACATAATATGAAATATCAGATTTTTCAGAAGACTAAATTCATCTTATTTTCTATCACCTTTTATCTACACTCAATCTAAGCCTGTAATAGAATATGTTCTTTCTTGCTTAAATAATTTAAAGTTTTTCTATGGTTAACGCAATAGGAAATATACATTTGCTATGCAAGGTTTCTCTAGAAATGTGTATTAAACATTATAACGCTTTTATTTTATGGCATCATACACGCAGAAGATAAAAATTTCTGGGATAAATTCTTATCCTTTCAGTTGGTGTTAAAATATAGATTAGTAATTACCCTATTCCGCATACTTGGGTTAACGAAAATGGATGGTGGATTTCATATACGCATCGAATATAGGAATCATAAGAAATGGGTGAAAATAAATAGTAACTTACTGACAAAAGAGATCATAGACAATAAAAGTAAGTACCTGGTATAATTATTTATTATACAGTCCTTTGCCATATTAATGTTACCACTAGATAAAAAACATTCAATCACATTTTTAGAAAGCTATAAGACGAGATCGAGTTTCACAAATATTTATAATAAGTTCAAAAATTATTCCTTGAGAGATATTGCAAGAATGCAGAGTGGTTTTCATCCTGTTGTTATACGTCTAGCGAAAGGGATGAAGGAGAATCGTGATGTGATTCACTCCAAACGAAAAAATTGCGGAAGAAAACGAATAATAATGGAAAGAAATAATAGAAATTTGATTGCTATTGTGAAGAAGAATACACAAAAGACATTGAAGGAAAACTACACCGAGACACTTGTGTGTCTCGGTGTAGTAAAGCTTGTGCTTCAGGTCTAAGGTTCACGTCGAACTTTGAATAGACGATTAGCGGAATTGGCGTTGAAATCACAACAACCAACAAGACCAACAAGAAAGCTCCGCTTAATTGAAGCTATGAGGAAAAGACGATTAAGGAAGACCGCTTTAAATGATTCTCTAAGATGTAATTTTTACTGCTAAATAAGGGACTGTAGGTAAACCAGACACATTCATATCACAGGCTGTATAGCTGGATAACATCTATAATAAATACAGATCTATTTTTTTACCAACATATATTCCTCTCTTTTCAGGATATTCTGCATTTGTGACGGTTTTTTATAGTACATGGCAGCAGGGCGTCGGAGGCTTCGGTACAAAAGTCCAAATGCATTCCTGAACTGAGATTCCCAAAAGCTAATTTGGGGCGCCTGATTTCGGATATCACGGTGCGGTTGCACCGACCTAGTCTCTGGTTGAGATTATACTAATACTCTCGAGTATAACCATAACTCTTTTCGGAGTAACAGTAACTACCTCAGAATTTAAGTATATTTCCATTTCGAGATCATACTAACACTTTTAAAGATAACTCTAACTCTTTTCGGGATAACAGTTACTATATCCAGGTTAAGTATTTTTCCTTTTCGAGATGAGACTAACACTTTAAAAAATATAAGCAATTACCGCAGGGACAATGTTGTTATCACTTCTAAATATAACACTAGCACTTTTTATTCTAACTCCATTAATTTTAACACCAGAAGCGGATGGACGAGTGGGAACACCGAAAAAGTGTTAGAATTAACTCCAGATTTTTATGTGTGTTAGTTGGACAAGTGGGAAACACACTTTTCAGTTTTGAAATACTTAGTGTGGAGTTTTGAATGGCATTATGCGAGTACTAACAAATCTGAATGAAAATTCATTTGATAATCTTTTATCCAACTACATATTCGAGTGCTACAAAGTTCTGTGTTTCTGTCGTTTTGTCCCAGAATATTCCATGAGTTTTGTTACATTCCAGTAAAAATTCCATTTGCGTTCGCAACATAATTACAACAGCCAGGCTTTCATTCACGCTCTTATTGTATCTGTGTGCGCTTATACCAGGGTAAACTGGAACTCAGAGTATGTACACGGTTTCCTCAGTGAACAGTCTATCAACTTGTTCTACATATCATTACTATTTCAAAAACCGTAAACCTCTATATACCAAAAATATGTATACAGATATGTATACAAAACAGGTTTTATGTTTGACTATAAATAGCTGTCAACACGGAAATCGTAATCAAAAACCTTGTTTAAAATCGATTTTAAAATACACTAGTTAATTTCGTCCATTAAATAAATAATATAGTTTCTAATATGTTAAGTCTATTAAAGTAAGATTTGATTCTGGTAAACGCACGGACCATTCAATTAATCCCTCTAAACTAATCCGTCTTTTTTTTAATGTTTCACTAAGATGAGTAATCGCTATAGGATAGTGACAAGGAACTCAATCCTGCTAAAACCAAATACTTTGCTGCCAAATCTATGTAAGAAACCACAGTTTTCCTCAAACTATCATGGTCTATAAGGCGGCGTCTTATTCTTCCCAGCTAGTCATTTAAAATTCTTTTATTTTTAGTGCATTCTTTAGTCCCAAAAACACTTTCTCGTGATGAAAACCTACAGCTATGATGACATGCACACACATTTAATGAAAATACAACTTCATCAGAGAAAACTGTTACCAAAGAATTTGTATCATCATTTCAATAATTTTACTTCTATGTGTGTGTGTGTACTAATTGGTAGGGATAATACTTTTCGTCTTAAAAGAAAAACTGCTAAAGCTAAGGTATGTATGTATGTACGTATGTACTACGGAGTGATATCGCACTGCGACCTGAAAGGTCTATTGTGTCCCCCGTTTCTTGCTGTGAGGTTGAAGGTTTCTCGTCTTCATAGCTGGCTTGCTAGGCCTATCTGCTTTGGCAAATTTTGAATGTGGGATGGCTTGACTTTTGGCAGATCTCCCACTTCTATTTTATAAGATCCTCGGTGCCTGGCCCTTGAATTACGTAGTGCTACGCACTCAGAGACGATATGTATGGACGTTTCGTCTTCCTCCTCGCAGAAACGACATTCTGCTGCCTCTGCTAGCCCAATTGTTTTCATATGGGTTCGGAGCCGACAGTGACCTGATAGGATTCCTGTCAGTAAGCGAAGTTTGTCCTTGAGTTCATTGAATCTGTTCTGGTTATAGGTTCCCAGAGCCGATTTCGCTTGTCTCATTCCATGTTGATCAAACCAGTGCTTGGTTTTCGTGGTTCTGATACCAACATTCTTGCCTTATGTTTGGAGGTAAAGTTTGAAGGAAATTTGTAACAGGTCCTCTTAAGAGTTCTAAGTATTTCTGTTCATTTAAATTCTCATCGTAAGTTTCATAGATTATAGTATCATTTAAAAGAAAACAGAATACATTAAAACTGTAGCGGTCTTGAAAATGTGTAGTTCTGCAAACGAGAGGATTTTTTCTTGCCCAGAAATGATTATTTCGTCGATTAAAAATTCGTTCCCGATTAAACTTCGATTCATCGCTCCAAATAACTTTAGATAAAAAAATTTCCTCTTCTTGAAGTTTTAATAAAATCATTTCACAATATGCAACTTTTTTCTGTACGTCCCCAGGCCGGAAGGTTTGTACTAATGTTTCCTTGTAGGGATGCATCCTATGATGTTTTAAAATGCGATGAATCGACATTAAAGAGATACCCATTCCACTAGAAGCTGAAACTATCAAACTCCTGGGATGAGCATGAAAATAAGCCAGCACATTTACTTGATTTTCTTCTGCTTCAGCGATAGGTTTTGTATAGGTTTTTTTACCTTAACACTTCCTGTATTAAAAAAAACATAATTCCATTCTTCTAAATTTACTTTTGGTAATTGGCGGTAGATTATGATATCGTTCATTAAACGTTGTACAAGTTCTGATAAGAATTTTTCCACATTCGGAATAATCGTCAACTGCTTCCATTGTATAAAATAGACTGTTTACTTCAATAAGAATGACAACCAAATAAGCATTCGTTTATTTAATCATGCTCACAGTCTACTTTCAAATGTGCATAAGTTTTAATACAGATTTTAATTCATATTTGGTAAAAAGCGTTAATAACGTCAAAACCGCTAACAATAGGTATAAGGACACTTATAGCGTATTGATGGCTAAATTAAATCTTCATCTAAATATGTAAAAATATACAAGGTGTTCCATTTGAAAAAAATTACTTTTTTGTGTTTGAAGTTTTTCGGCTTTGCCACTAAATTTTGAACGCCCTGTATAACCTGTGATAGGTTTGCAATGGATTTTGTGAACCGTTATGGTTTTACTTGCTGTTTGTAAAATATCGAGGTTTTGCATTTAAAGAAGAGCAAAAAAAGACTATTAAATATTCCACCGCAAAAGGTAATTTAAAAAAAATCATAATAACTCAAAAACAATTGAAGATATACAACCTTGGCCAAATGTGTTAGACACCCTTTACTTTCATAGGTTCGAAAGGCGTTTGCGGCCGCTTTTTGGGCGATTTGTTGACGATCCACTATTCATATCGCTGCTGGGTGGTACGAACCGCACATGGCGGATACTTCATTATTCTCGCTATAGCGATTAAAATCTTACTTTGTGTCTTAAGTAGCACTGTTTGCCCACGTTCTACTTTGGTTAATTCACAAACTTTTGGCATTGTTTCACTAAATTAAGTTTAATCCATAAAAATGAAAGTATCCAACCCAAAATATCCTGGTTATAAACTCCTAACACATACCTCTCTCCAATCGCGTCGACAATACACTAATATTTAAAATCGAAACATTGCTGCCTGCTTACCTATTGTCCCAAAGTAAGCACTAAATATGTAAATTAAATATAAATTCGATGCTCATTTTCTTGGAAGTGTAATAATACTTATAATAATGGGGTTTTATGAGGGTGTCTAACACATTTGGCCAAGGTTGTATATAGTAGTGTAGTAGTATATAGGGTACCTTAATACGGTGTATCGTAGAATCGATTGTTCAATTCAAAAATGCAATAATATTCACGGCATTCCATTTAGATTAAGAAAGTTAATAGCAATTTCCGGTTCTTCCGGAAGTTGTACAACATCGAGAAGAAGGCTATGGGTTAATCTTAGCCTGAAAGTTTCAAATTCATAAATAGTAAGCAACCCTCGAAACTTCTAATGAACGGGCTGCGTGATAGACCCTGTATACTCTACATTTTTTACTCTAAAATATTTACTAGTACCACTAGACACTTTACACGGCTCTAACTGTGTAAATAACTCAACTTTGGTTATAAGTCAGGTACATAGAAATACATTTTCTGAATTAATTATAATTATAGTCAGCTAGATTTTTTTTTGCTGAAGTGAGGCCCATCTGAAGCAAAATGATTTCAAATAGTTGGTGATATACTAATGTGATCGAAGCGGATGCTTCAGAAAAGTGTAACGCTTTAAAATATAGATGGAACAATATTGAAATATTCGTTGGTAACAGTCGCAAGTAAATGTTGCCTAAAACGCCGAAGAGAAATTAATATAATGTAAAGCTTTCTTCCGCTGAAATCTCTAAAGCATAAGAAATATTTCATAATCCTGTTGGCTATTGAAGCAGAAATGCAAATAAACATCTCTTGAGAGTTTATTTCTGGAAAACTTCTTCATCTCCTACTTATTAAATATACAAACAAGGTCGTAGGAGCACTTTTACAGCAAGTTAGAATTTCCTAAACAATTCCTTTACAACTTTCGAGAGACTCTTTGTTTCTTTGTTAAAGATCTGTATAGAGTAATGAACCATGAAATAAATACTGTCTCGCGTGAATTTCTGTTACAAAATATGTGTATACGCTTAATACGCTACCTCATTGACTGCATTGTGAAACTAAAAGAACATGGTCTGAATACGTTATAGATAGCTAATATTGAGAATATACATAGCTATTTATTAGAAACATTCAAACAAGTTGATTGGAGTGCAGTTATTGTATGATACCTGTACCCTATTCCATTTTTAAATAGAGTACAAGTTCATCCTACATCTATTTCATAGGCTTTTATTTCTAGAATCTCTTTAAGACCAAGTATATTGTAAGCTGTCACTCAAAATAGCTATCTACTACATATGCTGTTCTTAAAAATTTATTTTTAAAGTGTTATTGGTTGAAAATGGACACAGCTTCTTCTATGATGATAGCGTCTGAAATTTAACTGGTACCATAGCGAAGACATTCATTAGGACCCCGCTGTGTATCTGAGAAGTTTAAAAACAAAATACTTTCAACTACACTAATCTAAGGTATTCTCCTTTGTACGAAATACCTATCTGTTGAGCATTATGAAACTCTTCGCATTTTTATCAGGTTTATTATTGCTGCTGAATTGAAAACAGCTCTACGCAACTACTGTTCTCATTAAATGTAAATGATTGGCTATGATATTGTAATTGAGTAGGAATCTTTTTATACCGATAGGTATTTTGTATATACAGGGCGCTATACGTCAGTCGGTTTGTTATCGTAAGGTAAACAAAATTATAATTTTGTATTTATTATTAAACAATAAATAATGGCCATGTCTTAAAATAGGGAATACAAAACCAAACAATTCTTATGGAAAAAAGAAATTGTATTCCCTAATACTCCAACACACATATTTTATACATCGCCTTGCCCTATTCGTATTTTAATTAAATTCAGGTTAACAATATACTTCCTCTCTTTATAAATAAATAAATTCAATTACAGCGCCTTTTTTTGTTTTCGAGCATAAATTGGAAATTCACCGAAACCGAACGAAAGAAGCGGAAGAAAACAGGGAATTAGTAAATAATTTATACAGCCGATACGCTTCGAAGTTATAAATCAGGAGAAAAGTGGGAAAACTCGATTTACTTGGGAGATTTAAAAAAATAGACTGTTCTGGATAAATTTGATGCCCAATTGCTGTAAGTAGTAAAACAGTAAGTAAAACAACGCAGGTTTAAATAATAAAATATCCATATTTCTGGAATCAATTCGAACGAGAATATAATTAGAATCTACATAAGTTCAATGACGAGGTAAAATCGACTTAAGTCCCGAGCGCAGACTAAGGCCCTATCAAAAGGACAGAGAAAATAAAAACATATGTTAACATCTTACTGGCCAGCATATTTTTATAATTGGCAGGTGCCTGGGGGTACATCACCAAAGAGTTGTTATTTCGATGACAATACATAATCTTTATTAAAAGAGTATAAAGTTGCGGTTTTACCAGACTCTTCATAAATTGAAAATATGTTATAGCAAATTACAATAGTTACCTCATAATTAAACTATTACAAATGGAAGCTCTAAATTGAGAGTCTGGCGATCACGGATTTGTCTATTTCGTTATTTTTCAAGTGATTAAAATGTTTTCTGAATCTTATTTCTACGTTCCTTTGTGTTTGACCGAGGCAAAGTTTATCACATGATGTTCATTCAATTTTATTAGTTCCGGATTTCTTCGTTTTCGGCGTGATATTAATATTTTTGTTTAAGATATTCTTTAATAAATTATTGTTAGAAAATGCAGGAGTTAATTTGAATGGTTTCAATAATTTTGAGAATTTAAAGCGCCAAGACGAGGGATAAGTTAATTTAACATACTTAGTTTCTGGTGGTTCATGAATCGGATTCAAGATTCTAATATTTTTGTGATGTTTACTTTTAAATCTTTTGTAAATCCTGTAAATATACTGCAGCCATTTACTGAACCTATTTGGTAAATAAAATCAAGTTCCTTTTCAAAGTTTTCTTGCGATAATGGCACACAACAAGTTGTTTCTTTTAAATTGTGAATAACTTTGTGATTAATTCACCATTTTCGTTCATCGTTATCAAGCTGTAGCAATTATCACAGAATAACATATTATTTTGTAATCAGTAAATATTTTATTAACACAAATGACAAATGGCATTTACACATGTTTTTCTTAAAGAAAACCGTGTTCTTTTGTCTCTTGTCGAACTATTATCTATTTTTAGTTACACGAATTCAAACTATTCCTGAAATTTTAAGAAAATTGAAAATATATTTAGGTTCAAAGAATGCTTACCAAAATGAAATTAGAATGAACTCGTCTTTTGAAAAAAGTACAATATCGAGGCATACATCAAGAAAATTATAAAATTGTAGTTTCTGTTTTTGGCATTGTAGTGAATTTAATCATTCAAACATATTCTTTAATTTATTGCCTAAAATAAATAATTCCTTACTTACTATTTTTAAGATACTGTTCTTTTAAAAACCGTATCTATATAAAAATGATCAGAACTTTTTGATTGCCCAGTATAACTGTATAACCCTACATATATGATAACCACGAAAACGTTACGGTGATTCCAGAGTCAATCCAGATACAAATACGATGTATTTTTTCTTCAAGGCATAGTTATGAAGTAGTCTGTATAGATCCGAGCAACATATTCTAAAAGTAAGAAGCATAAGGCTCTACAGTTACCCGATTCTAGTACCTATTGATATACATATGTATTCTAACTCTCTGTCAAATATCATTCATTGATGTATAATTTTAAAGTTATTTACTTTATTCAGCAAACCCGTCAACATTGACCACTGTACGGCGTTTTGTTGGTAATGTGAGCCGTATATGTAAGATTTATTGATTTACTGTACTGTTTTATTTTTTGCAATTAAGTTCAACCGTGTGTATGGCAAAACGAAAAACAAACTACTATAATTTAATAATAAGAAAATCATAATAACAACGACAATTTCTACAATGTAAAAAGTAACCTCTTCTGTTTGCTTAAACTTTTAATACTATATTTTCGAACATTTGCAGAAAAACCTAATGCCACACTTTTTAAAATTTCAGCTTAATTAACTTTTAGAAGTATATATGTACACATAATGCAAAAGGAGTATTCGACCCGTCGTAGGGGAATATAAAATTTAATGGGTATTCGGTCTGATAAATCAAACTACTCAATTTTTTAATTAATTAATTAATTTCTGTGTCCTCCTGATGATGTTATAAAATACATAACGAAATATTGAGGTTTCTATGGAAAATTGAAGTTTGATTTAACAGACCGAATATATGTACACATATATAGACTGTTTTGAAACATCGTTTAAAGATTTTAAGGGCATGTGTACGATCGAAAATAAAGTCAATAGTCATAATAAACATACATATGTCCGCAAATTTACCGTTTATTAGATAACAGCGATTTTATCGCAATTGCAGAATAAATTTGCTTTAGAGGTTTAACATTAAATAGATTATAACTAAAAAAGATGTTCAAAATGATGTCCTTCCATTTCGACACAGGATCTACATCTTCTTTCAAATGAAACGCACACTCTTTCAAAAAACAAAGGTTTTTCTCGAAGTATCTGGCAACAGCGTTCTATTCATTGGCGCAACTTTGGCCAATCTCTGGCGCAGATGGTTTAAACCTTTCAAATAACCCCAGATACTAAAGGTTAGATCGGAAGACCGTGGAGGCCAAGCAATGGGACTTCCTCGCCCTATCCATAATTAAAATTCAAAATTCATTGTTAAGATGTTCCCTAACAGCACGCGTAAAGTGCGGTGGAGCTCCATCTTGCATAAAGCAGAGGTTCAGTCTCAGATTTATAGCTAAATCTTCCAACAGTTCACGTAAAGTATTTTCCAAGAACTCGAGGTATGCAGGACCTGTAACGTTGTGGCAAAACCATCGGTCCTAACAACCGGACCCCTATCATGCCTAACCAGATATTTAGAGAGAAACTTTGCTGGTGTCTGGCTTCAATGGTAACATGAGGATTCTCGTCACACCAAACGTGATTATTGTGGAAATTAAATATTCCATTTTTAGTGAAACCAGCTTCATCAATGAGAAGGATGTTAAGTGAAATCTGGCCGATCAGCAGCTGTTCGCAAAAACCACGCACAGAAAGTGCTTCTCGCTTGATAATCCGGAGCAGTAAGGGCTTGTACCCGTTGGATATGGTACGGGTATAGAAGTTACTCAGGAAGAGTTCTCCAAACAAGATTGCTGCTACACTCACTTGAGTCGAAATTCTTCTAACACTAGTTTCGGGATTTTCATCAATAATATTCAAAACTTGATCTTCTATCTGTGGAGTACATGCTATTCTCTGCCGGCCAGTATCATAAGACCGCTTCTCAAACCAACCAGTTTCTCTTAGTCGTTGAAACACCGTCTGAAACATCACATGCGAAGGCAGTTGGCGATGATGAAACGTTTCAGCATAGAGACAACGTGCTTGTAAAGAATTCCTATTGGCACGACCGTACATGAACACCATATCGCTCGTTCCAGCATTAGAATATGCTACCACTGTAATTGTTACAAATTGCACAAAACGTAAAATTAAACTGTCATAAAACAATAGCTGATAATCACCTGTTTACTGGAATATATTATCGTTAACTATGTATTTCGTGTATTACTAGGAACACTCGCTGTTATCTCGTAAACAATTAATTTGCAAACATATGTTTATTATGACTTTTAACCTTATTTTCGATCGTACCTACTAAATGCCCTTAAAATTTTTAAACGATGTCTTAAAACATGCTGTATAGAGAAATATGTCGTAGATTACTTGTTCACATTATATTCATTTTATTCCTAAGCGTATAACACTGTATCCAATGTGGTTGAGATATTATTCGAAATACAATACAATAGCACGGCAGTAAGTTCCCTCCGTTATATTTTGTATTCAGTTTTAGTCATCACTTATACTGCCCGTGTTTGGTACATTAGCCATTTCGGATATAGACGCGTGTCGACCGTGCTGCTGTTTAATTATTTTGCAAGTGTGATGATTGATGCCCTTGTCTCACTGTTCCTCCTGCTGCCTAAGTTCAATGTCTGTCGGGCGTCCCTAATCCACCGCAAATACAGCACGCGTAACAATAGCAACCGCCGCGAACTTGCCAACCTTAAATCCTCGTGGGTGAATTGTTTACGACATCGTATCCGTAAAGTGCAGGAAATGAATGAGAGATAGTCGTTAAAATACTATGCGTGCACGTTTGTTACATAAAATAGGCGTTTAAAATGACCTGACTGCGATAACAGTAACAATGCATAATCACGTGAAAGCTTAAACCTTTCTTACAGCGACAGTGAATAAAGCATAAACAAGAGAAAAACTACTACAATTACCTGAAAAAAAGCGTTCCTTGTTACATGACCGGTACCTAACATAATTTAAAATAAACAGAAATGAACCAGCAATATTGTGTAATATTTTGTAAACACAGAATTACAAAAATACAATAGCATTAGCATTAGAAATAATCTAATTACCAGGGGCATTCTAGATCAGTACAGAAATTGAATACTTTTAAAACGGGTCGATGGCTGCAGTGGTTAGGCGGCTGACTATTGTTGTGAGAGGACGATAGGCGCCGGGGTTCAATTCTCTGGAAGGACGGTGACATTTTTTCAGAGAGTTTAATCCCGGATCGACTTGCCATTCGCGGTTGGGAGCAAAGTGATTAACAGCGCGGCATCATAAAAGGCGATATGATGCTGTCACAAAGCCAATTGAACACAACATACACACACAAAAACTACACCGCGAGAGTTGCAGTGATAGCCAGACAAGCGATACAGTTTACGGAGTCACTGCAACTAAGCACCCACCACATAAAAAAAAACTTAAATTGACGGGAAATCCCCTCAGTTTGTCTTTTTTCGTACCAAACAAAATCAATATGTACAATCTGTGTAAAACTTTTAAGAAGCATGAGGAAATCAACTAGAACAAACATTGACAGAATAAGAGTCAAGCATGGAAACATTATACCACATCAGTTATAGAGTTAGAACACAGGATAACTAACATAGTAGAAGAGAATCCACAATGATTTTTATGTCACTGCTTCGCGATTCGTCGACTTAGAGATATAGTAAGTCCGCATGTCCTTCGCATTATGTATTATAGTTGCTGCTATTCAAACATAAAGTATGGGATCGTTGTTTGGGGTGGCGGTAGTGACCTAAACAGAGTTTTTCTGATGCAGAAAAAGATTTTGCGTATAATTAATAAACTCGAGTACAATCAGTCCTGCAGAGGATTCTTCAAATTAAACAATATTTTAACTGTATATGGTATTTACATATTTGAATTGCTGATGTTCTTATGGAAAAACAAAAACTTATTCAAGGACAGTGAATTACAACATCAGTATTCTACAAGGTTTAAAACCGATTACCGTTATCCTAGACATCGACTCACCTTAAGTGAGAACAATTTAGAATATAGTTGCCTGAGGTACTATAATAAATTGCCATCACATATTAAAACTGTTAGGAACTTGTCTGTATTTAAAAAACATGTATGTACATAGTTTATTATTGGAAATTGAGCCATATAATATAGAAGAATTTCTAACTTCGAATGTATATATTTAAGTTTTTCTTGTTTTTTGATTTGACATTTGCATTTTTTCTTTCTTGTTATATTGAAATATTGCAATAAACTATCTATCTATCTATCTATGACGGTTACAGCCGCAATGGTTTCATATGATTTACTGTTTGCCGTAACTTTCTGTATAAATAGTCATGTGTCACTGTGTTTTTATGGCTCTGCCGCATGCACTATCTCACTGTAATTGATGCTGTACTGCTAACTATATTTAAACAGGCAATTGTAACTCCAGAGTGTATCGGACCGATCGAAGACAAATACCACAATTGGTCACTTCCAGTAGTCAGCCAAATTAGGTTCTTTTGAAAACGTTAGAAACACATTGAAACTATTACGTGTAATTGATTTGTGAGATGTGTTCTAAATCACAGAAATAATTTTTAAAAAGTATAAGCAAGAGAGACTAAACGTAAATAAGATGATCCTAAAGTTAGTGGGGTTAGCAGCCATACTTTAGGATCATCTTATTTACGTTTAGTTAACGTTGTGACAGCCGTTACTTCCCTTCTAACAAACAAGAGAAACTAAAAAGCCATTGAGAGGAATACGTTTAAAAATATATACCACGATATATTACACAGGTCAACAGGGTTTTTCTTCTTACACTCTGATACGTGTACGTTATGGACTTTTTCATTGTAATTCTGAAAATATTGCATGATATGCATGTATTAAATGTACTGTATGTCTAAAGATATTTTTTATGAGTAAATTAAAAGAAACTATCCAGTTATTATCATGCTAACGGGCATATCTGAACAAGATTTAACATGTTTGGGCTTCATTTGTACGTCATAGTCGTTAAACCACTCCCTTTTTTCTCTAGAACCAATCAAATCAAGAAATTAATAGATCTGTGCATACGTGAGTATGTATAAGACCCTACAGACACGTTATTCGACTCAAATTGACTCGATGTATGGTAGTAACATTAGTTAAACGTTTTTTGAATTCGCAATGTCCCGTAGGTGTGTAAACAATCCTAACAGTTGTTGTTATGTATGTGGAGAATTCACCGTTCAACAGCATAAACGAAATATTACACCGTTAATAGAAAAATAACCTTTATTTTAAATTACAAATTACAAATCAAGACAAGATGTGCTGTTATTTTGAGGAGCTGGATAAAAGATAAGAGCATAGCTATGCCACTTGGTAGGCCTATGATTTGGCGAGAACAAAAAGATCATTCGGCAGACTGCTACTTTTGCTGTACAAAGACCTTCGGGACCTTCTGCACTCGTCCAGTTCCTCATTCGGAAGCTTTGCCAGTACCAAGTCCTATGGATGTTTCGCACCAAGAACATGTTGAAACCGAGATAGAAGAATACATTTCAGAGTTGTCGGACACAGATGAAGAATATTTGCCATCTCAAGAGGATACGCCTCATTTAATAAATCAATTGGAATAAAATGACCTAGTTCGAGATCTCAATTTATCAAAAACCCAGGCAGAAATATTAGGATCAAGACTGCAAGAATGGAAGTTGTTAGCTCCGGGTACGCATATTTCTGTATGTCGAAATCGCCAGAAATAACTGTCACAGTTTTTTCAACTGAAGAATGTCTTTCATTTTGCAAAAATGTTGACGGTTTAATGCGAGAATTAGGTTACAAACACCAACCGGAAGAATGGCGTCTTTTTATAAATGCTTCTAATCTAAAATGAGTTTGAAAACTGTCCTTCTACATCTAGGAAACATCTACCCTTTCATTCCTGTTGGTCATTCCGTGCACATGAAGGAAACATATGATAATATGACACGTCTCCTTGATAAAATCAATTACAAAACCTATAAATGGTACATCAGTGCTGATCTCAAAGTAGTTGCAATTCTACTTGGTGTACAACTTGAATTCACAAAGTATTGCTGTTTCCTTTGTGGATGGGATGGTCGAGCGAGAAATTTGCACTATACTGTCAAGCAATGGCCAACCAGAATACAATATACTCCTGAAGAAAAGACAGGATTTTGGTATTTTAAACAAAAATTTCTTAATGTATCTGAGGCAAAATTTAAAGAGGAAATTTTTATAGGAACCCAGATTAATCTGTTACAACAGGATCGAGAATTTGACGTACTCTTGAGCGATTTAGAACGGACTGCTTGGGATGCATTTAAAAATTTCTTATGGAATAAAAAATCTGTAGATTACGAGGAAATTGTTAGTGAACTTCTTAGAAGTTACCATGCATTAGGCTGTAATATGAGTCTTAAAATACATTTCTTGCATACGCACCTGAACTTCTTTCCCCCGAATCTTGGCGATGTTAGTGACGAGCATGGGGAAAGATGTCATCAGGATATTTCCACTATTTAAAAACGCTATCAAGGCAAGTGGAATAGCGAGATGCTTGCTGACTACTGTTGGACTTTAATTTTGGAACGTTCTTCATCCCAACATAAAAGAAAAGTGAAAAGAAAGACTTTTAAATATACGTCCCAGAATAGCATATACTTGGTTAGTGTTAGTATTGTATGATCAATATAAATTTCATTTGTTTATAATACCAGACGTGATAGAAGATATTTGTTTTTATAATAATTATTAGGAATATAAAACAAAATAAGTTTGTATATAATTCATAAAGAAAAATAAAAAAAAATGAAAATTTTTTGTTTTGTGTTATCAGAGTTGCTAACAATAATTCGTGGAAATCTTTTATATTTCTAAGAAAATGTCTTTGTAAATTTCAGCACTGATAATATAACTGCAGAAGCTGAACCAATACCAGGAAACGATAGGAAATTATACAAATTTACTTCAAAATAATTATCAACCTGAGTTTTACAGAAACTATACAATATCTCACATTTTATTTGTATTTTGTATTGCTGCTGTAATAATCCATTCAAAATTGACTACATATTCAGACATTTTTACACCCCACGTGCAAGTATGTATTTATGAATAAATATGGCACTTGCGTATTCGTCATGTAAAACATAAAGTACCACAGGAAAACATTTTTCATAATTGCATCTGCGTTGTTTACACGTTCCATTGTAAATTCACTTGTCCGCATAATAATTATCTACTTTACTATGAAGGTATATTATAATTATTATTAGCTATGAATAATGTTTATATACCTATCATTACAATAGGCGACAATTTTACTTTTTTTGAATAACTGTTATCAAAATGAGTGTATAATTCTTACAGTATTTTACTGGAAACGAAGTTTTTCCTCTGCCACGTTTAGTTTTAAAATTTAAGTTTTAAATAATAATTGTATTTACAAATTTTGTTAAATAGAATTTATAAAAAAAGATAGATAAGTACAAAAATCTAGGCATAATAAATACTAGAATGTTTAAATAGTATCAGGAATACAAAAACACTAAACTGTACACAAAGAAAAATTGCTGACATATCAAAGTTTTGCATGAATAGATAGTTATTTCCTCCGTCTATGTTGCCTGTTACCTTCTCTAATGAGAAGCCAGCTCTAATCTCCCATCTTGATGCGATACCAGCTACACTGATGTCGATTTTTCATTTTGCAATATCTTGATGAAATCTTTCACTAAATTAACATGAAAGAAATTCAAATGTGACTGCAAAAATTAAACTTTGAGCGATGTTCGGTATCCTACATTTTAGTTTTCTAGCAATTTAGCTACGATGATATCTGGATAGTTTTCACTTTTTTGATTTCCCAGAAAATGTTTGCAAACATTTTTAAAAGTAGTGCATGCGACCAGCTCTAAATCATTCATGGTATGTTTAAAATGTTCATGCTTGAAGGCGTCCTCATTTGCGAATCAACAAATATTCCTCCGCAAACTTTTGCATCACAAAGCTTTGGAAGCTTATTCCTTAAGTATTTACAACAGTTGCCTGCTTTTTTTAGTGATTTCACAAGCTGTTTAATCTATCCTAATTTAACAAAAAATAGTCAAAATAAGAGAAGGTAATATTTATTTTACAAAATTAGCTTATCAATTATTTTTCCTTACTATCAGTCGCTTTAGATTTTAGAAGCAGTGATTTACAATATTGAATAACTTAGTGCTCAAACGAAAATAACAATAAAAAGCAACACAATACAGTTTATATAAGCAAATATATAATGACTACCAAGCAGCTCTTACTGTGTAGTTTGTGTGTATGTAATTGTGTTCAATAGGCTTGTGACAGCACTACCTCGCCGTTTACAATGTCATGTTAATCACTTTGCTCCCAACAACGAATGGTAGATTGATTGAGATACAATTCTCCAATAGAAAAAAAAACGACAATAGCAATTATTAACTAAAAATAGAGCTCGATGATTCCGAAGGTGTGCGAAGAAAACCATCAATAACGAAAACGGATGAGAATCAATTAAAGGGCGACGCGCTGATTCGACAAGATTGTCGTTTGAAAATACAGGAAATTGCTCCACTGACCGGTATTCCTAAAAGCTCTATTCATGAAATCGTATCTGAATTAAGCTATCGAAAAGTGTCCGCGAGATGGGTACAAAAACTGTTGACAGACCAACACAAAATGCAACAAATGACGGCGACACTGGGACTTTTAACGCGCTATCCTCAGGAAAGCGAATTTCTCGAGTCTACAGTAACAGGAGACGAAACGTGCGTGCACCATCATACCTCCGAATCAAAAAAGACGCGATGACGTGAAAACACTGAGTTCACCAACACCGAAAAAATCAAGCTTCAGCAGGCTGCAAAAAAGACAATGGCAACTGTGTTCTGGGATATGCAAGGCATTTTGCTCATAGGATTTTTACAGCCGAAAACGACAATCAAGAGCGATATTTCTTGTCACATTCTCGAAAAACTACACCATGCCATTCGACAGAAACGAAGAGGAAGGTTGACGAAAGGAATCAGGTTGTTGCATGACAATGCAAGACCGCACACCTCAAATCAGACGAAGGCCTGGCTTTAGAAACACAAGTGGGAAGTTATTGTCCATCAGCCCCATAGTCCAGACCTGGCTCCTTCTGATTTTCGTTTGTTTGGACAACTGAAAGCTCATTTGTCGGGTAAAAGGTTTGAAGATAACAACGATCTTCAAGATAAAGTACGGCAGTATCGTGTGTTTGTAGAATTCTCATGATTATGGTAGTTGAAATTCACAACAAAACACTATCGTTCTTTTTATTATAAACCTAATCAGACTTGATACATTACTAATAACTATGATGTAATGCGAGACATAAATACTACAAAGACCAATTACGATCATAAAGTATCGCAGTACAGAGCCGTTTATCAATGAACATAAGGTTTGGTCAGGTTTTCATTGACAATTATAGCCCATTGCCCTGTATTTAAAGACATATAATACTAAAAATAACCATTATAAAAGAACACGAATAGATCAATTTGAATTTTTCAGTTAGCATTATTATTATATCATTTACGTAGCACAATACGTAGCTACGGTACTGGGAGAACAATAAAACTAAGAATCAATCTAATGTTATACATCAGAATGTTAGAAAGTAGTTCATAGGTCACACTTAATTCGATAAATTAGGTACAATTACATTATTAGTAACATGCAACTAACGAAAGAGAAAGAGGACAAAGGATCATCGTTATAGAACAACCTAGCTCCCTCACTTATTGTATATATGTATGTACATACGTATACATATACATCGCCGAAGAAGAAATTCTCCCACACTTGCTTTACTAGTAAGTGTGACAGAAGAATAACAAGATATATTATAACAGCAGAACTGCACAGCAGATGGGCTACTGAACGCGTCGCTGGGAAACATCTGATATCTTGTGTATGTACAATTTCAGAAAATAATGTATCTCATTGTCAGTCATAAATTGATATTCTGACACAGTATACCTCAGTACATTCTATGTCTTGATAGTTTAAAGTATCGTGTGATTGATTTACTATGGCAATCCATCTATGAAATAAAGTATGATTAAGCGTAAATGCTGTGGTCGTTTCACTTACGAAATTTAATTTGCACTAATATTAAAACAATAGTACTGTAAAATCTGTTTTATCTAAAATAAAAATGGTATGTTATATCAAATATATGTATAATAGAACTGGAATACCGAGCTTGAATTCTGAGATGCATCACTTCAAATGCCAGGCCTCTAGTTTGCGAGTACCTATCGTATGACATTGTCACCATATCTAAACTAGCCTGCAGAGAAATACTTGGAACCTAGTTCCGTACCCTTTGTGATTTATTGATGTAGACAACTGTAGAGCGCAGAGCGAACTCAATTATATCGTTAACGAAGGTATTCAAACACAGTAGAGTATTAAATTTCTGCAGTATACGTAATGCGACCAGGTATTCGACTATGAACTATAGAATTCAGGAACTCATCTGTTATTGTCGAAGATGTTCACAAAGCCAGAAAAATTTAATCAAATTTAATTTGAAATATAATTTTTTAGATCTCAATATATCTTCTTTAGAAAGAATTTTAACCACGTCTAGTAAAACTGTACTAATCCCCCTCTTATTGATTTATCTAGTATATATTGTCTTTATCTAATCACACTGGTCAACATAATTTTTGTTTCGCGAGTACCAATAGTTGCATTTAATACGTGTTTTCTTATATGCTTCTTCATCGATTCCTCTGAAGTTAGTTTAAAAGCTGCACTTCTGCATAGTGACAATAATTTAGTATCAGTATCTACATATACAGTATGCGCGCGTTCGATCCGCTGATAGATGCATTACCAATGTGTGGGCGACTGTAACTGGGAAGCTATGTTATGCTCTGTCTGACACTCTCGGTGTATTATCAATTTCTTCGCATCACCTTGATAGCTGAGTCTAATGTGCATGTACGCAGGCGCAAGTCTGTTGCTATCTCAAATGCATTCTGTCGTGTTTGAGCACTTCGATCTGTTGATAGGATCTTCAATGTGTTAGAGCAGGCATAGGATTTTAATATGTTAGATAAAGAGATACAATGAATGCATTCGTCCAAGCAACCAGTACCGATATACGTTTCCTGTGTTAACTAAGGGACGTCTCTTCGCTGTTGTTTTTCATCTTACACTAAACGTATCAGCAGCTCGTGCGCGCGCGCCCGGTATATCATTCTGCTCACCTATAAATCCACTACATTAGAAGAGAATGACCTAATCGCGACCATAACTATTTTGTAATGCCAAATATGGGTATCTATCTGCGTTAGATATCCAAGTAGGATTAATGAAAAATTACATCACAGCCTTGAAAATATTCATGATATCATGTATTTAAAACGGAAGTTCCCTAAAGTTAGTGATACAAACTCGCAAACTCAAATACTCGCATCTATATTTCTTTCCAGAAATTTTTGGTGCAGTAACCGATGAGCATGAGAACACTTCACCAGTAGATTTGAGCTAAGGAAACAAGATATCAAGACAAATGGAATCCTAATATGGGGGCCCATTATTGTTGGACTATAAAAAGAAATGTTTCACAGGTAAAATATAGCTGAAAATTGTCAATCCTTACTTTATAAATGAGTCAGGATTTTTGTTTGAATATTGTGTAGGCAAGAATACGGAAAATATTAAAATGTTTGAAATTATAAATGTTTCTTGGAAACCTTGCGTAATGGAAAAAAAGCCGATATCGTTTAAATTCAGAAGAAAAAGTTTAGAATGACATTTTTTTCGAGACAAAGAAAGGTTTCCTTTCCTTCCTCCGTATTATATGCAACTGACATATTAAAATAAATGAACACCCTTTTAACCTTCTTATTTACTGGCAGGTCAATTTACTTGTACAATCACGTGGATAAATGTAAGAAAAATATTAGACTGTATGGCGCAACATGAATATGACATACCTCACTTGCTATGTATGTAGTAGTAAATGAAATAGTCTATGTCAATGATTATTAACGTTTTTTAAATTATTTTAAGAATCTCTTTATGTGTTCGTATATTCACACACACTCTCTCTCTCTCTCAAATATAAAGGTGATCATCTTCGCTATTTGTTATCGTTATTTGAAGAATTTGGTGCCGTTCATCTGATAACGTCTCTGGAAGTAACCATTCCTACAGCGGAAGCGGAGTCACTTAAAAAATGTGAAATACTCTGTCCAGCAGGAACATTCACCTTTTTGTTAGTTCTTGAATGAATGTGTACAACATTGCCTCTTTTCTTTTTGAGATAATTGACCTCTTTAGTCCTAGATACCTTTCCACTTGTGGATTAATAAAACTAATGAATTAAACCAATAAATTTAAAAAAACCCATTCTCCCATTTTTAAATTACTATTTTAAATCATAAATTTTGTTTTAAATCTAAATTTACTTTACCAAAAAATTCAGTGCAATCATTAAATGACATTTTACTCGAATGTGAATTTCCGTAGTTGAAATGTTGATACTAAACTTTTCGAATGTGATATACATGTCCCAAATAGGTACATTAATTATAAAATAAATTAATTCATTTATGAATTTTCCACTCGATTACAGTTGTTATAATTATGTGTGCTAGTTCGCTTCAACAGAGGACTAAGGTGCACTTATTGAATCCTGTAATCAAATTCGAAATAACGTTTTCGTTGATTGTTTCTATGAATGTTTTCAAAAACTGTGCGAAATGTTGTTATTCCAATAAATTTATTCACACGCGAGACACTATTATTGTCCCCATGCCTGTTCACTTGCCCCAAACAATACTACGTCCAACAGTTGAGTAACATAAGTATATACTGTTTGATGGAAAGCACACCAACCAAATATCAAGTTGGCGCCTATAACTTCCTTTCCTTCAACTTTTTTAAATCGTGCCAATAACACATGCGCAAGTCAATTTGCTAATGTTTGCGATTTTTAAAGTATTGTTGTAACAGGTTCACGTTCACTTTTGGTCCAAATATCCTATAGATTCTTAGATTTGTATACCACATATGAAGGAATTGCATATTCTTTCTAATTTCCAAGTGGCCTTTGTATTCCTTCACTCTCATTCAGCCCTGCTCTGCTTCGTTTGATGTTATTCTCAAACCTTATGGTTAAGTGTTTATGATGGTTTAAAACGTTTTTTATCCAATCTGAACCAGGAAACGAAGTACATTCCTTTTTTGCTTAGTTAAATTCGTTCTTACAATTTATTTGCAATTCCATTTCCTTTATCATAAATCCGTATTCACTTATACTAAATTAAATATTTTAATTTATAAAAATTATTCGACGATGAATTTGGTACAGTTCTGTGAATAATCCGTTGCTCATTACCGCAGTGATTATATTTAAACAATGTTCTAAACCTTCCTCTGTATAGTTGGAATACTTCCTGAAGCCTGAAACCCTCTTATCCTTCTTTACCATCTTAATAATAAACATACGATTTCAATAAACAAGTGAAAAATATGTAGCGCAAAGTACTCCTTGTTTAAATAAGAGGATACCAATTTTCTGGTGCAAAGTCGAGATCCCCGATGCGGAGTATTTCCATTTTTAGACAAAATCTACAATTTTATGTTAGTATTTTGCAAGAAATCACAATTTTGAGTTATTACATTTATATTAACGGGTCGATGGCCGCAGTGGTTAGGTGGCTGACTATCGTTGTGAGAGGATGATAGGTGCCGGGGTGGGATCCGGTGACATTTTTTCAAAGAGTTTAATCCCGGATCGACTTGCCATTCGCTGTTGGGAGCAAAGTGATTACCAGCGCGGCATCATAAATGCAATATTATGCTGTCACAAAGCCATTTGAACACAACTTACACACACCAAACTACACCGCGAGAGTTGCATTGATAGCCAGACAAGTAATACAGCTTACGGAGTCACTGCAACTAAGCACCCACAACACATAAAAAAATACAGCAATGATGGAACTAGTAATTGAGCTTTACCTCCTTTTTGTAACTTGTTATATAATTTCAGAACAACCTTGCATAAGAGATAACAGTTTAAGATAAATTGGAAAAATAAAACCTTTTTTTTGCTTATCTGGTGCACTGCAATGTAAACCCCTGTTAGGGTATGTATTTAAGCAATCGCCTCATCGTTTCCAAGTAGGTCGCTACAATGTTAATATTTACCGATCTTTCTAATTTTATAGTAATGTAAATACATACAAACTTCTAAAGTCTAAAAAATTTAAAAAAAATCGTAGATGGTAATTAAAAATACAATAGTAAAATAGACATCGAAAACCTTGTTTGATCGATGCACATAAATATAAAATATATAAATTGGCATTATTCATACACTATTACTTACAACACAATGCAAACGAGAGAATATACTCGAATTTATTTTCGCCACGAAACTTTACCCCAAGTTTCTTCGAACAAGTACCAGCACTTAACTTTACCGTAAGCATGAATACTACACGATAGTAATTTGCAAACAATAAGAAAGACAGGAATTCGGTTGACACATTATCATTTATCTAAAATTTAGTACGTTGTTTCTACAGGTAAAAAATGTAATACAAATTTGACAAAAACGTTATCATTGTTCCCTCAAATGAATTGCAAAAATACAAGTTTGTAACTGTATACTGAGATTGTTTGAACATGTCCTATAAAGTTTCTTGTTTCCATTAATGTGTACGTGATGTTTGTGTGTTTAAAGGTACCCGAAGCATTAACAACAATTGATCTACCCTGCTAACTCCCGGACGTCCTGTCAACACCGTCTACTAGAGCCCGGACGTTTGAGTAACCTGAAACTTTAATTGGTCACATCTAGTAAATTGATAAGTTATATATCTATTGCGATATTGCGCATTAACAATGTTTGGTTTTATTACACACCGGCCATCTAAATTATGTATATAGGTTACCTTCAAGAAAGTTTTCGAAATAAAAAAATGTTAAGAGGAGAATTTTCATTTACTAAATAAAGGTTTTGCTTTAAAATGAATTCCATTTCTGTAAAAAAGTAGTATTTTGATTAACTGATCTATTCTGAACAGAATAATTAAATTCGTTTTACTTTTCCACCCTAGTTCAATATATTGGATGAACCGTCTTCGAGTGATGAAATCATCCACAATGTTTTAAAATATAACACACTATATGGTTTGTTTAATTTTTATATTTCCTCTGAACACATTTCTAAAATGTAATTTTGCCAAGCTTGATTACACTTGATACCTAGAGGGCAAACACAAATTAGTTTTTATCCATAAAGTAACGTTAATGGAAAATCGCGAGACAGATGAATTTTTACTTTTATTTACTGAAGATACAGTAAAATAATAATTAAATATACAGAATCAACACTGACTATTCTTAACATTTCTATCCTGTTTGTTTTAGTTAAGCGCATTTCCAACAGTTTCTGAAATAAAATAATGTAGGTTAAGATATTACTTCAACGTGCATATATACCTACTTTAAGATATTGAAAGGAGGAGTTTAGTTTACGGCGGTGTAAATATAATTTTCAAATGTAAAGACAGTAGCAAGAAGCACAGATTCCATGCAATTTGAGTAATTTAAAAATATATTGGGTATTCTAGAAAAACTTATGGATTTTAAATTATGTAAAAATACAGCAAAGAATAATATAAATCGGCTTGGCTCAGACATTTTGATCACAGTTGCTTTTTTAACTAAAACTAGAGGTACCACTAGATACCAAAATTTACGCAACTTATACATTTTTGGAATCAGCTCAGCGAATGGATGCTAAAAATTAATAGTATATAAAGTATCCCATTATATTGTGGACAACATCATAATTCAAAAACGATTCACCTTTTCTACTGAACTATTGTGGAAAAACATAATAAATTAAAATCAAGAAACGATATGTTACAAGAAGTATATTTTATCGATGTGCTTTTCTTACTATATAGTAATGTAGTAGCTCTAAAAGTTCTTGTTTGTTACAAATCTGTAATAAAAGCTGTAATACTATGTTCGTAAATTACTAAATGTATAACGATAGTTCGCCTTTCTACTGCTTTTCACATTTTAGAAATAGAGTGAAGCTACTTAATATAGCAGCTCAGCAATAATTATTTAATATTTGTAACACTTAATACCATTAATACCTACTCATATTTAAAGTAACTACAACCAGCAAATAATAATTAACCATAATCAGTAACCACGTCTACCATAATTGGTGTGTGGTGTTTGTTTATCTACTGGTACACAAATTTTTTCCATTTCGTTTTATTTTTTGCTGTAGTTCTTGCTTTATTCCAGTTACTCCCTCGTTTTGTAGTACCTCTCCAATAGCTTTATCCCAGGTTTTCCGTGGTCTTCATCTTTTCCGTTTTGTTGTTTTCCGTTCCGCTGTGTACTTTGGCCTCCCATACTTGTTTCACTGGTCTTCTGCTCTCGATTCACTTTAAATGCCCCTACCAGTTCAGTTACCTTTGTTCTATAAAGTCTGTTACCGATTGCACCTCTAGATCTTCCTTATTTGTATATTCCTCATTTTGTCAATTTTGGTAACACCTGTAACTCTTCTGAGGTATTTCATCTAAGCGGCCTGTAGTTTGCTCTTCTGTCTTTTCGTTAACACCCATGTTTCAGATCCGAATGTAAGCACAGGTCTAAACACAGTTCTATACACATTTAGTTTTGTGCTCATAGCTATGGCTTTCTTATTGATGAAGCTCCGGCTCATGGCATAATATATATTCGTCGCTTTTTCTGTTCTTATATTTATCTCCACTTCCTGCTCGCCATTGTCTTGGATTTCTACTCCTAGATATTGGAAAGAATTTACTCGTTGTATTTTTGTATTGTCTACATATATGTATATTGATTTCGCGGGGTGTCCTACTGCCATCACTTTCGTTTTCTCTTTGTTGAGCTTCATTCCGTGTTCTTGCAACACTTGATTCCATATTTCCACATTTATCTGTAGATCTTCTTCCTTCCCTGCCATTACAACCACATCTGCGATAGCACCCTCAGAAATCTGTACTCATTGTAGGTTTCTGTAGCCAACGGTCAATTTCTTCACCCTCTTCGTACATATTTGTATTATGTCATCCACAAAAATGGTAAATAAAAATCGGCTCAATCCTCCTCCTTGTCTTACTCCCTTAACAGTTGCAAACGGTTCAGATCTCATATTTTTTGTGATGACATAATTGTATTATATTCTTGTACGTGCTTGCAAAGAATTGATTAATGGAATCGCATTAATAGCATATTTTTGTTGTTGTTACCTTGTCAAAGGACTTTTCTAAATCAATAAGTGCAAAAAATGCTTCATTTCCTTGTTGCAACGTTTTATGTATTATTTGGACAGTGAATATATGATCTTGTATACTCCTGCCTTTGCGAAAACCACTCTGCGCTTCATTTAGCTGGCTGTTTATCTCTTTTCTTAATCTTTTGTTAAGGATCTTTTCATATACTTTCATTGATGTACAAAGCAGTGAAATGCCTCTATAATTACTGCACTGTTTAGAGTCACCTTTCTTGTGTATCGGAAGTATGAGTGCATTTTAATAATGTTCTTTATTTTCTACTCTGATCTTAATAAGTTCTTAACCTAACCGTAACAAATATGTGTCTATGCTACTTCCTTCTTACAGCAACTTACTCAACTGGTTTCAATTATTACCCCCTGATTTAGCGACCGAGCGTCAATCTGCAATAATATAATAATATCAAACTGCAATACGCTATAATTAAATAACGACAACATTTTGTTATAAACGCATATGACATATTTACATATATATATATATTTTTTTAATACATAGATATTACTACACCAAGCTCGCGTTAATTAAGTTTTCTACGACATATTGATTATTCTTAATTGTACATACAATATTACAGATTTATACATGTATTTTGAAAATTTTTATATACTATTAAATATAATTCAAGTTTTAAAATTTTATTTAAATATTTTACTATGTAAATAACTTTTAACGAATACGGTTCTATTTACTAAGAATATCTGAACTCTACGTTAATTGTTGTGACAGCTAGTCGTTTAGATATAGAACTGCAACAAATTATATCAAGTTTCATAACAATATTCCTCATCAAGACCTGTGTGTTAGAACGTCAAGATACATGTTATCATTTTTAAAACAGCACACATCATGACTTTTTAAATCATACATATCATATGTCATACGTACACTACTGAGCAAAAATGAAACCAGCATCTCACTTTTATAAACAATGTAACAAGTATAAATTATAATTGGGAATTTATAGTTTATTATCAAAAATATTTTTCCTAGTTTTAAGATATTCTTAATTCAGCGACTGATGGTTTCATACGCGACCTACCAACAGAATTTATAAACTTAGTGCAGATATTCGCAAAGTGGCTTGCTTTATTGTATAAAGCACCTTGTGGCGCCGATTCCACTCCCAGCATTATTAATCTTGATGAATAGATTTCTAGCTTAAAAATGAGTTACAGCGAGATTATAAAATGTTTAAAATGCAAAAGAGTACAAACTATAATATACTAGAGTCTAAACTGCACGATGCAATTCAATAGGGTCGACTTCACAAATTTTATGTTCTAGAAAAGCTATTGTATGTCTATAAATATTAAGTATAAACGTCACTAATATATTGAGGGTATTGACTTTGACACGGTATCAATCACGCTTCTAAGTATATCTAAGACACTGACATTAGAATCAAAGCTATGTATGTATATCAATTGACAGGATTTATGATTTATTATGGTGACCAATTGGTTAATATAGAGGCTACGTTAAAAATATTTGATCTGAAATCGGTGATATGTTAATAAAAAGCCTAAAAAGTTATCCGAAAATAGTCTTGCTAAACCAAAGATTATAATTTGTACGAAAATTCGGTAGTAATCCATAGTTATTGATAATTTGTATTATAATTCTTCTATTCTGCTAGTTTTACCACAACTTCGATATATTCGATTTTCTAAAGAGGTGGACTACCGAAAGATGTTTTTTTTTTACTATGCGTGGTAGAAGATTAAAGTTTTGGAACAATGTTCATAACAACCTAGAAAAAATATTAAATTTATTAATATTAAAAATTTTAAATTTCGAAAAAACGTGATGTACCTAAGTACTTCAAGAAATTTATAAAAGCTATCATCAAATTAACCCACCTTCCTTAATATTTCGTTCTCGAATTCCTCCTACCACCAACACTACTACAAAGTTTTGTGTAATAATGCGCAATATGCTGTATAAGGAATATATTTTCAGACGCGCCGGAAAGTAATACACATCGATAAAAATAAAAGGTGCTGCTGCATTATAGTATCGTATTCTGATAACTCATATGGCACCATTAACATTTGCCCAAGCCTACATGTTTAATATAAACAATCACATCTGCCAAGACATAATAAAATTATATTCAGAAAAAGATTAAGCGTACTGACACCTTACAACATTTGACGGGGCGCTGAACGACGTAGAAATGGTATATGTACTTCGTTGCAAAAGTAATATCTTGCCTGTAAACGAATTTATACTAACTTAACTTTATACAGACTGCTTCATATTCCTGAATAGACATATGTACATATGTATATAGACGCTACCGAGAGGCAAATTAAAATTGAGAAGAGTAGAGACAGCGTGTGTAAAGTAATCTGGATACAAACTTAGCTTTAAAAGAACCGAAATTCTTGGAACATGCTATACCTCCTTTGCGATATTGGAAAAGTTACATTCACGTTTCAGATCTTGGATTTCATGCATTTCTTTGAATTACAACGCTTTAATAATAATAATAATAATAGTTGTTTATTGCCCAACAGTATACACCTATTACAGGACAATAATATAAATTAAAAATGAATATATACTAAATTACACAGTATTTAACAAAAAAGTGATATTAAACATATAATAAGAAATTGTACATATTATTCCAAATTGTGAAAAATGTCTTTGTAAGAAATATCAGCAAATTCACATAGAGTATACAGGAGAATTCAATAGTAAGTTTGTTCTTGGGGTTGGTAATGTAAATGTTGATATAAAGCGAGAGGGCCGAGAAGATGCATGAAAGTTTAGTTTCATCAACAAGTCACTACAGTCAATTAACCTATTTACTAATTTCCCCGAAAATATTGCACAATGTTTTTGTCTACGTCCCGTAAGAGATTGAACACCATGATGCTCTAGCAGGTATAGGTAATCAGTACTTCTAGATATTGACTGTCCGATCTAAAAAACAAATATTTCAAAAAAACGACGTTGAATTCGCTGAATGCATAATTGATGACATATGTACGTAATGGAGAAACCAGACAACTGAACCATATTCCAAACAGCTAACAACAAAGGCAAAGTATAAAATTTTAATAGTTGTAAAATCGGTAAACTGTCTGGCATTGCATATAATAAATCCCAATCGTTTAGAGGCTACAGAGGAAAAGTAATCAATATGATAATTGAAGGTTAAAGATTGATCAAAGATTATTCCAACGTTTTTAAATGTATTAGATTTACACAACACATGTTCATCAATGGTATATGAAGAGCGAACAGATTTATTTGTACGAGTTAAGTGACAACCTGACATTTACATATGTTTAATTTTAGTTTAAATTAGTTTAATTTAAATTAATGAGACTTGGATCAAGTATATTTTCTATACTGTAACTGTTTTTTCAAGTTTTACTTCGTATAATTCCTTATTTAGTCTAATGGTATAGAATATGATGATTGTATGTATGTATATAAATACGTACAACCGTGAGTAAATGATAGTAAACATCCTTGCGTAAATTTTATTACTTAGGATTTCAAATTGCGCCCGCTGCCAAAGCTACCGGCATACCGTCATGAAAAAGCGTGTACTTTCATGCTATAAATGTATTTTTGCCTCTAATTGTATTTTGTAGAAGATAAACTGTAAATTTAACTGGTTTGTAACAATACGTATCATAGGTATCCTAAAAATTGATTCAGGCAGTATAAGAGTAAAAGAAAACGTTACAACTATAATTCTCGCATAGCTCATATATAAGTCAAAGCTATTTGAGCGCTTTGGTTCGCCAATTATAGGAACTATAGGATACGCTGTTCACCATTTGAGATATAAACCAAATACTACAACTAAACTTAATATGAACCAACTGATATTATTTGAAACATAGACACCAAATATTAACACTGCATGTCGCCAGCCACCCCTCTACCCCGCTCGCATCCCCTTAACCGAATTTTAAAAATCGTTCTGGACTAAAGTTACCCATTTTGACAAAAGAAACATTAAAAATGTTGTACCTCACCCATGGTCGGAGGGGGAGGTGAGGGAGGGGAGTCTGGGAAAATTTCAAAGTTATCGAACGTTACGTTTTGCACCGTTTCGAGCCACAAATCAAACATTTTGTTCCGCACTGATTGAGGAGATATAATGGATTTTAGACGGAACGAGTACAAGACAAAGCCGTCGTAACATCAGAATTTCAAAATGTTAGTTATGTTATCGTATTGTACTATCTATACATTTATTACGAGTTATTTACTATATAAGTATACTGATAATAAGAAGACTACATTAATAAATATTTTTAATTTAAAAGCCTTTCAATTTCAAGTGAAACAGCAAACAGAAATATAAAAAATAATGAAGAAATAATGAAAATATATTGAACATAGTAGGACCACAACACACAGACGAATGTAATTTTTCAACAACTGTTCCCCACAACCTGTGGATATCGCTGGGTCATTAAAAATCCTTATGTAAAACGACAGCTACCCTTAAATTGGCATCGCAAAGATATTACTAAGAAAAACATTGTGTATCTAACTATGTCGTTGCTGTTGGCCTAAACATACTAAGCTTGATATGATGATACCAATACGAAGCTCCACCTTATAGAACGCAAACTATTACCGATTATCATAATAAAATCTTTGAAGAAATGAATTGGAAATATAGAAGTCAGCAATGAACTACAAGAAGTCCAGATTTAAAGTGTCTAGGTTTATTTTTGTAAAATTGCGTAAAAAAGATCAGAGAAGACGAATGATGTAAGTCACAGATCATTTGCGCAATATATTAAGTGGGTCTAATAGGATTAAAGTGTACACCATGCCCTTTAAAGCTTAAACAGAAGAATTCAACTATGTATTACAGAAAATGATTGTGTATTTGTTAATCTGCGATGGATCCGCCAAGCGGTACAGCTTGGTAAATTGTTTCCGAACAAAAAGTAATACATGGCCGAAGAACCGATATTAAAATAAAACTGATACTACCAGAGAACGAGTGCTTTACCATTGTGACCACCGAGCCTCTAAATTGGAATTGTTACATTTTAATAACTGAATAATAATAATAATATACTAATAATATACTATTTATTTCATAATACATACAGTATGAAATACGTCAAGAGGGTACTTAATGATACAATTCAGTAGTACAACAAATACAATCATTAGTTAGTGATACAAAAATGTAATCACATTATAATTTTGAAAAAATCATCTATATCATACAGACATTGGGATATTAAAATGTTTTTTAATGATACTTTAAACATATTGAAAGAAGTTCCTTTGAATTTATTTGGAATATGATATATATTTTTAATATCTGCGTCACAACACTTCTATGTATCTTTGATGATGTAGTTTGTGGTATACGGAGGCTTTTTTTCTTGCACTCGCGGGTGTTACATTCGTGATCAGTTTCATATTTCGAAAAAAAATCGGTGTAATGTTTTTTTGCAAAACACGCACATTCATATATATATATAGAGCAGGTAGGGTAAGTATTTTATATTATTTGTAGACTTCACTGCACGTTTCTCTCTTTTTTAAGTTGAATATACTTCTTAGACATGATTTCTGCAACACAAATATTCTGTTTGCTTCAGTGGAGTTAGCCCAAAAGATGATTCCATACGAAAGTCTAGATGCCACGTACGCATGGTAGGCGGATAGAGCTGCATCAATATGTACTTGCGAGGAAATTACACGTAGAGCATATACCATTCCAGATATATTTTTGGTAAGTATATTGACATGTTCTTTCCAGTCCAAAAGACTGTCTAGTTCTACTCGAGAAATCTTGCATGTTCAATCGATGTTAGATTAACGTTATTATAATTTATCTTGATATCATCTCTTTTTTGCAAGAAGAACTTTATTAAATTTGTCTTGTCCACATTCAGTTTTAGGTTGTTCTTTTCAAACCAATTATTCATCTTTTCTATGGTATTTACTAGCGAATCGTGTAATAGGGCATTATTGTGCTCGGCAATAATGACAGACGTATCGTCCGCAAACATATTAATAAAGTGTTCGCTAACTTGCGGTAAGTCATTCATGTAGAGTAGGAAAAGGAAAGGTCCTAGAATTGATCCTTGAGGGATCCCGCATGCTACTTCTATCCAGTCGGAACTAAGTTCATTATTGTCGTACTCAGCCACTACACGCCGCACTCTATTGGACAGATATGACGTGAGAAGCTTGTGGACAATGCCTCTGAAGCCCTGTATTTCTAATTTTTTCAGAAGAGTATTATGGTCAACACTATTAAAGGCTTTTGATAGGTCCAAAAACACTCCTGCAACCCTCTTCTTTTCGGACAGCATTTGTGTGATTTTACCAATGGTCATAAATATGGCTCTTTTTGTAGATCTACCACGAATGTAAGCATTTTGCCAAGTAGTTAAAATTTTACAGGTATCAGTAAATTCCATCATTCTCCTCAAGATAGTTCTTTCTATGATTTTTGCAACCACCGAGATTAGAGCGATTGGTCTGTAATTGTCAATGTCATTTTCATCACCTTTCTTAAATACAGCTTTTATTATGGTCGCTTTAAGATGGTCCGGCAAAATACCATTTCTAAAACATGTGTTTATTATTGAAGACAATGGCGTGCATAGCAAGTCTGCACAACTCTTCATTACTTTTGTTGATAAACTATCCGCTCCACGTGCTTCTGTATTTCTTAATGAAATAATGATATTGAAGATCTCATTCGGCTCTGTCTCATATAACACCATTGATTTTTCATTAATTTTTATATACTTCGTGCATTCCCTACTTTTAGTAGTCGTTGTGTTTACACTGGCAAAACAGTCATTCATATGATTAAGTATTTCTTGATGCGATTTGCCATGGTGTGCACATAGATTTTCTAAGTTAAACCGCTTTTTCCTTCTTTTGCCTGTAATTCTGTTTACCAGCTCCCACGACGCTTATTTTATTATCAGATGTTAATATATGATGTGTATTACAATCTTTCTTTTTATTTTCTATAGTTGTATCTACATATTTGCAATAATTTCTATAGAATTCTCTAGGAATTGTTTTATTCAGTACACCTTCGTATAATTGACGTTTAATACTGCATTTTTCACTTATTTCGCTATCTATCCAAACTGGTCTTTGTAGATTCCATCTCACTACTTTTTCAGGACAAATTTCATTGTAAATTTTAACTATCGTTGAAATAAATAAATAAGTACCTTTGTTTGGATTTGGTTCCGACGTTATTGTGTTCCAATTTACTTCTTGCAGGCGTCCGCGTAACTGCATTATCTCTCCATGGGAAAAAAACCCTAATCTTCTTTAGTCCTTGCGTAGGTATTTTTACAGTAAAATTGAAGTGACTTTCTTGTCCAAAATGATCTGAAACACTCGTTTTATTTACAGAACTTGCATAGGGAATATATGAATTTATGAAAATGTTATCAATCAGTGTTGCTGATGTTTCTGTTACTCTCGTCGGATCTAGTATAGTTTGGTGTAATCCGAACGATCGTAGCAGATCCAGAAAACTTTTGACTTTCCTTTCGGTTGTATCCATAAGGTTTATGTTAAAGTCTCCACATACAACTGTTGTATAATGGACCTCCTTAGATGTCAAAGATAAAAGAATATCTTCCATTGTACTATAGAATAAGTTAAAATTTCCTAGTGGTGGTCTGTAAATACTCAGTATTATAAACTTGATTGTAGGAAGTATTATTGCAGAACATTCGATTACTGATTCTATACTTTTCTGTTTCAGGTTTTCCAGTTCAGTAGCTTCTATATTTTTCTTAACAAAAATACATGATCCGCCGTGCAGTGAAGTTGTTCGGGAGAAAATGGAAACCCGTTTATAATTTTGTAAGTTAACGTAGTCCACACTATCGGGTTTAAGCCAGTGCTCAGTGAAAGCCACCACACTGTATTTGAAATTGTTTTTGTTTAAAAATTCTTCTATATGACTTAATTTGTTTGTTATTCTTTGTATGTTTTGATGAAAAATAAAAAACGAAGTTGGTCCTTGGTTAGTTTCCGAGTACGTTTTATTTACGTTTCCTGTTGACTCCTCCGCCAGATCTTCTCTAAAAAACGATTTATTCGCACTCCTGAAGGCCAAAGCTCCGCTTTCATTGCTTCGTTTACTTTTACAATAGGTACCGATACTTTATAAGACGAGTATTCATTAGGATGTTTTGATTTTAATTTCTGTGTTTTCGCTGAGTCGATTCCTAAAGATCAATTATATCAGCTTCATTTGTATTTGTACAAATCCATAAACATGTAAATATGCATAGGGCATTACACCTTTCAGTTCAGTGTTCGTTGCCGTACCGTGAATTACGCTCATATTTGACCGCTTCTTCTGCCTTCGTAATACTGTTTTAAATTCAACATCATTCTCTGTTCCGCTGACCAAAATCGGATCTATTTTATCATTTGATGCATAATTTCGTTTAAAAGCATCTGCTTCTATTATCTATCTATTCTTATTCTCAGTTGCGATATTTTTTTGTTGTTGGGTTAGGTCAGTTTCGGTCGCTCGACCTTCCTCAATAACATTTTCTTTTGGTAATTTTTTTGCCTTGTGTATATGCAATTAAATTCCAATTTCTTGTTTATTTTTATTCCATCTGTTTGAAGTTGCGACCTCTTTTGGCGAAGCTTCAAATTGCTTATAGGAAGGATTTCGGACTCTAACCATTTCTTTTAATTCCTTTATTTCTTGTAATAGATATTTATTTTCTATTTTTAATTTCTTCAGTTCATTTTGAAAATTTAACATTGTAGTGCTTATTATTTTTTCTACTGCTTTATTTATATGTTTACTTATGAAAGTTTGTAAATCTTCCTCACCTTGTTTATCTACTTGCTCCTGCTTTGAAGAGGTTATAGTTGTTTTGCAGCCCGGGCAGGACCGTTCACGGATAGATCCGCTCTCTTTCATAACATTAAGATCCTTTTCGGATAATTGCACACATGCTATGTGGTAATTACTGTTGCACTTACTTCTACAATTCACATAGTCATCGTAACGACCGATAGTTTTATCACACGCGATACACTTAATCGCCATCTTACTATCAGTATTATGTATGTTATATCGTTGAAATCAGAAGAAAATAAGCTATTTAAGAAAACAATAAACAGAGTAGAATTCTATTAAAAGAAATAAATTGAAGGTGCCTTAACGTTTTCGACATGTTCAATTATCAACTTAAGATTTCCAATACAATTAGGACAAGAAAGTATCTTAACAAATGTCTCTTACTATTCAACATTTTCTGAACTATATATAAGCGAAAATTAAAACCGGAAAATTCTTCTTGATATAATTAAGTAAATCTTGAATCTACCAACATGGGGGGTTGTTGGGTTATTATTTAAATAAAATTCAGCAATTTAAAAAAAAACATCCCTCAGCATCTCCAAATATTGAGTTCGGTTCATGGTTCCAGAAACAAAGTACAGGGGACCAGGACCATGTTCGGAAATGCAACTCCGCATATCATCACTGCTGGTGGATGTTTCACAGTTTTAACGAGGCATTCGTCCTTGTACCTTTCAGAAAGGGTCTTCTCCTCACATACAAAGCGCCATCCGTTAAGGATTCTATCCCACATTCGTCACTGAAGAACTCCTAATAAAGAACACAAAAATCAGAAATAACTAAACATAACACTGTTTACCGAATTTTTTTTTTGTAAAAACAAAAGAAAATACTAACTCTTTTCTAGTCATCCACAGCATAATTCTGATGCTGTTTAGCCCATTGCAATTTCGCTTTCTTCATCCTAGCAGTTAGTTTGGGCTTCTTAACCGGACGTCTACATTTTAAGCCGCCTTCGTAGAGTCTACGACGAAGTGTCATGTGTGATATTTTTATGCTATCTTGTCGCAGGTTCCGAAGTATCGTTCGTGCCGATGCCCTACGGTTTAGTGAAGTCGTCGATATTATTTTTCTGTCCGTTCGAGAAGTGGTTATTCACTTTTTGCGACAGTTCCTTCTATTTGATGTGGTAGGTTGTAAGTTCTGTGTTAGCCGTTTCGAAATTCGTGACACAGTAGCAAATGAAACTTTCACATTTTTCGCTATTTTCCGCTGGGTTAGTTTGTTTTCAATCAGTAATGAAGCAATAATGTCTTTCTTCTCATTACTGCTGTATTTTTTACGGCCCATGCCGACAAATAACAAAACACAAACTTAATATCACTAAATATATACAAAAGTGCCTTAATACATATCTGTCTATACTATACTAAATAGCTGAAATCTATATGTTTACACTATACACAAAAATACAATAATTTATTTACACTAATTTCGCAAAAAAGCCACTTATCAGTAACTGTCCTCGACAACGCAATTGACGGTATCTGAGACGATATTCCGATCTTCGGATTTCTATCGAAGGGTATTAAAAGGAACTATTACGATGAAAAGTGGTATTTATAAAGTAAACAATAATGTTTACCGAAATTTCCGGGAATTTTATTATTTGGAAGATATTCACAACGAAAGTAAGTTTTAAAGTACTTTCCTAGAAGTTTGTAATTTATTGAACACCTACTGTATGTTACATATTTTTAGATCCACTGTATCATATTATTATTATTTCGAAATTCTTTGCTACAATGTATTCCAATATTTCTTAGACTTTATCATGCTGTGTTTCTTGTATTCGTAATGTTCTTTTCTCTCCATAAATTTTAAACCCACTATAAAATATGTTTATCCGATACATACAAAATTGCAAGTAGTAATATATTAAACCGCGATTTACTTACTTTAACGCTAAAGAAAAATTAAGTAAATTTTCTTAATGAGATTCAATTAATATATCTATTTTCTGACCTTTATGTACTTATATTTTTATTCCTGAATTATTTCCACTTGTAGGTCAATAAAACAACAAATAATTAAATACCAATTTATTCCAGAACATATAATAATATGAGATTTAAGTATTATTGGTAAAACTGTTGGTCATAAGTCCCAAATACCTATAATGAAAATGTCGAGCCCGTGGGTACTAACTATTGGCGTTGAGTGTATCTCCGAGCCCGCCTCTCTCCCCTAATGTAGGACACAAAAGATTGTAACTGCGTTCGCGTTGCAAAAAGCTTTTAACATTCACAAGGTATTATATTAGTGCTTGGTGGAGATGGCACTGTCGAATCCTTACAAAAACTAGAACGCACACAAGAATGTAGGTAAGACCGTTGATTAAAGTACGTCGACACAATTCAGAGTATCGAGATAAATTCTATGCATATGCAGCAAGTAGTTTATTGATTCTTACCTAAAAACTGTAGAACTGATTTAAATGGAAAATACTAGAATAAAAGCAATATTGTGAACAAATCAAATATAAATCTACTAACAATCTAACAATGTATGAGTTAAATTAATTTATTAAAGTCCATACAAAAGTTCTTTAAGAGCCCTTACATTTCGTCGAGAAAACTAATAACTTTTGTTATATAATCTACATACACAAACTTTATAACTTTGTCCGAAATTTCAACGTGTAGAATCGCATTATAAAACTTGACTATAGAAGTAGTTCGGCATTCTCTTGAATTCTCTAGTTTATTGTAGACATCTAAGATGAGAATATTGTCTATTGAATTAACCCAGAAAACCCAGTAAAACTTCAAGATCTCCTTCGAGTGAATAATAATTGAATTAGGACGAAACAAAAAATAACTTACTTAGGCGGAAGAGAACCGCCGCTACTCTTTCCTTGTGTATCTTAAAACAAAAGGAAAAAGATCCTTTTCCGTCTGTATATTGTATTATGGCGCCCTCGGTTTCATACCACCAAGTTACTTTATCTAACTGTAGCAATTAATTGCATTTTGTTTACAAAACCGAGCACCGTTTTTAGAGACGCTTATGAGCGGAAACGGGTGCGGTTCTTCGGGTTCATCATTTTTGTTATAATACTGCTTTTTTCACGGTATAGTAAATTTGTTTGGGATTCTCCTAAAAAACTCCACAAATTAAAAATTTTCACGCGTATGTCATATCAACGAAAAAACTTAATGTACAAAAAAACCCTAACACACACATTTTATATCGTGAAGTTGTTTTCGGACATATCGTGGCGTTTTGTTAATAAAAGCCGTTGATACAAATTAAGCAAATGGATGCTTCCATTTTACTTAAAATTTATTTTTAACTTTTTGACACACACTGAAGCAGTAATTAAAAACTGACCTTTCTGCTTCAGAATTATAAAATTATTTTATACAAAAAGGTCCAACAATTATATTTTTCACCATCATACGTGTTGTGTAATAAAGTAAACATCAAGATAATTTATAGTGACGCACAAAATTATTCTAATGCACCATCTTATGTATCACCCACGTTGACGAACAGTAATAAACATACCCCTTGGTTAAAAATCAAAATATAACCCTTTTGTTATATTATAAATATATAACATGCCCCTCTAGCCACTATCGCGAGATACTCAAACTGTCGTATTCAATAAGTACAAAAGCGACACCTGAAATGAAGATCATAGAGTATCCCTAACTGTAGCGTCTTATTTTCTCAGAGAAAGAGAATCATGACTTGAATAGAAACCTGTTAGTCTTGGCATACTGGCGACACTCAACTATTTGCAGCCCATAGCTTATTTCTCTACAGATGCTCATGTTCCATACAGTATAACACTGTTTATACTTAATTAAGTAATTTCTCCATCCACCATAGTGTTTTTTTAAATTTTTTCTAAGTATTTTAAATAATTTTTTATCCATTTATCCATTGTCAAATAAAAGCTCGTAGAGCATTATAAGTATGATGGAACTAAAGAAGCTAATTTAAATGGTATCGTTGCTAGTAGTGGCCTGCACTCTAGTAGCCTAGTCAAACATGCATAGACATGTATGTACAAGCGTGAACTACTAGTGTAGCACAGATTTATTAGAACTGTGCCAGTTATGAGGTATCAGTGAACCGATAAACACGTCATTCAAAGTAGGTTGTGTGTCTACATTATTTTTTATTAAATATTTAAATTTATTTATTTCTCTTAATTAGCAGGCAGTTACAAAATACTTAAAGTTTATTTAAATGATTTGCTTTGTTTGTATGTGGTTAAGTAAAGGATGAAACCTTACTCCATTAGTGAAATAGTGTTATAAATTCTATTTTGAGTGTAAAGGAGAGAAGCAAACAAATGTCTAAGCCGCACATATCTGTTGTCTGTCGTGTTCTGGACTACTTACCCCACGGAGAAATAGCAGAAACCACACGTCATTTTCTATCCTTATGAGTTGGAGAGACCCTAAAGATCATTCCTCTAACTGATGTTTCTGCTTAAGAAACATTAAAGGGATTACATCAGATCACAACATAGTAATGTATCCTAACTTGTATTTTGCAATAAGTCCAATTCCACACTGCAAAGAATTGCCTATGCCAGGCCTCCAAAACATATGATATTAAATGAAGAAAGCTAAGGTTGTGATAAAAGTAAAGAAAAGAGATTTTGGTGACACAACTTCGGTATAAAGCTAATTATCGGAGCCTTATTTAGTGATTGAAGGAGATCTTGACGATCTCATGCTGGAGTGAAAGTCATATAGGTTACTTGAAATCCTTACTTCCAGACTAAGAGGATGGCATCTTCTTCAAAGCATGCAAAAATATATGTTTATCGTAATCATCATTCTCAATTTATAGAGATTGTTTTGAAGAAAGTGACTTGGTTTTTGGTAATGACATTTGTTCTCTTCTGGAGACATTTAGTATTGAGCACAACCTAATAAAATGACACCTGTTCATTGATCCATCTAAAACTAATTTAAAACTTGCTTTTGCATAACCATAATAAACTGCCATCAATACCTATGGCTCGCTCTGCTAGTACACATGAACAAAACTTTACTAGAAAAGCTTGAATATGGAATGAATGAATGCAATATTTGTAGTGATTTGAAGGTTATTGCGCGTATTCTTAATCTGCAGCTTAGCTATACTCACAACTTCACACAAAATACTTTGTATTTGATGTGACTGCTATGAAGCAAGAAAAAAACCATAGCATTAGAAAAAAATGGTCTATATACGAATTATTCATTCATGTCTATCTACCTCGGTTCAAGTCAAGTTCAGGTAATATTAATGGAAAAGTATATCAAAGCGTCGGACCATATTTCCAGTTTCACGTACTTAACGTACATAGAAGCTTCCTAAAATTGGTTGTGTAAAACTTAGGAGGGAATATTTGTGGATATACAAATACGGTCACGAATGCGTTCTTAAAATTTTGAGGAACTACTGAACCCACAGAAAAAAGACGGAAAGCTACCCTAATATTAGCAACAACCTTATAAACATTTGGGTTGTAATATATCTTAAAAAGTACACTTGTCGCACTCGGACTTACATAGATTCCTTCTATGCAAATCTTGACACAATGAATAATGAACACGGGTAAGTCTGAGTTAGACAGAATGTTTGAATATTGTGTACAATTAGGAAGCCCTCCAACTCGATTGTGGCAGCAACAGCCGGTTTGGAACCGTACAGGCCACTTCCCCGCACCGTCTTAAGGAGATCAACTTGTTCACTGGTAGCTGATTTATCAAACCATAACTCAAACAACCCACAGCCAGTAAGGGCTGTATCAATTGAGGAATAGAGGCTCTGGCAAGAAAACGAAAGACCTTCGACGAATATTATATAGTTCAGAATGTATAAAGTATTAAAATGTTTGAAATTATAAATACCCATCTCTCAGAAACCTTACATGATGGAAAAAATGAATTCAGAAAAAAAAACATCAAAATAATATATTTCTGAGATACAAACAAAGTTTCTTTCCTGTTTCTCAGAGTTAGTCGAAGAGGTAGCTGGACAGTTTTGCACTACAAAAGGGCGCAAAAACATACAAAATCGCATATAAATCGACCAGATCTTACAGGTATATAATAAGCCGATTGGAGTGTAACGTAATCGTGTGGCATACACCTCAAAGCATTTGTAAAGATGAAATAGTACTAAAACTATTAGATTTATAAAACAAATTATATTATTTTTACATGATAATTAAAGAACGTTCGCTTAAATAGTTGGGTCATTACAAAGGACTAAAATTTGTACGCTGACTGAAACTTATATTTAAAACTCTTAAAGATGCTGTACATTAAATTTGAAAGCAATATTTACGCCGAAATTATTACATTCGCCGTTTTACAAATAGGAAGGGCATCGACAACGCATGGATTTACATCAAAATAGAAATAACTTTTATTTGTTGAATCACAATAGCAAGGACAGATGTTCAAAGCGAACCGGATTGCCACCATTATTTAGAACACACCGGTTTAAATGCATATAACCTACCTACGACAGAACAACGATAGGTGGTAAAATTGTGTGAATTTATCATTTCCCACTATTCTACACCGCATCCATTTAAAATTTGCAAAACTGAATTTTGTTTAACAGAAACTATCTATGATAAGAAATATGGCACACAAAATATATCTTCCGATTCGGAATAGGTACCTATTTACGATTTAAAAATTATTAATGTAAATACCACAAATATTATAGTATGGAAATCATTCATGTTACAAATAATGTTTAATTAAATATATTATTTCAATACACAATATCAAAAACGTGCATGCCTATTAAAATATTCAGTTTAACACTCTGCTAGATAAATTAATAAATATGTAAATTCTGATAAAATTATGCGTTACAAAGGCTACATTTTGTTTCATTATCCTCGACAAAACAGTGTCCAGGTAATCACACACACAGTTAAGCTTTTAAACTAGAATAAATATATCAACTGCTCCTTAGTTATAACTAGAATTGAAAACGATTTTATCATTTGAATAAAACGCTATACTTTATTTATATATGAAGCCTGGGAAAGAATATTTTAAAGAAATTTCACTTTTTAACCATAAAGTCCAGTATTGTTATTGCAGCGTTATTTTTAATACAAAACATAACGGATAATCTTTTGCGAAAAATTTTAGTAATATTTTGAGCCAAAGGTTACATTTATAGTTAACTGTACATACATACACATACATACTTTTTACAATACAGACAAACCTTTGTGCGTATGTTTTAATAGAAGTTATCAGCACTTATTAAAAATGATATCATAACATCACATATAGCGCCAAACTAAATAAATTACATCTATTTTGTTAAGATGCATAACACTGGCAGACACTGGTGAAATAATTTGACCTCATGCAAAGCACTAGGGAATCGTAATCAACCGAGATATTAACACGAAATGTGAAGTGCGCCGTAACAGTTTCATTAACAACAAAACACTTGAATTCTAACGACGAGCAGGATGTATAAGAAATTATGTATATGTACATACATACGTATGTAGCGTGGATCATCAAAATACATTAAAGCTTCTTCAAAATCATTAACACACATATAAATGTTGAAATACGAACTATAGTTCTATTTTTAATTATCTCACTATACAACTTTACAAACTATAATAAATACATATATAAATATGATGGTTCCTAAAGTCTTTTGTAAAAATTATAATTTCTGGACAACAATGAAAGTAATGCTAATACAAACGATTACTTATGGCACTTGAAAACATAACCAGGTGCCATTTTATTGGAGTAAATAGCAATGTTCTATACATATGTATAACACGTATTCATACATATTTACGTCACTAAGTTTTGATATATATTTTTTCATTGTATGTAATACACATTCTCACGTTTCGAATGAAGATAGTAAAAATTCTTGTTAAGTTTCTTACGGTATGTCAGTACATATAATCTCAGGCTGCAAATAACCTGTTACTTTTAAACAACTTATGAGTCATCTGATTCATATCCTATCGGATAGCCAGGCGGCCCTATAGACATTAGCATTCCATCAGATAACCTCGAAACTAGCTTGGGACTGCCTAGAAAACCTACGTACACAACAAAATCACTTCGGTATGAAATACACAGAAAAGAGATGATGGGACAGCCATCAAGGCTAGTTGCCTTGATGGCAGCAGATATGCTGTCTCTCAACCGAGTACAGCTTAGAACCGTGATAAGTCTGTTAACAGGACGCGACTGTCTAAGGAAATAGCTACACAGAATTGGCATCTTTAAAGCTTAGCATATTTGTAAACTATGTAATAAAGAGGAGGAGACAGCCTACCACATTATTTTTGAATGCGTTGCATTGGAACGCCGGAGACAGCCATTGTTGGGAGCAAAAAACCCACTGACAGGATTATCAGAAAAAGTGGTGAAGAGACTAACCTGCTTATATAAATAAAATCACGGTATTAAGGGGATGATCAAAATCCCGACTCGTCCCCAGTGATAAAACACAAACAAACCTGTTACTTTTGCTAACTAAGTAGTTTAATTATTCAAAGCCCTAACGTGATAGATTTACATAAATTTCTTGAATAATGACGACTAAATGATTATCATGCTGAAGATATCGAATATTAGATCATGAATTCGGTGGTAGATTTTTTAGTATTTCAATTACCCATTTAGCAATAACTATGTCATGTTCCAACATCCGTTTTTAAAAAATATAACGGTCACTTCATACTCTCTAGGTAGCGGAACTTATGACATTATTTACACTCTTCAGCTAGTTCCATAGAGAGGATATTCATTTTATCTTCTATTTAGTTAAATCAAATTGTCTAAATAAAACTGCTATATACATACAACCCAATACATCAAGAGAAGTTTCAGTTTATACTATTCCTTTTTTATATAATACATTTAGCACAAAACCTGAACTAATAAAATCCATTGCAATACATTCAAATAAATTAAATGAAAGAGATTGGTGTAACGATAGTGGTCAACTAAAGTCGATAAGAGAATTCGATACAGAACTATATTATTCATTGTACGGTTAATTTACAAAGTAGTAGCAAACTAGACCTGTTTCAACATTCATATATGTATTGTTTTAGATTAAAAGCTTTTTTGTAGTAGTTTTACAGAATGTACATGAAAAATACACATTTAAAAAAACGATAGTTGCTAGACAAATTAACTAAAAGCTTTTTGGGTATTTATATACTTGACAGAAACAGGTTTGCACAATAAATTAGCATGCTAGTGTAAGGATCTCAAATATTTGAAAATAAGGATATTTAATAAACAAATGCCGACAAAAATAAAAGAAGAATACCTGAAACCATAACCTTTATTTGTTGTTTAAAGTATATGTATATACGAGGGAGCGTTTTTATATTCGCGGAATGAGCGGGTTGTAGGAGGGTGATTAGGCGCATTGGGGAGTGGCCTGTGCAGCGACTCATAATTAGTATAAATACGAAGTTTCATTGTTATTAGACAAGGAAAATCAGTCGCGACCATAATGAATGAGATGTCATTGTTTTACGGCGATTCTTGTCCAGGAAAAACCATGGTGTACAAGTGGCATAGTTTATTTAAACAAGGAAGGGAATCCCTTGAAGACGACCCGAGGCCGGGCAGGAGCATTGAGGTGACCACGCCAGCACTTATCCAAAAAGTTGAAAAATTGTACTCGAAGATGCTCGACTAAAGAAGAAACAACTCGCAGAAATGGTTGGAGTATCCGATACAACAATTTTTAAAATCCTACACGATCATCTCGGCATGTCTAAGGTCAGCGCAAGATGGGTACCGAGAATGCTCACGCCGCCGCAAAAACAACAGCGCGTAGAGTGTTCGCGTGCATTTTTGGACCTCTGTAATGAAGACAAGGATGGTGTATTGAGTCGAATTGTTACTGGAGACGAAACTTGGGTTCATCATCATGAACCTGAGTCCAAACAAGACTCCATGCAGTGGCATAAAAAGGCCAAAGCACCTCCCAAGAAATTTAAAGTGTCACAATCAGCTGGGAAACTCATGGCAACGGTATTTTGGGACTCGGAAGGAATATTGTTGATTGATCATAAAGATAAAGGTGTTTCTATAACCGGAGAATATTACAAATCTATTCTACGTGAATTCCTAATAAGGCTTTTAATACGTCAGTTAGTGCAAGCGTCCATGGCGCAATGGTTCGCGCGACGGCTTAATAACGCAAATGCACGGATTGTTTAGGGTTCGAATCCCGGCAGATTAGTTTTATTTTTTATTTTTTATATCCAACAATAATGCTACAAATTCAATAACACTACAAAAATCAGAGATTTTGAAGACTATAAAATCGATTTTTTGAGGATTAAGGTAAATAATGAATAATTTTTACAATAACAAAAATGATCACGTGCTATTATTCGATTTTTAATTGTTACTAACGACGAATCATTTGTCAAAATAAACAACAAAACTTAATCAAGATTAAAAAAAAATAAAAAATAAAATTAATTTCTCGGATTGGAACCCCAAACAATCTGTACCTTAAGTTATTAAGGCGTCGCGTGAACGTTTGCGCCACGGCCACTTGCAGTAACTAACGTGTTAAAAGCCTTATTAGGAATTCAAGTACAATAGGTTTAAAAATAATAATTTTTTTGGCTTTATTAAAATGACTTTCTTTGTACTATGATTGTGGAAATGTTCATTGTTAACCCAGTTATAATATTCGGCACTTAAATTTGGATGAAGTAGCATTAGGGAGATAATATTCACCGAAAACCGATTTTACATGTATTTTCCCTATGTCCCACTCGACCGTGGAAACCCTGTATATATATTTATGAACATTATGTTTACATACTCTTTTATTTTTGAAATATTTTCAAGGTTACCTCGAAATTGAAGACAACATTTTTGTAGCTTGCGTAAAAACTATGAAATATCTTGAAAAGTATAAAAGAAAAGATAGTACCTTATATACATGAATGGAAAGGTATTAGAATGAGGAATCTATCGATCTAACAAAATATATAGGGTGCCATTTAAAAAAATGAAGTTATCTGGAAACGAAGTTCCGGAAATGCATTGAATCATTTCTAACAACCGGTAGTAGGTTTTCATCTCCTGTTGATGTCATTGTCTATACCGGACTATATAGTTTACATATTCTTGATTTCATTTCGATAACTATTTTCAGGATGAAGCTATCGCGGCATACGAAAAACACCGAATCGGGATAGTTTTTACGAAAACGTAAAATATCTCCGTAACTATTAGGAATAGGGGTAGGGTGGTTTATATAAAGTGGGAATATCTTTAGCGTACTACTCAAAAATGCCAAAATATATAGGGCGTCCCATTTAAAATAACGGAGCAAGTATGTGTTTACCTACTTTTGAGACACTCTGTATAGTTAAAAATATTTTTAGGTTATGCAGAACATAAATTTAGATAACTTTTCTTTATAACTTTTTTGTCTATTTTGACAAGTATGGCAGATATCTAAGATCCACGTTGAAACGGGACATCCTGTACAAACATGTCCGTGACAATATTATTCTGATACAGTTATAGTTAAGTGTTCCTAGTTTAAGCAAATCACGTTATTCTCTATTAGCTTAGCAATCACAACTATAGTGTATATATGTACAGTTTGTGTATTAAGTAATGTCTTCCCCTTTCAAGCGCTTATCAAACTTTCTTCTGCTCATGCTCGTTCGGTCGTTTTCGTAAATGCCCCTTGAGATGTATGTATAGTTTCCTATTAAGGATATCTCGACCGAACGAAAACGACCAAATCGGCGTGAGCGGAAGAAAGTTTGATGTACTCTTGAAAGAAGAAGACATTACTTACTACTCAAACTGTACATGTATTATGTATCGGAAATTAAATTCTACTCAATAATATTATTACCTAATATGTAGTAAAGTATTGAAAACATATCATCTGCGATAAAACCTACATACATACTTTCATCTCTGCAATATTCTAACAAAAATCTAGCTGTTAATATTGGTTGGTTATGTACAAACGCAGACCATTATCCGATAATCTCTTTCACAATAACGCATATTAAAGTATACTGTCAGCTCAATTATATTGAACATTATAAAGTTAATGAAAGGGTTCGTTTAAATCAAGAAACTAAAACGAATTAGTTATCTAAAGTTCAAGTACTGGAATAATCTTTTTCTAAGAAAAAAAAAATCCTATTATAAAATTGATAACATCTTTTAGAGCTTTTTATTAAAAACATTCTTTTATAGTTATAGCTTTTTGATTTACACATTTTGGGGCTTGCAATTTACTTTACCACTGACTTTAAATTTGAACAAATGTAGATACAGTAGTTTGTGTAACACAAAACAAGTAATAAAATACATTTAACTGAAAAAGGAAAAGATTACGAAGTAGATACAGCGGTATTTTGGCAAATGTCGTAATTGGATCGTATTTTATGCTGAGGAGTGGTTCAATAACAAACCAACTACATTTCTTTCTAAGTCAAACCTCAAATGCATTACCGTCACATTTTTTCTAAGCGAATCATGCTGTACTTTCAATTTCGTAAAAGATTTCAGTTACTTAACATACATACATACATAATTTTTTTTATTATGATTTTAAAAAATTCACCTTACCAAACGAAATGTTGTGGACAATAGAACAAAATTGTTTTTAAATTATAAATACATATAGCCATGACTAAAAATAAATTTTAGCAAACTTGTATTATTATTTTTAACTGTTTTTTATTATTATTATTAACTGTTATTATTATAAACTTATCGCTTGTCCGGCTATCATTTGCAACTCTCGCGGTGTAGTTTTTGTGTGCACAATAAGTTTATGTTGTGTTCAATGGCTTTGTGACAGCATCATATCGCCTTTTATGATGCCGCGCTGTTAATCACTTTGCTCCCAACAGCGAATGGCAAGTCGATCCGGGATTAAACTCTCTGAAAAAATGTCACCGTCCCTCCAGAGAATTGAACCCCGGCACCTATCGTCCTCTCACAACAATAGTCAGCCGCCTAACCACTGCGGCCATCGACCCGTTTACTGTATTATTATTATTATTATTAACTGTATTATCATAACTTACTTATACCACATTCATTTAGAACCTTTTTAACTTAATATTATGTGGCACAATAAGTTTGAAGGTTGTGGTGCCTTACCGGTGACTACAGGTCGAACGGGTCTGCGGGCTAGGGAAAAAGAACTTAATGTTATAGGTACTATAAAAGTGCGTTTCATACATATTTTATTGTAATAAATTCTGTTAGATCATGTTTACCAAACGCATTATTGTAAGGTAAAAGCACACCGTCACATACAGGAATTTCTACTGATACAAAAATATATTCACTTAAGTATTTTTCTAATGATCTGCGTTAGCTAAACGAAACTAGCTAGTAAGTGGGTGGCACAATAAAAGCTACGATAATTCATATCTACTTAATGCCGCAAAGAAATGAAACCTGAAACGCCAGTTGTAATTTTTTATTATAATTATAAGTAGCCTCTGTGTGAGAATAAAACTAATCATCTGTCGCTTCCTGCTTCTTCAGAATAGACTGGTTAATCAACTTGCGAGAAGAAACATATTGTGTCATCTATTTTCAATTAAACAATTTTCTATTATTTCCTGGTACTAGTATATATTGTTTATTCTGCGTCTTTTATTTGATTACGTATAGATGCGTTAAGTTCCTGTCACACAGTTTCTCAAACTACAATCTTCGCAGACAAAGAGAATTACTATCAAAAAAAAAGAAACATACTATTATTATTCCCTCCTGAACGTTTTCAAATAAAATATTGCAGAATGTATGTAGAAATGTGGATACATATTATATATTACTCAGCAAAATGTTGGCATCATCCACTGCAATAAGAGGAGTTGATAAATAGGTCTAGACAGTACCGCAAAATGGTAATGTTAGTATTATGTATAAGTGTATGTGTATATGTTTACATTTTATTGGAATAACAGAAAACGAAATCTGTATGCCTCGGATTTGCTTTAGACAGTACACATATATTTAGATAAGCATTGAATCTATCCGCAGTAAATATAAATTTGTTGTGCAAACAATCTACCCTAGTATAATTCCTATTTATCATCGCGTAGAAAATCACAGAAAAGGCTATCCTAACACTTAATTCTTACATAAATTTTATTTAAATAACTTTTTAAGAAAACTTTATATCTAAGAAATAAAAAAAATCTTTAGTCTAAACCAGCACAATTTTTTATAGTGAGTGCAGTTATAGCGACTTTAGAAGCTATGTTACTTGTCAAGATAACCGCTAGAACCCTTGCTGTGTATATATTTCTAGAATATGTAAAGAAGGTGAGGAGGGTGGAGGACTTTTTTCTGATTTATTGAAAATTTTGTAAGACTTCTAAAAAGTATTCTTTGCATGTTCAACAACGTGCAGTCACTAGTTTCTATTAAAACAGTAAAAGCGTAAGCATTAGATATAAACTGACTTGAATGGCAAGAAGTTTCTATTAAAACAGTAAAAGCGTAAGCATTTGATATAAACTGAGTTGAATGGCAAGAAGATAGACCTAATCAGAAATTTTGAGAATATGGGGGCGCATGTAAATAATAATAAAAAACAGATGCTCGAAGTATATACCAGCATGTAAAGCGCCTCTAATATGTAGCATACCCACCTACTACGTGGAAGTCCAATACCTTGATTGATAAACGAGATAACAAAATCTCCTTTGATTCGACGTGTTTGGAATTGATAAACGAGAATAGGCGAAAAGAACTTTCTAGCAATAGAAACCAATTTATTTTAAATTTACGAGAAAATCAAATGGTACTAACTGGAAGTGAGAGTTTTAGAGACGTTTAGCTCGCTATGTTTTTCACTCAATTTTCGTCGATCATGATATCAGACATTTTCTGGTTATGTCAATCAACAAAAACAATGTAATAGCACGTCAGAACTGAGAAGATGAGCAGAAAATTTTTAGTTTTAGTTACACGAAATTATTACTTACAAAATTCCAAATCACGATATTTATTAGTTCCCTATATATATTCTTCTAACCAAATCTGGATAGTGAGATACCCTGTATATATTAGGTGACTCTATATGACAGAACAAGATGAAATTAAATTAAAACTATATCAGAGCGTATGAATTGATAACACTTTGTTTAATTTGAAAAATATTGACTTAATCTTAATGGATTTAGTATTTTAATATGATTTTGTTTAATTTTACTCGTTAAAAAATCATAAAGGCTACATGCAGATCTGACAAGTAGGTATCTAAGATGCAATTAAGTGGACTATTTATTCACAAATGGTCGAACTACTAAAACCGTTCTCTATGCATGTTTGTCCATTCAACAATATCTAATTTGTTGTTTTTCGATAAATGTAGTTTGATACAAAGAAGCATTTATTGCGTTCAAGAAATTATTTGAAAGTAATAGATTACTTTGATTCAGGGACTGTTTTATTACATATACGGGGTTAGTCAAAAGTATGGAATGGGCGGTTTATTTCCGTCAATATGAACTTTATAACAAAATATCTTTAACAAAAGTTTTTTTACTAATTATTCTCCATGTCTTAGACTACTCGTGGTTTTTATGTCAACGTATGTCCATGTTATTAAGGCATATGAAAAAAGTATCAAGTCATTTCAAGAAAAAAAAAAGAGGAATAAAAATCTGCAAAAAAATCACTTGGTTGCCATTAAAAAAAAATAATACATTTCCATGAAAATACGTTGACATAAAAAAAACCTCGAGTATAGTCTAAGACATGGAGAATAATTAGTAAAAAAAACTTTTGTTAAAGACATTTTGTTATAAAGTTCATATTTACGGAAATAAACAGCCTATTCCATACTTTTGACTAACCCTGTATATATACTATGCTACCTATTACTACTAAACAGTTGTGTAGTAATTTTTATCTATCTCACAAAGAGGCCAATAAGTTCTAAAACACTTGTCAGTCACTCGGTCTAGGATGTAACAAATGACCAATGTTACAAGCCATATGACTACCCATTCCATATCTGGCTTTATTAATAACTAAGCATGGCTCACGCGTACCAATGTAGGAGAGTTAGGAGAATTGCTGGCGGCCAGCGTACGACCGAAGAATAACAACCTTGAATTGCAAATTAATATGCAGTCCTACAGTATTCAAATATGCCACAATCGACGAGCTTATTCTAATGGCGAATATAGTAATTTTTTTCTTGTAATTTAAATTAAATACCAAATTGCATGCGTACGCCACTTGTATGTGTACGAAATCGGCCAAGTTTATTTATTTATTTATTTATTTATTTTATTAACAACCGACAGAACAAGCATCTGAAGAAACGAATACATGTGTAGTGTAAGTGTAACAGAAGTAGGTGGCGGCTTTACTCCTCTTGATTTAAATCTTACAATGGATTAATAAACATGTAATTATAGTCTCAACAGGCAATCTCATGTATGAAAACACGCACTGCGAAACAGCCGCAACAGACGATTATCACGCACTTTCCACCAAAGTTTAACGCTATTTTTGCATAATATTTTCGCAAATATTGTTACACACCCTTATTTCTGTCCAGAACAAATAGTTCATGAAAACATGCGATAGCTTTCTACTTAATCAAATAATTTTCCACTATTTCACAGAACCTAACACTGTATGGTTCCTGTCGACTATCTACAGTTACAGGTTTCTAAGAAGTTTTCAATGTTTCCAAAATCTAACAGTTCTGAAAACTTAGCTAGAGATAGTGTCAACCAGTCTGACTAGCAAAATTATTTGCTCTCTCTTTCGGTTTACTAGAAGTTTACATCAACTTTCTTAATATAAATAACATAGTATATTCTTTATAAGTTATTTAAATCGCGAATGCAATTCTACATCAAAATTTATTAAGTTTTACATTTGAACTAAGTTCACGCCGATGAAACTCACTTTTTTTTAAATTAGGCACCCTGCACATTATTGGATTTTTAAATACACTTAATAATTCTGCATCATTCTGGTAAAAGCCTGAAAACGCGTTTTTTTAATGTATTTAGGTATCCGATGTAATACAAACATATACAGTGAGAGTATTCGTAAAATGACAGATAAATTCAATAAAAATTAAAACAGAAATTTTTCGAAATACCCTGAAGACTCGTCGATTTTTATTTTTAGTTCAGTTTTTTTACGTGAGACTGAAATATATGTACATACATACGACACCCTGCATATTTCAGTCTAACGTAAAAAAGTGTAAACTAAAAATAAAAATCGGCGGGTGCGAGGGTTTTTTTGAAATGCTCGCCTTTTATTTTTATCGAAATTATCCGCTACTTTACGAATGCAATATCTACTACATATCTATCAAACAGAACGACAGATAAAATAAAAATAACTGTTGAAATTTTATTTATTTCACATTCATGGAGAATGCAATAGAATTATGGATAGGGCACGTGGACAGATATTCAAATTTACTTGCATAGCAATTGACGCGGAAAATTATCAATACACAAACTTAAACAGAAAAGGAGAGCACTGGGTATGGGAATAAGTTAAATATGTTTTATCCTATATGTCCTGGTCTGATCGTATTTAACTTGTAGTTATTTATTTTATTCGCCATTTTGTCTGAAAGATATAAGCTATGTATAGTTATATGTTGCAGTATAGAGACAATATCAATTATTTTAACATTCAAAGATTACTAGCATTTCAAAATATATTAAAAAGGCGTATTTTCACACTTTCACTAGAAAAGCACTTGTAATTCAAAAACGATAAAAAATATAACCTGATATATCTGATAATAAATTATTCAGAATACAGTTGAAATTAACGATGATTTTAGACGGCCTTGTATACAAGAATATAATTTTGAAGACACAAATTTGATACTTCATATTTCAGTTAACAAATCGCCAAATATGAAGTCTTTAGTTGCAATGCTTTTAGAAGTGCCAAATTTTTAACTTAAAAATCCGTTATAAATTGAAGTAATAACGTTGACACTTCTGTCAGGTTCGTATCATGACAACCGTGTTGTTTTCACAGATAACACGATAAACAAAAAGTTGTGATGTCTGCCCGTAATCGGAATAAGCCTAATTTTCCAAAATTTGACGAAATTTCCATATCATGCGATACATGATTGTATTCAGAAAAAAAACTCCTTTTAAAAGAGCCATAAAAATTGCACGGTTCCAATTTAAATTTTGATGTTAGGTGAGATTACTAAAAATTTGCGCAAAAGAAATTTGTTTGGTTAAGCGTCAATAAAAGTATTTAGATAACAATTTGAATTCTTTCAAACCGCATCTTATTATCCCAAGTAACAAAAAGTGACGGCAAATAAAAGAAATTAGGAAATTTCAGGTTTTCTTCAATATTAAACAAATGAAACACGACAAATAAAATTTGAAAATTGATTCTTAGTGAGCTTTTGAATCTACACCTTTTTGCTAATTTAACCGTCTCTCTATGTCTTCAAATAAAAAAGTTACCCATGTTGTCACTACGAAATCCTAGCACCCCGTATATGTATTTTTTAAGACATTATAGCTGTCTCCCATTAATATCTTATTATTTGTAACGATTTTAAATCGACATTGAAATAGATGTAGTCAGTTCTTATTGGTTTCCTTAGTATGGTTAGCTGTTGGCTTGTTCGCTATTATATTTGCGTAACATAAACAAAAAGTCAGTTCGAAAGTTCAAGGTGCACAGTGTGTTTATTTAAATTGATTTAAAGAAAAAGGTAATAAAATAGTCATGTATTCATTCACTATAGACAAAGATGTACAAATCTAAACAATACCTGTATCCATCATATAAATGCAAACAACTGAATGTTTCCGAATATTTCAGTTGAACCTCAGTTCCACGTCGTACAAATAAATGTAAAGATTTTAAAACCTGAAACGACAGTATGATTAAAAAATTTATTTCTTGTCAATGTCCCCTTATTTCAATGTCCTGCTTGCCACTTCGTAAAGAAGGGTTAACAAGAGGCTCTTATATACAAAGAAGCACTTACCTCGCAATATGGCAAACTGCATTTGGTTAATTGAATTGTCCCGAACGTTTCTATCTACTAAACTATAGTATGAGGGTTCACTGCTACACTTCAGAATGTTCTCTTATGTTTGTTTCTATCGTATGTACTACATATGACGTTGAGTGTTGTCCGATCTTCGCTTATTACGCGTCTGTTCTTAAATAAATAATCATAACATCTTGAAAGCGTAGGCTAAGATTTCTATGTTTTATATTACACATAATTGCTTGAAGTATATTTCCACGAACCTTACTAAAGCTATCTTGTAAAGGTTTTTATTATTGAAGAAGTACAACCTCGAATATATGTACATAAACCGATTGCAAGATTCTTAATACCCTTCAACCCTCTCTTACTGATTCAATGTTATGTTGAACGCGAAACCCTAAGGTGACACTGCCCCAGAAGTGCATTTTATACCGTATCTAGACAATATCGACAGAAACTTGGATATAATACATACCTGATATATGGTACGTATTTCTATATGTTCTTACGCATATTTACTCCAAATACCTATGTGTTTCTAATAAATTAAAACTTTATACTTTTAAATTATATTAAACAAAAACCTAATATAGTGAAAAAAGAATCTATGAGCTAGATAATACCATTGCAATACTTTTCTATGAGTATCTAAATGTAGATTCTAGTAGTTCATCAGAATTTAAACTTCACAATTTCATAATCAAACATTTATTGAAACCCTATCTTTACTTTAATAATCTGGTCTTCAATATGGACCTACCGTTTTTAACACGCCATTTACAAAACTATTGAATGTCGTCAAAATTTAATAATCAATGCAGGAGATCAGTGATGCACAAGTACACAACATCTGAAGTATGCATTTACATGAATAGTCAAAGTACTATAATAATTAATATTCTCAATATAGCATGCCACTAACTACGGCAGAGAGAAAACAACGTGAAATAGGGACAGGGAAAAACATTCATCCGTATTAAACCATGTACGTAGGTACCAAACACGTAGATAGGGAATTTGTAGTGGACGTGTAAACATCCTGCAAATTAGTGATGCAGACCGATGAAGATTAATTGACCGTGACAAGGAAATAACTGTTCGGGCCTCTCTGGAATTTTTACCGACAGTTGCATTTCAACGGAATGAAAACCGAGGGACGCGACACAACCAATAAAAATCAAGGGCGCACAACATTTAACTGCCGGCTGCCGTCTTTATTCGCTCGGAAAAACTACCAAAAAATGAAATCTTTCCGGTTTTATATCTGTTCCAAATTAAACCATAAATTTTGAATGTTTGCTGTTATTGTTCGCTAAGGCTTAACATAGCAATCCAGAATTTTTTGAACAGAGATTTGCAATCCACAATAAAAATGTAACATGTATCTCTAAAAAGTATTTTCGTAAAAAACTGAAAAAACCACGATATTCAATTATTTTGAGCCCACTGTAAACTCTAACTCTTTTTTTTTTTTAGGAAAAGACGCAAAATCTAGTCTTGTTTGAACAACTTTTAGTTTTCCCTTAAATGAATTTATGAATATTGTTAAATTTATACTCATTAAGTCAAGGTTTAAAAGGACACGGTCTGTAGGTCATTGGGATTATTATAAACAACTGAGAAATTACACCACATTAGCTTCAAATGAGGAAAAGACTTAATAAGTCATCAGATGGATCAAATCGATGTTCAAAAGCAGAATCATATTTACAGATATAGGAGACTCATGAAATGATGTTCCCATGTGGAGGAACTTTCACCTTTACTGTGGTCACTGATTGTAGACAAGCTGCATACTATTGGTAAAATCCTTAACAAGCTAGACTGAAGCCTAATATGATCTCCTGGACCTAGTTTTCTAGGGTTGTGATCATATATGCGTCGCTAGTATGATGGCCAAAAACTAAAGTAACGCACAGTAACGACAAGTCTTGCTGCAAAAATACAGCGGTTTGCTTGCATGGGTACTACAGGTGCAATTCGAGCCTATCCAGCTGACCCCACCAGATCTCATTATCTTGCACATACAGATGATGAGGAAAGCGATAATAGGCAAACTTAAATGAAACACAGTCTTCAAATCATGAGACCTAGTAGGCTGTCTACCTTTAGGTGTAACTTAAAGTGAGGCTATCTAATCACCCTCAAAACTTTGGGCCAAAGGAACGCAGTTATACTGGTGTGAGCACCAGGTCACTGGTAATATGAGACTATTCAAACTGCCTTGACCTTGCAAAGAAAGGCGCAGAGTGTCAGCTCATTGAACCAGAGCCATTCTGTAATCTAATTAATATATATATTTTCTGACCTTTATGTACTTCCTTACACCTTATGCACTTTTAATTCCTGCTTTATTTCCACTTGTAGGTCACTAAAACAATAAATAATTAGATATCAATTTATTCCATAACATATAATAATATGTTAACATATATAATATGCAAAACAAATCAGGAATTAAAAGATCTGTAATCTAACTAAAGGCCACATTAGAACTCATCTTCGACGGTGAGAAACTTAACAAAAAACGTGACCAATCATCCATAAAGACAAAACCTCCCATATAGGACGAACACACCGATAAAAAGTAGTTGTTGCTTATGTCAAGACACAGTTATAGTCTCAAAGTTGCTGTTAAATTTAAGTTTTACAGTTGCCGATGTTCTCTTGTAAGCCTTGTTTGCAAACTAAATCTGACATTGTTATTATATGTTACGACTATAATACACTGCTAGAATTGGAGACTGTTTGAGTGGGAATACGGTATATATAAAATATCATTTTACCACTTAAATAAATATATAAGCAATAAATGTTTAATATATTCGATTCGAAATTATTTTGCTTTAAACGTTGGTCATATATAGCAAATAATGAATTTAAAAGCATACAAAACTGGAAGAGTACGTTAAATTTACTAAAATGCAAATGAAAAGTATTGTATAATGTAGTGCGAATGAAAAAAGGCACCAACCGAACAGTCAATGTTCTTTCTGTTCTAATTATTTCAATAGCCGTTCAGCCCATAACGTACGAGAAAAGGACATTATGGTATTTGCGTAAGTAATCGAAATGACCCTTGTACTAATGACACTTCTACTTCTTACTGACTGAACTATACGAACCAACTTGTACGATATGTATGTTAATATTTTCACATTCTACGAAGGCAAATTGGCAATATTGTCGAAAATAATAGGTTCCTCCTACAAACTGAACTGTATATCGTTGGACCCCAAATTCCTGAGCTGAGAGTTATCTTAGATATCACATTGTTTTCTGTCCGTTGATAAATTGCTCCTCTAATCTGTACTACAGTTGAACCCTTCTAAGATTTGTTATCTATGTAGACAATAAGTCAAGTGTTGCAAGCAATAATTTCTACCAAACAACATATTGCTATGTATATACATATTGTACATATGTATATGAAGGAAAATTTTACGATGCAAATGTAATCCATAAATATACTAGGCTTTTTTAGAAGTAATGTCTCCTACATTGAACAAAAAGCTAATTTAAAAAAATTTATGTAATGTGGCTTAGCAGGCACGTCAAGAAGTATTCCTTCGATTTACGAAGCATTATTTTCAGAACCTGACCAAGTAGTAAAAGATGTCTGCTCAGATTACCAATATTTTGCTGTATTTAAACAATAATTCCGTAGAAGATAATTGTAGCGTAAGCGACACAATGACTATAATCGTAATATGATTTATTGTACCAAAATGAAAAGAATTTTTTGCATTTCTTGCAAAACATGCTGATGTCTTCGCATTCTTTTTTCCGTACATGCGGCAATGAACCCAATAATTGGTAACATTTTTTTACTTTCCATTGAGCAATATACAGATTATTACCCTTTTTATCCAATATATTTTTCACAGGTTTAACTTACGGAAATGCTGTTGACTAATCAGCAACTGAACGTGTATTTCTGATATTAGAATAAATGTATAATATCTAGTTCACAATTAAGTTTAAAGTTGGAATTGACAATAAAAAGACTTTGTTTGAATGACTATTAATACTTAATTGTATATTACACACTTCAGTATCTCAAAAATTTATATTATTTTGATATTTAGTCGTTTATAGTTTAAAAGTAAATCTACTGCAGGTCCGGATGGTGTACCAGCCGATTTATTTTAAAAAATCAGAACGTATAATTACACCGATAACATATTTGATTAATCTATCTCTCACAACCGGCATGTTTCCAAATAAACTTAAAGAATCTTTTGTTATACCTTTACACAAAAAAGGTTCTACAGCTGATATAAACAATTATCGTCCACTAACGATTTTGTCTAGTTTTTCGAAGATTTTTGAGCATGCAATGTTGCACAGACTACTTGGTCATTTAGACAAAAATAATATTTTATCTACTAATCAACATGGTTATCGTGTTAATCATTCGACGTTGACCACAATCGACGCTTTTTATGAAATTGTCATTAGTAGTTTGAATTCGATAGAATTTCCTTTCGGTATTTTTTGTGATTCAAGCCGAGCGTTCGATTGTGTTGATCATAACATTTTGTTAGCTAAATTGGAATGTTATGATATACGTGGTGTTGTGCCAAAGTGGTTCGAAAGTTATTTAAGGGGAAGGTATCAATTTACTAATATTCTAAATAAAGTACCCGGTAAAGTTAATTTTATAAAATCAGCGAGTATTCCGGTTGATCAACGTGTTCCTCAAGGTAGTGTTTTGGGACCCATTCCGTTTTTGGTATTTCTTAATGATATTTCCCAATATCTCAGGGATTTTGAGTTGCTAATGTATGCTGATGATACTACTTCTGTTGTCTGATCCGGACATCTGTACAACCGAAAAAATGCCAATTTACTTCTCCAAAAGATGCACACCTGGTTTTCTCAACATTCTTTGCTCTTAAATACAGAAAAAAAAACACAAATATCTGATTTTTCATAACATACGGAATAAATCGGTTTTTAATACGCATATCTTTTCACAGAATGTTCAATTGGAATGCGTTCATCAATTAAGGTTTTTGGGGGTAACTATTAACGATACGCTTTCATGGAACAGTCATTGTAATAATTTAATCGCAAAACTCAATACACTGTGTTACCAAATACGTAATTTAAGAACGAAATACATAGTAGGGTAACTATTTGATTTTCAATCATTGTAATAATTTAATCAAAATTTTGTTACCAAATACGTAATTTAAGAACAATAATTGATTTTCAATGTTTGGTATCATTTGATTATGCGAATATACATAGTAGGTTGTCATATATGGTGTAATATTTTGGGGGCATCGTCGTACAGTCAACATGTCTTTAAAACGCAGAAACGTGTTATAAGAAGCATGGCAGCACTACATAGTAGACAATCATGCAAAACTTATTTTAAAAGGTGGAATATTTTAACATTGTTATCAATTTTTATATATGAACTTTTAATTTTAATATTCAGAAACAGAAATGACTTCTTCACTCCTCCTCCTTCACGCTTACAACACTAGAAAACGGTCACATTTTCATACACCACGGTTTAATTCTGATTTAGTGGAAAGGTCGCCGCGTATTTTAAGTCTAAAAGTTTTCAACGTTCTACCTCAAGAAATCAAATCAAAGAATGATGAAAAGCATTTTAAGCACGCGATCAAAGCATTTCTTCTGCAAGAAAGTCTGTACTCGCTGGACGATTATTTTACTTTGTGTAATAAATGTAGTTCAGTCCTTTAGTGTTATATGTTTGCCAAACTTATTCATGTATTTTTTTATTATATGTATATTTATATTGACTTATCTCACCCATTCTGCAATGTTTACGAGACGAATAATTATTGAAATAAATAAAATAAAAAATAAATAAGTATTAATTATAAATTAAGTATAAATAAGTATTTTTTATGGCCCTACAACAATAATAGGGTGCATAATTTCAGGAAGCTGAAAAGACTAGTCGATAATCACAACTTTGCAAATTTGAGGCATTTGGCCTATTATTCTGAACGAAGAAGTACATTCAAGGCGCCACTTTTCTGAAATGGGGAAACGAAAAGTACCATAAAAAAGTATTTTCCAATGTTAGAGACAACTTATTCGTATTTTTTAGGGGCACTATGGAAAGTATACAAATAAAATGTGCTAATATCGGTGCAATATTAATAAACTTAGGAGTAATGATAGGGTGCTGCTATGGCTACACGGATTAGCTATTGATGTTTATGTCACTGAATATCGAAAAAGTCTTTAACAGGGATGGCTACAAAATGCAAAGATATACGAAAACTTTTCAAGTAACAAATGTGAATTAAAGACGTTCAGATATCATAAGATCAAACATACAAAAGCACACATTATCAGAACAAAATTAAATGATTGTTGATTCGTTTTAATAGCGTAGTACATATTATATACAAGAAAACGTAAAAATCATCTAGATAGACTTCTTTCATTCCCTCAAATTTTTAGCAAACATCAATATGGCTTAGTTCTGGTTGTAATTAATTAACGCAGAGAGATTCCAGTCTAGGGAGAAAGCAACAATCTGCATATGACTAATCCTCAACCAAAGTAACTTGGACTCCAATTAATTATATACACAAAAAACTTCACTGATCATCAATAAGACAGTAAAACTACAAATAATACAGCTTGACTTTTTTTGAAATAACCTTAAATATCAATCGATTTTAAAAAGGTTTATCTTTGAGTTTAGCACAGTAATGGACATAATTCAATGTAAAAATAAAGCTAAATTAATTTTCAAGCATTTATTTTATTGTTTTATGTATTCTATAGAAACATGAAAGACACAAGGCAATAGGCTATACCATTTTCAGCGTTTGACGACCTCTCAAAGTTTGTAAAAAATGCAATAAACTTTGAAACTCTTATATGTATGTATCTTTAAGGTCGGATAAAATTTAATCGGTGGATAGTCAAACGAGGATTTGTGGTTTGCTATAATTGAATTTTTTTTTGAAAATGTAAAATGTGGTCAATCGTATTGACAATGAACAAAATTTTTTATATTTTAAGTTTTTAGCATTTTCCATGAGACTCCAAAGTATGGGTATAGTGGTAATAGCTAAACGAAAAGTGGTCAATCAAAGTCGCTGATGGTGAATAGTGGCCAATAAATTGGACAATCTTTTCTGTAATTGTTGCGGATTTTGCCCACCTTGTAGTGCCAACTTCGTGGGCATATGAAAGATTCGTATGTTCTATACTTAATTCGAACCATCAGTATGTTGTCAATATTCGTCTGTATGTATAGTTCGAAACCTTCGACATAGGCGAGCATTTTGATATCAATTATACAGATTTTGAAACCTACTCTCAAGGGTCTGTCTTACTAGCTTAATACAAAGCAGCATATATTCCAACTACTCGAATTGTGGATGGATTGATTCATTTGGATGCAAATTAAAATTACTGTTAGCTATAATTTTTAGTAATGTGGATGCACCAAAAATTTATGGCATTTATTTTTAGGATGTAGATATTTATAAAGAAACCTTTGTGGTAGATTTTAAGGTTTTATAGATATGTATGTATATAAAATAATTCAAACACTATACACGTATTTCCCTAAAGAGCAAACCACTATTTTCAGAATACCATCTTAAAAAATTCAAAAATTTACAATCATCATATTGTTCTTGTAATTACAATCAAGCAAAAACAGAAAAAATGTAGATATATGTAGAAATCAGAAGATGTCAAACGATATGGTCTTCTTAAAGCGACTACAACATCTAGATAAACCAATTGCTATGCCCATTGCACATGTCGTGAAAAGGTAGGATAGAAAACAATATTTTGGCGTAATAATTGTTACGTCGTCACAAGTGGATATCCATTTCGTACAAAGTCTACATGATCATGAACCACTTGTTAAACAATACCGTTTTAAAAGTTATGTTTTGTTAGAAGAGTTGTGGTTTAGTTTCATTTGCTGAGTAACTGAGCTTCATTACGTGCAATGATAAGAAATATTTTGCATGATCAAATAATAAAATGCGTTTATATAAAATACAAAGCCCTTGTTAACTATAGCCTGCGTGTGGGTCTTACTTCTTCCAACTTGTCTAAATTAGTCCTAAAACAATTAGTGAATGAGGAGGACAGGAAAGAGGACAAGGTTGCTCTTACTGATGAAGGATTGTCGCAGGAGAATAAAGCAACTGAGAATGGAAATGATCACACAGATAAGTTACCAAACTATAATGGAGAAGATGATGAAAATAAAGCTATATTTGGCTCTGTGACTGTCGAAATATGTATGTAATAGTGCGGCATTGAAAAAGTCCAGAGGAATACAGTGAAAAAGAAAAGACAAACAAAAACAGACGGTAGTGAAAATATTGATGATAAACATAAAAATAAGGTATCTAATGTAAATGCTTGTCTTCTTGTAGCAATCGCTAAAGTTGGTCAACGACCAGCAAATTCCCAAAATACTGTGAAACAGATTGTAGAGATAGTGCATCGAGTTCACATAATTATGTCAACTCGATTCCTGTTTTTTTGAAACCTGAAGGTATTCTTTTCTGCGAGAGGCTGTTGCCGCAAACTCGGACGACCAAGGTATAACCTAATGTTCCTGCAAACTCTCTAAATAGCCGTGCAAAAAATAAGAGACGTATGTGTTTACGATCCAAAAGACTATGTACCAGTCATTATGATGACAGCCTGACCTGCGTAAACTAGTAACTAATAACAAGAAAAATAGAACTTACTTATTGTATATCTATATTATATATTGATATATCAAGGAATTAATTTCTGAAAAGAAATGGGTGTCGGTAAACTTCAAAATTACACTATGTGGATCGCTTTTTGAAATTAATATTTTTGTCAGGAAATTACATCTTCTGGATTCGATATAAATGCTATACCCTAATAATTATTTGCCGAAAGGGCAAGGCCCAAATAATTGTGAGATATTATCGAACATAATAACGAGATTCAAGAAAATTATTTTCTTGTTAATTACAGTAAAATTGGACTGTGTTCAGGAAAAAAGTATTAATCTACATAAATTAGATGTAATATGTAAAAGATGTAAAAGGTAGATCAAACAGTTTTTAACGTAGTTAACCAATTCCATGCTTTGCAACTCTAATACCCCAGGCACCATTTATCAAATGTTTCTATACAAACTATTTTTCGTCTGAGAAGTTACTGGTGTAGAAACTGTATACTCACTGTCAAATCAAGTGTTTCATATTCTTAGTTCAAATATGACATGAAACTGCTTCCCCATACACTGAAAAGAAGAAGAATTGAATTCTTTGAAAAGAAAGAAATCGCTATAATCGATGCTGGTCGAAAAATGTGACATTCTTTTGTTAGTTTCACTACCTGATGTCAGGTTGGTGATAAGTTTGCAGTTTATTCTTAGAAACCTATAAAATGATTCGATCTTTTAAATAGTTTAGTTAGTGGAAAACATTTTATTTATATGTGTACAAAAAACGTGCAAATACAAATTAAGTAATATACAATAAATACAATAAATCGAATAAAGCTGCTATCTAGTGCACGACTTTGTACTGTATTAATTTGTTAAATATGTAGAGGATTTAGAGGTCAGACACAAAAAAGGATCACGCTATATGAACCTATAGAAAATAGTAAATATATTCCAGAGATTTCACTAACTTTGACTCGGGCGTCGCCTTCTCCCGTGGCACCTGTTGCCAGCAGTATTCAAAATGTTTTGAATACAATACATGTTGTTTCAAAACGTTAAATAAACGTTTACACTGTTTAATTATATAAATTAATTTTATTGCTTAATAATGCATACTGTTCCATCAACGGAATCATATACTTTTGACTTTTCTCATTTTTTATTTAACTGTACTAAGTAATATCTTCTAACATGCAGTGCTTTTAACTTTAACTGAAACGTACTTATTCGTAAGGAACTATCTAATGTTATTCAAATATGAACCTGCAACTGCGCAAAATGCTTTACAAAGTTGCAGACATAAATATGAAAAGGGTCACACAATAGTAAAGAACGTATAACAACCATAACGTCTACAATATTGGTTAACAAATTAAATTAATTTGGCAATACAAAGGATAAGTAGACCTTTAAAGATCTGATAGAGCAACTGATAAAAGATGCGGTTTTGATTAGAACAATGAACATCACTCTAGGAGGTGAACGGCTAAAAAATGCCTGACTCCCTATTTCGCAAGCGCAATGGACCATCATCATAGAGGGAGATGAAGGAGATGCATCCCCGACAACCGGCATCAACCACCCCGAATCCGTTCTACGAATGACGTAATATGGTACTCACCTATTCTCAGCCGGTCGACCATCGGCTGCAGTCCCTACCTACTTCTCTGCACTCTTTAGTGTGATCACGACCAACTACTGCCCATCAAAGTGTCAAATACACGTGCAAACACATAATTACCGAACACCCACAATGGCCAAACGCGTACACAGCACTGGAAGGGTTTAATGATCCCTGTCCTATTTCACGTTGTTTTCTGCCCGTAGTTAGTGGCATGCTATATTGAGAATATTAATTATTATAGTACTTTGACTATTCATGTAAATGCATACTTCAGAATGTTGTGTACTTGTGCATCACTGATCTCCTGCATTGATTATTAAATTTTGACGACATTCAATAGTTTTGTAAATGGCGTGTTAAAAAGCGGTAGGTCCATATTGAAGACCAGATTATTAAAGTAAAGATAGGGTTTCAATAAATGTTTGATTATGAAATTGTGAAGTTTAAATTCTGATGAACTACTAGAATCTACATTTAGATACTCATAGAAAAGTATTGCAATGTCAACATACATAGCATAGTTTTTTTAAATTAATTTAAAGTATAAAATTTTAATTATTAGAAACACATAGGTATTTGGAGTAAATATGCGTAAGAACATAGAGAAATACGTATACCATTCATACTTTAGGTATGTATTATATGCAAGTTTTCTGAGATATTGTCTAGATTACGGTATAAAGTGCACTTCTGGGGCAGTGTCACCTTTAGGGTTTCGCGTTCAACAAACATTGATTGTAAGAGAGGGTTGAAGGGTATTAAGGGAATCTTGCAATCGGTTTATGTACATATATTCGAGGTTGTACTTCTTCAATAATAAAAACCTTTACAAGATAGCTTTAGTAAGGTTCGTGGAAATATAGGTACTTCAAGCAATTATGTGTAATATAAAACATAGAAATCTTAGCCTACGCTTTCAAGATGTTATGATTATTTATTTAAGAACAGACGCGTAATAAGCGAAGATCGGACAACACTCAACGTCATATATAGTACATACGATAGAAACAAACATAAGAGAACATTTCTGAAGTGTAGCAGTGAACCCTCATACTATAGTTTAGTAGATAGAAACGTTCGGGACAATTCAATTAACCAAATGCAGTTTGCCATATTGCGAGGTAAGTGCTTCTTTGTATATAAAAGCCTTTGTTAACCCTTCTTTACAGAAGTGGCAAGCAGGACATTGAAATAAGGGGACATTGACAAGAAATAAATTTTTTAATCAAGCACTGTCGATTCAGGTTTTAAAATCTTTCCCACATTTATTTGTACGACGTGAATACTGGTAGGTTCAAAATGAAATATTCGGAAACATTCAGTTGTTTGCATTTATATGATGGACCTACAGGTATTGTTTAGATTTGTACATCTTTGTCTATAGTGAATGAATACATGACTATTTTATTACCTTTTTCTTTAAATCAATTTAAATAAACACACTGTGCACCTTGAACTTTCGAACTGACTTTTTGTTTATGTTACGCAAATATAATAGCGAAAAAGCCAACAGCTAACCATACTAAGAAACCAATAAGAACTGACTACATCTATTTCAATGTCGATTTAAAATCGTTACAAATAATAAGATATTAATGGGAGACAGCTATAATGTCTTAAAAAATACATATACGGGGTGCTAGGATTTCGTAGTGACAACATGGGTAACTTTTTTATTTGAAGACATAGAGAGACGGTTAAATTAGCAAAAAGGTGTAGATTCAAAAGCTCACTAAGAATCAATTTTCAAATTTTATTTGTCGTGTTTCATTTGTTTAATATTGAAGAAAACCTGAAATTTCCTAATTTCTTTTATTTGCCGTCACTTTTTGTTACTTGGGATAATAAGATGCGGTTTGAAAGAATTCAAATTGTTATCTAAATACTTTTATTGACGCTTAACCAAACAAATTTCTTTTGCGCAAATTTTTAGTAATCTCACCTAACATCAAAATTTAAATTGGAACCGTGCAATTTTTATGGCTCTTTTAAAGGAGTTTTTTCTGAATACAATCATGTATCGCATGATATGGAAATTTCGTCAAATTTTGGAAAATTAGGCTTATTCCGATTACGGGCAGACATCACAACTTTTTGTTTATCGTGTTATCTGTGAAAACAACACGGTTGTCATGATACGAACCTGACAAAAGTGTCAACGTTATTACTTCAATTTATAACGGATTTTTAAGTTAAAAATTTGGCACTTCTAAAAGCATTGCAACTAAAGACTTCATATTTGGCGATTTGTTAACTGAAATATGAAGTATCAATATTTGTGTCTTCAAAATTATATTCTTGTATACAAGGCCGTCTAAAATCATCGTTAATTTCAACTGTATTCTGAATAATTTATTATCAGATATATCGAGTTATATTTTTATCGTTTTGAATTACAAGTGCTTTTCTAGTAGAAGTGTGAAAATACTTTTAATGTAATATTGAAATACTAAGTAATCTTTGAATGTTAAAATAATTGATATTGTCTCTATACTGCAACATATAACTGCACATAGCTTATATCTTTCCGAACAAAATGGCGAATAAAATAAATAACTTCCACAAGTTAAATACGATCAGACCAGGACATATAGGATAAAACATATTTAACTTATTCCCATACCCAGTGCTCTCCTTTTCTGTTTAAGTTTGTGTATTGATAATTTTCCGCGTCAATTGCTATGCAAGTAAATTTGAATATCTGTCCACGTGCCCTATCCATAATTCTGTGCATTCTCCATGAATGTGAAATAAATAAAATTTCAACAGTTATTTTTTTATTTTATCTGTCGTTCTGTTGATAGATGATATGTAGTAGATATTGCATTCGTAAAGTAGCGGATAATTTCGATAAAAATAAAAGGCGAGCATTTCAAAAAAACCCTCGCACCCGCCGATTTTTATTTTAGTTTACACTTTTTTACGTTAGACTGAAATATGCAGGGTGTCGTATGTATGTACATATATTTCAGTCTCACGTAAAAAAACTGAACTAAAAATAAAAATCGACGAGTCTTCAGGGTATTTCGAAAAATTTCTGTTTTAATTTTATTGAATTTATCTGTCATTTTACGAATACTCTCACTGTATATGTTTTGTATTACATCGGATACCTAAATACATAAAAAAAAACGCGTTTTCAGGCTTTTACCAGAATGATGCAGAATTATTAAGTGTATTTAAAAATCCAATAATGTGCAGGGTGCCCTAATTTAAAAAAAGTGAGTTTCATCGGCGTGAACTTAGTTCAAATGTAAAACTTAATAAATTTTGATGTAGAATTGCATTCGCGATTTAAATAACTTATAAAAAATACCTACTATGTTATTTATATTAAGAAAAGTTGATGTAAACTTCTAGTAAACCGAAAAAAGAGCAAATAATTTTGCTAGTCAGACTAGTTGACACTATCTCTAGCTAAGTTTTCAGAACTGTTAGATTTTGGAAACATTGAAAACTTCTTAGAAACCTGTAACTGTAGATAGTCGACAGGAACCATACAGTGTTAGGTTCTGTGAAGCCGTGGAAAATTATTTGATTAAGTAGAAAGCTATAGCATGTTTTTCATGAACTATTTGTTCTGGACAGAAATAAGGGTGTGTAACAATATTTGCGAAAATATTATGCAAAAATAGCGTTAAACTTTGGTGGAAAGTGCGTGATAATCGTCTGTTGCGGCTGTTTCGCAGTGCGTGTTTTCATACATGATATTGCCTGTTGAGACTATATTGCATGTTTATTAATCCATTGTAAGATTTAAATCAAGAGAGGGTAAAGCCGCCACCTACTTCTATTACACTTACACTACACGTATTCGTTTCTTCAGATGCTTGTTCTGTCGGTTGTTAATAAAATAAATAAATAAATAAATAAATAAACTTGGCCGATTTCGTACATACAAGTGGCGTACGCATGCAATTTGGTATTTAATTTAAATTACAAGAAAAAATTACTATATTCGCCATTAGAATAAGCTCGTCGATTGTGGCATATTTGAATACTGTAGGACTGCATATTAATTTGCAATTCAAGGTTGTTATTCTTCGGTCGTACGCTGGCCGCCAGCAATTCTCCTAACTCTCCTACATTGGTACGCGTGAGCCATGCTTAGTTATTAATAAAGCCAGATATGGAATGGGTAGTCATATGGCTTGTAACATTGGTCATTTGTTACATCCTAGACCGAGTGACTGACAAGTGTTTTAGAACTTATTGGCCTCTTTGTGAGATAGATAAAAATTACTACACAACTGTTTTAGTAGTAATAGGTAGCATAGTATATATACAGGGGTTAGTCAAAAGTATGAATAGGCTGTTTATTTCCGTAAATATGAACTTTATAACAAAATGTCTTTAACAAAAGTTTTTTACTAATTATTCTCCATGTCTTAGACTATACTCGAGGTATGTCAACGTATTTTCATGGAAATGTATTTTTTTTAATGGCAACCAAGTGATTTTTTGCAGATTTTTATTCCTCTTTTTTCTTGAAATGACTTGATACTTTTTTTCATATGCCTTAATAACATGGACATACGTTGACATAAAAACCACGAGTAGTCTAAGACATGGAGAATAATTAGTAAAAAATCTTTTTGTTAAAGATATTTTGTTATAAAGTTCATATTGACGGAAATAAACCGCCCATTCCATACTTTTGACTAACCCCGTATATGTAATAAAACAGTCCCTGAATCAAAGTAATAATTTGTGAATAAATGCTTCTTAGTCACTTAATTGAAAAACATCAAATTTATTGTTGAATGGACAAACATGCCGGTTTTAGTAGTTCGACCATTTGTGAATAAATATCTTAATTGCATCTTAGATACCTACTTGTCAGATCTGCATGTACCCTTTATGATTTTTTAACAGGTAAAATTAAACAAAATCATATTAAAATACTAAATCCATTAAAGATTAAGTCAATATTTTTCAAATTAAACAAAGTGTTATCAATTCATACGCTCTGATATAGTTTTAATTTAATTTCATCTTGTTCTGTCATATAGAGTCACCTAATATATACAGGGTATCTCACTATCCAGATTTGGTTAGAAGAATATATATAGGGAACTAATAAATATCGTGATTTGGAATTTTGTAAGTAATAATTTCGTGTAACTAAAACTAAAAATTTTCTGCTCATCTTCTCAGTTCTGACGTGCTATTACATTGTTTTTGTTGATTGACATAACCAGAAAATGTCTGATATCATGATCGACGAAAATTGAGTGAAAAACATAGCGAGCTAAACGTCTCTAAAACTCTCACTTCCAGTTAGTACCATTTGATTTTCTCGTAAATTTAAAATAAATTGGTTTCTATTGCTAGAAAGTTCTTTTCGTCTATTCTCGTTTATCAACCAAGGTATTGGACTTCCACGTAGTAGGTGGGTATGCTACATATTAGAGGCGCTTTACATGCTGGTATATACTTCGAGCATCTGTTTTTTATTATTATTTACATGCGCCCCCATATTCTCAAAATTTCTGATTAGGTCTATCTTCTTGCCATTCAACTCAGATTATATCAAATGCTTACGCTTTTACTGTTTTAATAGAAACTTCTTGCCATTCAAGTCAGTTTATATCTAATGCTTACGCTTTTACTGTTTTAATAGAAACTAGTGACTGCACGTTGTTGAACATGCAAAGAATACTTTTTAGAAGTCTTACAAAATTTTCAATAAATCAGAAAAAAAAGTCCTCCACCCTCCTCACCTTCTTTACATATTCTAGAAATATATACACAGCAAGGGTTCTAGCGGTTATCTTGACAAGTAACATAGCTTCTAAAGTCGCTATAACTGCACTCACTATAAAAAATTGTGCTGGTTTAGACTAAAGATTTTTTATTTCTTAGATATAAAGTTTTCTTAAAAAGTTATTTAAATAAAATTTATGTAAGAATTAAGTGTTAGGATAGCCTTTTCTGTGATTTTCTACGCGATGATAAATAGGAATTATACTAGGGTAGATTGTTTGCACAACAAATTTATATTTACTGCGGATAGATTCAATGCTTATCTAAATATATGTGTACTGTCTAAAGCAAATCCGAGGCATACAGATTTCGTTTTCTGTTATTCCAATAAAATGTAAACATATACACATACACTTATACATAATACTAACATTACCATTTTGCGGTACTGTCTAGACCTATTTATCAACTCCTCTTATTGCAGTGGATGATGCCAACATTTTGCTGAGTAATATATAATATGTATCCACATTTCTACATACATTCTGCAATATTTTATTTGAAAACGTTCAGGAGGGAATAATAATAGTATGTTTCTTTTTGTTTTGATAGTAATTCTCTTTGTCTGCGAAGATTGTAGTTTGAGAAACTGTGTGACAGGAACTTAACGCATCTATACGTAATCAAATAAAAGACGCAGAATAAACAATATATACTAGTACCAGGAAATAATAGAAAATTGTTTAATTGAAAATAGATGACACAATATGTTTCTTCTCGCAAGTTGATTAACCAGTCTATTCTGAAGAAGCAGGAAGCGACAGATGATTAGTTTTATTCTCACACAGAGGCTACTTATAATTATAATAAAAAATTACAACTGGCGTTTCAGGTTTCATTTCTTTGCGGCATTAAGTAGATATGAATTATCGTAGCTTTTACTGTGCCACCCACTTACTAGCTAGTTTCGTTTAGCTAACGCAGATCATTAGAAAAATACTTAAGTGAATATATTTTTGTATCAGTAGAAATTCCTGTATGTGACGGTGTGCTTTTACCTTACAATAATGCGTTTGGTAAACATGATCTAACAGAATTTATTACAATAAAATATGTATGAAACGCACTTTTATAGTACCTATAACATTAAGTTCTTTTCCCTAGCCCGCAGACCCGTTCGACCTGTAGTCACCGGTAAGGCACCACAACCTTCAAACTTATTGTGCCACATAATATTAAGTTAAAAAGGTTCTAAATGAATGTGGTATAAGTAAGTTATGATAATACAGTTAATAATAATAATAATAATAATACATGCGTTCTAGTGGTTGAGCGGCTGACTATTGTTGTGAGAGGACGATAGGTGCCGGGGTTCAATTCTCTGGAGGGACGGTGACATTTTTAGTTTAATCCCGGATCGACTTGCCATTCGCTGTTGTGATTAATAGGCGATATGATGCTGTCACAAAGTTGAACACAACATAATAATAAGTTAATAATACAGTTAATAATAGCACCCACCACATATTAAAAAAAAAAAAAAAAAAAAATAATAATACAAGTTTGCTAAAATTTATTTTTAGTCATGGCTATATGTATTTATAATTTAAAAACAATTTTGTTCTATTGTCCACAACATTTCGTTTGGTAAGGTGAATTTTAAAATCATAATAAAAAAAATTATGTATGTATGTATGTTAAGTAACTGAAATCTTTTACGAAATTGAAAGTACAGCATGATTCGCTTAGAAAAAATGTGACGGTAATGCATTTGAGGTTTGACTTAGAAAGAAATGTAGTTGGTTTGTTATTGAACCACTCCTCAGCATAAAATACGATCAATTACGACATTTGCCAAAATACCGCTGTATCTACTTCGTAATCTTTTCCTTTTTCAGTTAAATGTATTTTATTACTTGTTTTGTGTTACACAAACTACTGTATCTACATTTGTTCAAATTTAAAGTCAGTGGTAAAGTAAATTGCAAGCCCCAAAATGTGTAAATCAAAAAGCTATAACTATAAAAGAATGTTTTTAATAAAAAGTTCTAAAAGATGTTATCAATTTTATAATAGGATTTTTTTTCTTAGAAAAAAGATTATTCCAGTACTTGAACTTTAGATAACTAATTCGTTTTAGTTTCTTGATTTAAACGAACCCTTTCATTAACTTTATAATGTTCAATATAATTGAGCTGACAGTATACTTTAATATCCGTTATTGTGAAAGAGATTATCGGATAATGGTCTGCGTTTGTACATAACCAACCAATATTAACAGCTAGATTTTTGTTAGAATATTGCAGAGATGAAAGTATGTATGTAGGTTTTATCGCAGATGATATGTTTTCAATACTTTACTACATATTAGGTAATAATATTATTGAGTAGAATTTAATTTCCGATACATAATACATGTACAGTTTGAGTAGTAAGTAATGTCTTCTTCTTTCAAGAGTACATCAAACTTTCTTCCGCTCACGCCGATTTGGTCGTTTTCGTTCGGTCGAGATATCCTTAATAGGAAACTATACATACATCTCAAGGGGCATTTACGAAAACGACCGAACGAGCATGAGCAGAAGAAAGTTTGATAAGCGCTGAAAGGGAAGACATTACTTAATACACAAACTGTACATATATACACTATAGTTGTGATTGCTAAGCTAATAGAGAATAACGTGATTTGCTTAAACTAGGAACACTTAACTATAACTGTATCAGAATAATATTGTCACGGACATGTTTGTACAGGATGTCCCGTTTCAACGTGGATCTTAGATATCTGCCATACTTGTCAAAATAGACAAAAAAGTTATAAAGAAAAGTTATCTAAATTTATGTTCTGCATAACCTAAAAATATTTTTAACTATACAGAGTGTCTCAAAAGTAGGTAAACACATACTTGCTCCGTTATTTTAAATGGGACGCCCTATATATTTTGGCATTTTTGAGTAGTACGCTAAAGATATTCCCACTTTATATAAACCACCCTACCCCTATTCCTAATAGTTACGGAGATATTTTACGTTTTCGTAAAAACTATCCCGATTCGGTGTTTTTCGTATGCCGCGATAGCTTCATCCTGAAAATAGTTATCGAAATGAAATCAAGAATATGTAAACTATATAGTCCGGTATAGACAATGACATCAACAGGAGATGAAAACCTACTACCGGTTGTTAGAAATGATTCAATGCATTTCCGGAACTTCGTTTCCAGATAACTTCATTTTTTAAATGGCACCCTATATATTTTGTTAGATCGATAGATTCCTCATTCTAATACCTTTCCATTCATGTATATAAGGTACTATCTTTTCTTTTATACTTTTCAAGATATTTCATAGTTTTTACGCAAGCTACAAAAATGTTGTCTTCAATTTCGAGGTAACCTTGAAAATATTTCAAAAATAAAAGAGTATGTAAACATAATGTTCATAAATATATATACAGGGTTTCCACGGTCGAGTGGGACATAGGGAAAATACATGTAAAATCGGTTTTCGGTGAATATTATCTCCCTAATGCTACTTCATCCAAATTTAAGTGCCGAATATTATAACTGGGTTAACAATGAACATTTCCACAATCATAGTACAAGAAAGTCATTTTAATAAAGCCAAAAAAATTATTATTTTTAAACCTATTGTACTTGAATTCCTAATAAGGCTTTTAACACGTTAGTTACTGCAAGTGGCCGTGGCGCAAACGTTCACGCGACGCCCTAAGGTAGATTGTTTGGGGTTCCAATCCGAGAAATTAATTTTATTTTTTTTTTTTTTTAATCTTGATTAAGTTTTGTTGTTTATTTTGACAAATGATTCGTCGTTAGTAACAATTAAAAATCGAATAATAGCACGTGATCATTTTTGTTATTGTAAAAATTATTCATTATTTACCTTAATCCTCAAAAAATCGATTTTATAGTCTTCAAAATCTCTGATTTTTGTAGTGTTATTGAATTTGTAGCATTATTGTTGGAGATAAAAAATAAAAATAAAACTAATCTGCCGGGATTCGAACCCTAAACAATCCGTGCATTTGCGTTATTAAGCCGTCGCGCGAACCATTGCGCCATGGACGCTTGCACTAACTGACGTATTAAAAGCCTTATTAGGAATTCACGTAGAATAGATTTGTAATATTCTCCGGTTATAGAAACACCTTTATCTTTATGATCAATCAACAATATTCCTTCCGAGTCCCAAAATACCGTTGCCATGAGTTTCCCAGCTGATTGTGACACTTTAAATTTCTTGGGAGGTGCTTTGGCCTTTTTATGCCACTGCATGGAGTCTTGTTTGGACTCAGGTTCATGATGATGAACCCAAGTTTCGTCTCCAGTAACAATTCGACTCAATACACCATCCTTGTCTTCATTACAGAGGTCCAAAAATGCACGCGAACACTCTACGCGCTGTTGTTTTTGCGGCGGCGTGAGCATTCTCGGTACCCATCTTGCGCTGACCTTAGACATGCCGAGATGATCGTGTAGGATTTTAAAAATTGTTGTATCGGATACTCCAACCATTTCTGCGAGTTGTTTCTTCTTTAGTCGAGCATCTTCGAGTACAATTTTTCAACTTTTTGGATAAGTGCTGGCGTGGTCACCTCAATGCTCCTGCCCGGCCTCAGGTCGTCTTCAAGGGATTCCCTTCCTTGTTTAAATAAACTATGCCACTTGTACACCATAGTTTTTCCTGGACAAGAATCGCCGTAAACCAATGACATCTCATTCATTATGGTCGCGACTGATTTTCCTTGTCTAATAACAATGAAACTTCGTATTTATACTAATTATGAGTCGCTGCACAGGCCACTCCCCCAATGCGCCTAATCACCCTCCTACAACCCGCTCATTCCGCGAATATAAAAACGCTCCCTCGTATATACATATACTTTAAACAACAAATAAAGGTTATGGTTTCAGGTATTCTTCTTTTATTTTTGTCGGCATTTGTTTATTAAATATCCTTATTTTCAAATATTTGAGATCCTTACACTAGCATGCTAATTTATTGTGCAAACCTGTTTCTGTCAAGTATATAAATACCCAAAAAGCTTTTAGTTAATTTGTCTAGCAACTATCGTTTTTTTAAATGTGTATTTTTCATGTACATTCTGTAAAACTACTACAAAAAAGCTTTTAATCTAAAACAATACATATATGAATGTTGAAACAGGTCTAGTTTGCTACTACTTTGTAAATTAACCGTACAATGAATAATATAGTTCTGTATCGAATTCTCTTATCGACTTTAGTTGACCACTATCGTTACACCAATCTCTTTCATTTAATTTATTTGAATGTATTGCAATGGATTTTATTAGTTCAGGTTTTGTGCTAAATGTATTATATAAAAAAGGAATAGTATAAACTGAAACTTCTCTTGATGTATTGGGTTGTATGTCTATAGCAGTTTTATTTAGACAATTTGATTTAACTAAATAGAAGATAAAATGAATATCCTCTCTATGGAACTAGCTGAAAAGTGTAAATAATGTCATAAGTTCCGCTACCTAGAGAGTATGAAGTGACCGTTATATTTTTAAAAACGGATGTTGGAACATGACATAGTTATTGCTAAATGGGTAATTGAAATACTAAAAAATCTACCACCGAATTCATGATCTAATATTCGATATCTTCAGCATGATAATCATTTAGTCGTCATTATTCAAGAAATTTATGTAAATCTATCACGTTAGGGCTTTGAATAATTAAACTACTTAGTTAGCAAAAGTAACAGGTTTGTTTGTGTTTTATCACTGGGGACGAGTCGGGATTTTGATCATCCCCTTAATACCGTGATTTTCTTTATATAAGCAGGTTAGTCTCTTCACCACTTTTTCTGATAATCCTGTCAGTGGGTTTCTTGCTCCCAACAATGGTTGTCTCCGGCGTTCCAATGCAACGCATTCAAAAATAATGTGGTAGGCTGTCTCCTCCTCTTTATTACATAGTTTACAAATATGCTAAGCTTTAAAGATGCCAATTCTGTGTAGCTATTTCCTTAGACAGTCGCGTCCTGTTAACAGACTTATCACGGTTCTAAGCTGTACTCGGTTGAGAGACAGCATATCTGCTGCCATCAAGGCAACTAGCCTTGATGGCTGTCCCATCATCCCTTTCCTGTGTATTTCATACCGAAGTGATTTTGTTGTGTACGTAGGTTTTCTAGGCAGTCCCAAGCTAGTTTCGAGGTTATCTGATGGAATGCTAATGTCTATAGGGCCGCCTGGCTATCCGATAGGATATGAATCAGATGACTCATAAGTTGTTTAAAAGTAACAGGTTATTTGCAGCCTGAGATTATATGTACTGACATACCGTAAGAAACTTAACAAGAATTTTTACTATCTTCATTCGAAACGTGAGAATGTGTATTACATACAATGAAAAAATATATATCAAAACTTAGTGACGTGTTATACATATGTATAGAACATTGCTATTTACTCCAATAAAATGGCACCTGGTTATGTTTTCAAGTGCCATAAGTAATCGTTTGTATTAGCATTACTTTCATTGTTGTCCAGAAATTATAATTTTTACAAAAGACTTTAGGAACCATCATATTTATATATGTATTTATTATAGTTTGTAAAGTTGTATAGTGAGATAATTAAAAATAGAACTATAGTTCGTATTTCAACATTTATATGTGTGTTAATGATTTTGAAGAAGCTTTAATGTATTTTGATGATCCACGCTACATACGTATGTATGTACATATACATAATTTCTTATACATCCTGCTCGTCGTTAGAATTCAAGTGTTTTGTTGTTAATGAAACTGTTACGGCGCACTTCACATTTCGTGTTAATATCTCGGTTGATTACGATTCCCTAGTGCTTTGCATGAGGTCAAATTATTTCACCAGTGTCTGCCAGTGTTATGCATCTTAACAAAATAGATGTAATTTATTTAGTTTGGCGCTATATGTGATGTTATGATATCATTTTTAATAAGTGCTGATAACTTGTGCTGATAACTTCTATTAAAACATACGCACAAAGGTTTGTCTGTATTGTAAAAAGTATGTATGTGTATGTATGTACAGTTAACTATAAATGTAACCTTTAGCTCAAAATATTACTAAAATTTTTCGCAAAAGATTATCCGTTATGTTTTGTATTAAAAATAACGCTGCAATAACAATACTGGACTTTATGGTTAAAAAGTGAAATTTCTTTAAAATATTCTTTCCCAGGCTTCATATATAAATAAAGTATAGCGTTTTATTCAAATGATAAAATCGTTTTCAATTCTAGTTATAACTAAGGAGCAGTTGATATATTTATTCTAGTTTAAAAGCTTAACTGTGTGTGTGATTACCTGGACACTGTTTTGTCGAGGATAATGAAACAAAATGTAGCCTTTGTAACGCATAATTTTATCAGAATTTACATATTTATTAATTTATCTAGCAGAGTGTTAAACTGAATATTTTAATAGGCATGCACGTTTTTGATATTGTGTATTGAAATAATATATTTAATTAAACATTATTTGTAACATGAATGATTTCCATACTATAATATTTGTGGTATTTACATTAATAATTTTTAAATCGTAAATAGGTACCTACCTATTCCGAATCGGAAGATATATTTTGTGTGCCATATTTCTTATCATAGATAGTTTCTGTTAAACAAAATTCAGTTTTGCAAATTTTAAATGGATGCGGTGTAGAATAGTGGGAAATGATAAATTCACACAATTTTACCACCTATCGTTGTTCTGTCGTAGGTAGGTTATATGCATTTAAACCGGTGTGTTCTAAATAATGGTGGCAATCCGGTTCGCTTTGAACATCTGTCCTTGCTATTGTGATTCAACAAATAAAAGTTATTTCTATTTTGATGTAAATCCATGCGTTGTCGATGCCCTTCCTATTTGTAAAACGGCGAATGTAATAATTTCGGCGTAAATATTGCTTTCAAATTTAATGTACAGCATCTTCAAGAGTTTTAAATATAAGTTTCAGTCAGCGTACAAATTTTAGTCCTTTGTAATGACCCAACTATTTAAGCTAACGTTCTTTAATTATCATGTAAAAATAATATAATTTGTTTTATAAATCTAATAGTTTTAGTACTATTTCATCTTTACAAATGCTTTGAGGTGTATGCCACACGATTACGTTACACTCCAATCGGCTTATTGTATACCTGTAAGATCTGGTAGAGTACTTCATGTCCCTGTTTTCGATTTATATGCGATTTTGTATGTTTTTGCGCCCTTTTGTAGTGCAAAACTGTACAGCTACCTCTTCGACTAACTTTGAGAAACAGGAAAGAAACTTTGTTTGTATCTCAGAAATATATTATTTTGATGTTTTTTTTTCTGAATTCATTTTTTCCATCATGTAAGGTTTCTGAGAGATGGTATTTATAATTTCAAACATTCTAATACTTTGTACATTCTGAACTATACAGGGTCCGGCAACGAAGCGGGGACGGAAGATTACACGCTTATTTGAAAGTTTGTCAAATATTTAGTCATCGGATATTCTTCCGCACCATCAAGTGCACGTTTTAAAAATATTTTGTTTTATACAGGCTGTTCCAGATGGAAATGCCAGACTAAAGTTGCATTTTTTTTAATGGAACACTCTGTATATTAATAGAGAAAATGATCCGCGCTTGAAAGCTGGTTACAACTATATAACGTTGTATAGGCCTAAAGTTGATAGTTTCTGTGTAAACAATGATTTTACTTGATAAATTGATACATTTCAGTAGGCTATTCTGCATAGGGAAAAACAAAAGATTCGAAACCAACAGAGTAGAATATTTTTTACTAGTATGGACTGTCGTTACTATGTGAAATAAATTCTGCAGCTGCTCCTTTATACAGGGTGTTTACAATTTTGCAAAATCGAAGAAATCTCGAAATTTTTTAATGGAACACCCTGTATATTTTGCTCATTGGAAAGCCCTTTTACTACGCTTTCTATTGATACCTCATTTGATGCACCTAGGATGGATTATTTTCTAATTATTTCTTCTTAAAGTTGGATTAATGAGAAATGCTTATATTTTTAGTAGCTAATTTGTACTTCAAACCTATTGTAAGATTAGATATTCAACATATAATCCATAAATGGTCTATAACAAGAAGAAACTCCATTTAGTATGAGAAACAATTGATTTTCATTCAGCGGTGAAAGCAAACATTAAATTAATACAAAGTAATATAGCATTTTCAATAGATTCACTGCTGATCAAGATATCTGGTGTTTTAAGCTTGTATACTTAATAACCAAGTTGTAAAAAATTTCGTTTTGTGTTATACAGTATTTCGTTCAATCTTTAAAAGCAATTGTTATATTGACTAATTTTAGTAGGTACCTACTCAAGAAATGGTAAATATGATATTTATTCTTGAGGAGTGTACAAGAAATTGTCTCCTAGCAAGTAGAGTATATGCAGAGAGATTTCCAAACCTTGAAAGAAGACCGGAAGCATTTGAAAGATTATTAGAGAAATTTATAGAAACTGATGGTGTAACCTACAAGAAGGAGAAACAAATAAATCGGTAATCAATAAACAAAGCGAACTGGCCGTATTATTAACAATACACGAAAATCCACATACAGAACATTTAGAGCGAGTAAGGCCAGCTAGAAAAGAGATAGATCTAGAGTGGGGCGGTTGTAAAACATATACGGAATTAACGCATTGGCGAGCGTGCTATTCCGTATATGTTTTATAACCGCTCCACTCTAGATCTATCTTTTCTAGCTGGCCTTAGTCGCTCTAAATGTTCTGTATGTGGAGAGATGTAAGTATATAAATTAAAATTAGTCAATTTCTTTTAAAAGATTGAACGAAATACTGTACAACACAAAACGAAATTTTGTACAACTTGGTTATTAGTATACAAGCTTAAAACTGACACCTTTACTTTATATTAAATTAATGTTACCTTTCATCGCTGAGTGAAAATCAATTGTTTCTCATACTAAATGGAGTTTCTTCTTGTTATAGACCATTTATGGATTATTTGTCGAATATCCGATCTTACAGTAGGTTTGAAATGCAAATTAGCTTCTAAAAATACAAGCATTTCTCATTAATTCAACTTTAAAAAGAAATAATTAGAAAATGATCTATCCTAGATGTATCAAATGAGGTATCAATAGAAAGGGTAGTAAAAGGGCTTTCCAATGAGCAAACAATATACAGGGTGTTCCATTAAAAAATTTCGTGATTTCTTCGATTTTGCAAAATTGTGAACACCCTGTATAAAGCGAGCAGTTGCAGAATTTATTTCACATAGTAACCACAGTCCATACCAGTAAAAAATATTCTACTCTGTTGCTTTCGAACTTTTTGTTTTTCCCTATGCAGAACAGCCTACTGAAATGTATCAATTTATCAAGTAAAATCATTGTTTACATAGAAACTATCAACTTTAGACATATACAACATTATATCGTTGTAACCAGCTTTCAAGCGCGGATCATTTTCTCTATTAATATACAGGGTGTTCCATTAAAAAAAATGCAACTTTAGTCTGGCATTTCCATCTGGAACACCCTGTATAAAACAAAATATTTTTAAAACGTGCACTTGATGATGCGGAAGAATATCCGATGACTAAATATTTGACAAACTTTCAAATAAGCGTGTAATCTTCCGTCCCCGCTTCATTGCCGGACCCTGTATAATATTCGTCGAAGGTCTTTCGTTTTCTTGCCAGAGCCTCTATTCCTCAATTGATACAGCCCTTACTGGCTGTGGGTTGTTTGAGTTATGGTTTGATAAATCAGCTACCAGTGAACAAGTTGATCTCCTTAAGACGGTGCGGGGAAGTGGCCTGTACGGTTCCAAACCGGCTGTTGCTGCCACAATCGAGTTGTACACAATATTCAAACATTCTGTCTAACTCAGACTTACCCGTGTTCATTATTCATTGTGTCAAGATTTGCATAGAAGGAATCTATGTAAGTCCGAGTGCGACAAGTGTACTTTTTAAGATATATTACAACCCAAATGTTTATAAGGTTGTTGCTAATATTAGGGTAGCTTTCCGTCTTTTTTCTGTGGGTTCAGTAGTTCCTCAAAATTTTAAGAACGCATTCGTGACCGTATTTGTATATCCACAAATATTCCCTCCTAAGTTTTACACAACCAATTTTAGGAAGCTTCTACGTTAAGTACGTGAAACTGGAAATATGGTCCGACGCTTTGATATACTTTTCCATTAATATTACCTGAACTTGACATGAACCGAGGTAGATAGACATGAATGAATAATTCGTATATAGACCATTTTTTCTAATGCTATGGTTTTTTCTTGCCTCATAGCAGTCACATCAAATACAAAGTATTTTGTGTGAAGTTGTGAGTATAGCTAAGCTGCAGATTAAGAATACGCGCAATAACCTTCAAATCACTACAAATATTGCATTCATTCATTCCATATTTAAGCTTTTCTAGTAACGTTTTGTTCATGTGTACTAGCAGAGCGAGCCATAGGTATTGATGGCAGTTTATTATGGTTATGCAAAAGCAAGTTTTTAAATTAGTTTTAGATGGATCAATGAACAGGTGTCATTTTATTAGGTTGTGCTCAATACTAAATGTCTCCAGAAGAGAACAAATGTCATTACCAAACACCAAGTCACTTTCTTCAAAACAATCTCTATAAATTGAGAATGATGATTACGATAAACATATATTTTTGCATGCTTTGAAGAAGCTGCCATCCTCTTAGTCTGGAAGTAAGGATTTCAAGTAACCTATATGACTTTCACTCCAGCATGAGATCGTCAAGATCTCCTTCAATCACTAAATGAGGCTCCGATAATTACCTTTATACCGAAGTTGTGTCACCAAAATCTCTTTTCTTTACTTTTATCACCACCTTAGCTTTCTTCATTTAATATCATATGTTTTGGAGGCCTGGCATAGGCAATTCTTTGCAGTGTGGAATTGGACTTATTGCAAAATACAAGTTAGGATACATTACTGTATGTTGTGATCTGACGTAATCCCTTTAATGTTTCTTAAGCAGAAACATCAGTTAGAGAAATGATCTTTAGGGTCTCTCCAACTCATAAGGATAGAAAATGACGTGTGGTTTCTGCTATTTCTCCGTGGGGTAAGTAGTCCAGAACACGACAGACAACAGATATGTGCGGCTTAGACATTTGTTTGCTTCTCTCCTTTACACACAAAATAGAATTTATAACACTATTTCACTAATGGAGTAAGGTTTCATCCTTTACTTAACCACATAAAAACAAAGCAAATCATTTAAATAAACTTTAAGTATTTTGTAACTGCCTGCTAATTAAGAGAAATAAATAAATTTAAATATTTAATAAAAAATAATGTAGACACACAACCTACTTTGAATGACGTGTTTACCGGTTCACTGATACCTCATAACTGGCACAGTTCTAATAAATCTGTGCTACACTAGTAGTTCACCCTTGTACATACATGTCTATGCATCTTTGACTCGGCTACTAGAGTGCAGGCCACTACTAGCAACGATACCATTTAAATTAGCTTCTTTAGTTCCATCATACTTATAATGCTCTAGGAGCTTTTATTTGACAATGGATAAATGGATAAAAAATTATTTAAAATACTTAGAAAAAATTAAAAAAAACACTATGGTGGATGGAGAAATTACTTAATTAAGTATAAACAGTGTTATACTGTATGGAACATGAGCATCTGTAGAGAAATAAGCTATGGGCTGCAAATAGTTGAGTGTCGCCAGTATGCCAAGACTAACAGGTTTCTATTCAAGTCATGATTCTCTTTCTCTGAGAAAATAAGAGGCTACAGTTAGGGATACTCTATGATCTTCATTTCAGGTGTCGCTTTTGTACTTATTGAATACGACAGTTTGAGTATCTCGCGATAGTGGCTAGAGGGGCATGTTATATATTTATAATATAACAAAAGGGTTATATTTTGATTTTTAACCAAGGGGTATGTTTATTACTGTTCGTCGACGTGGGTGATACATAAGATGGTGCATTAGAATAATTTTGTGCGTCACTGTAAATTATCTTGATGTTTACTTTATTACACAACACGTATGATGGTGAAAAATATAATTGTTGGACCTTTTTGTATAAAATAATTTTATAATTCTAAAACAGAAAGGTCAGTTTTTAATTACTGCTTCAGTGTGTGTCAAAAAAGTTAAAAATAAATTTTAAGTAAAATGGAAGCATCCATTTGCTTAATTTGTACCAACGGCTTTTATTAACAAAACGCCACGTCCGAAAACAACTTCACGATATAAAATTTGTGTGTTAGGGTTTTTTTGTACATTAAGTTTCTTCGTTGATATGACATACGCGTGAAAATTTTTAATTTGTGGAGTTTTTTAGGAGAATCCCAAACAAATTTACTATACCGTGAAAAAAGCAGTATTATAACAAAAATGATGAACCCGAAGAACCGCACCCGTTTCCGCTCATAAGCGTCTCTAAAAACGGTGCTCGGTTTTGTAAACAAAATGCAATTAATTGCTACAGTTAGATAAAGTAACTTGGTGGTATGAAACCGAGGGCGCCATAATACAATATACAGACGGAAAAGGATCTTTTTCCTTTTGTTTTAAGATACACAAGGAAAGAGTAGCGGCGGTTCTCTTCCGCCTAAGTAAGTTATTTTTTGTTTCGTCCTAATTCAATTATTATTCACTCGAAGGAGATCTTGAAGTTTTACTGGGTTTTCTGGGTTAATTCAATAGACAATATTCTCATCTTAGATGTCTACAATAAACTAGAGAATTCAAGAGAATGCCGAACTACTTCTATAGTCAAGTTTTATAATGCGATTCTACACGTTGAAATTTCGGACAAAGTTATAAAGTTTGTGTATGTAGATTATATAACAAAAGTTATTAGTTTTCTCGACGAAATGTAAGGGCTCTTAAAGAACTTTTGTATGGACTTTAATAAATTAATTTAACTCATACATTGTTAGATTGTTAGTAGATTTATATTTGATTTGTTCACAATATTGCTTTTATTCTAGTATTTTCCATTTAAATCAGTTCTACAGTTTTTAGGTAAGAATCAATAAACTACTTGCTGCATATGCATAGAATTTATCTCGATACTCTGAATTGTGTCGACGTACTTTAATCAACGGTCTTACCTACATTCTTGTGTGCGTTCTAGTTTTTGTAAGGATTCGACAGTGCCATCTCCACCAAGCACTAATATAATACCTTGTGAATGTTAAAAGCTTTTTGCAACGCGAACGCAGTTACAATCTTTTGTGTCCTACATTAGGGGAGAGAGGCGGGCTCGGAGATACACTCAACGCCAATAGTTAGTACCCACGGGCTCGACATTTTCATTATAGGTATTTGGGACTTATGACCAACAGTTTTACCAATAATACTTAAATCTCATATTATTATATGTTCTGGAATAAATTGGTATTTAATATTTAATTATTTGTTGTTTTATTGACCTACAAGTGGAAATAATTCAGGAATAAAAATATAAGTAGATAAAGGTCAGAAAATAGATATATTAATTGAATCTCATTAAGAAAATTTACTTAATTTTTCTTTAGCGTTAAAGTAAGTAAATCGCGGTTTAATATATTACTACTTGCAATTTTGTATGTATCGGATAAACATATTTTATAGTGGGTTTAAACTTTATGGAGAGAAAAGAACATTACGAATACAAGAAACACAGCATGATAAAGTCTAAGAAATATTGGAATACATTGTAGCAAAGAATTTCGAAATAATAATAATATGATACAGTGGATCTAAAAATATGTAACATACAGTAGGTGTTCAATGAATTAGAAACTTCTAGGAAAGTACTTTAAAACTTACTTTCGTTGTGAATATCTTCCAAATAATAAAATTCCCGGAAATTTCGGTAAACATTATTGTTTACTTTATAAATACCACTTTTCATCGTAATAGTTCCTTTTAATACCCTTCGATAGAAATCCGAAGATCGGAATATCGTCTCAGATACCGTCAATTGCGTTGTCGAGGACAGTTACTGATAAGTGGTTTTTTTGCGAAATTAGTGTAAATAAATTATTGTATTTTTGTGTATAGTGTAAACATATAGATTTCAGCTATTTAGTATAGTATAGACAGATATTAAGGCACTTTTGTATATATTTAGTGATATTAAGTTTGTGTTTTGTTATTTGTCGGCATGGGCCGTAAAAAATACAGCAGTAATGAAAAGAAAGACATTATTGCTTCATTACTGATTGAAAACAAACTAACCCAGCCGGAAAATAGCGAAAAATGTGAAAGTTTCATTTGCTACTGTGTCACGAATTTCGAAACGGCTAACACAGAACTTACAACCTACCACATCAAATAGAAGGAACTGTCGCAAAAAGTGAATAACCACTTCTCGAACGGACAGAAAAATAATATCGACGACTTCACTAAACCGTAGGGCATCGGCACGAACGATACTTCGGAACCTGCGACAAGATAGCATAAAAATATCACACATGACACTTCGTCGTAGACTCTACGAAGGCGGCTTAAAATGTAGACGTCCGGTTAAGAAGCCCAAACTAACTGCTAGGATGAAGAAAGCGAAATTGCAATGGGCTAAACAGCATCAGAATTATGCTGTGGATGACTAGAAAAGAGTTAGTATTTTCTTTTGTTTTTACAAAAAAAAAAAATTCGGTAAACAGTGTTATGTTTAGTTATTTCTGATTTTTGTGTTCTTTATTAGGAGTTCTTCAGTGACGAATGTGGGATAGAATCCTTAACGGATGGCGCTTTGTATGTGAGGAGAAGACCCTTTCTGAAAGGTACAAGGACGAATGCCTCGTTAAAACTGTGAAACATCCACCAGCAGTGATGATATGCGGAGTTGCATTTCCGAACATGGTCCTGGTCCCCTGTACTTTGTTTCTGGAACCATGAACCGAACTCAATATTTGGAGATGCTGAGGGATGTTTTTTTTAAATTGCTGAATTTTATTTAAATAATAACCCAACAACCCCTCATGTTGGTAGATTCAAGATCTACTTAATTATATCAAGAAGAATTTTCCGGTTTTAATTTTCGCTTATATATAGTTCAGAAAATGTTGAATAGTAAGAGACATTTGTTAAGATACTTTCTTGTCCTAATTGTATTGGAAATCTTAAGTTGATAATTGAACATGTCGAAAACGTTAAGGCACCTTCAATTTATTTCTTTTAATAGAATTCTACTCTGTTTATTGTTTTCTTAAATAGCTTATTTTCTTCTGATTTCAACGATAGAACATACATAATACTGATAGTAAGATGGCGATTAATTGTATCGCGTGTGATAAAACTATCGGTCGTTACGATGACTATGTGAATTGTAGAAGTAAGTGCAACAGTAATTACCACATAGCACGTGTGCAATTATCCGAAAAGGATCTTAATGTTATGAAAGAGAGCGGATCTATCCGTGAACGGTCCTGCCCGGGCTGCAAAACAACTATAACCTCTTCAAAGCAGGAGCAAGTAGATAAACAAGGTGAGGAAGATTTACAAACTTTCATAAGTAAACATATAAATAAAGCAGTAGAAAAAATAATAAGCACTACAATGTTAAATTTTCAAAATGAACTGAAGAAATTAAAAATAGAAAATAAATATCTATTACAAGAAATAAAGGAATTAAAAGAAATGGTTAGACTCCGAAATCCTTCCTATAAGCAATTTGAAGCTTCGCCAAAAGAGGTCGCAACTTCAAACAGATGGAATAAAAATAAACAAGAAATTGAAATTCAATCGCATATACACGAGGCAAAAAAATTACCAAAAGAAAATGTTATTGAGGAAGGTCGAGCGACCGAAACTGACCTCACCCAACAACAAAAAAATATCGCAACTGAGAATAAGAATATAATAACATATGCAGATGCTTTTAAACGAAATTATGCATCAAATGATAAAATAGATCCGATTTTGGTCAGCGGAACAGAGAATGATGTTGAATTTAAAACAGTATTACGAAGGCAGAAGAAGCGGTCAAATATGAACGTAATTCACGGTACGGCAACGAACACTGAACTGAAAGGTGTAATGCCCTATGCACATTTACATGTTTATGGATTTGATACAAATACAAATGAAGCTGATATAATTGAGCACTTAAAATCTTTAGGAATCGACTCAGCGAAAACACAGAAATTAAAATCAAAACATCCTAATGAATACTCGTCTTATAAAGTATCGGTACCTATTGTAAAAGTAAATGAAGCAATGAAAGCGGAGCTTTGGCCTTCAGGAGTGCGAATAAATCGTTTTTTAGAGAAGATCTGGCGGAGGAGTCAACAGGAAACGTAAATAAAACGTACTCGGAAACTAACCAAGGACCAACTTCGTTTTTTATTTTTCATCAAAACATACAAAGAATAACAAACAAATTAAGTCATATAGAAGAATTTTTAAACAAAAACAATTTCAAATACAGTGTGTTGGCTTTCACTGAGCACTGGCTTAAACCCGATAGTGTGGACTACGTTAACTTACAAAATTATAAACGGGTTTCCATTTTCTCCCGAACAACTTCACTGCACGGCGGATCATGTATTTTTGTTAAGAAAAATATAGAAGCTACTGAACTGGAAAACCTGAAACAGAAAAGTATAGAATCAGTAATCGAATGTTCTGCAATAATACTTCCTACAATCAAGTTTATAATACTGAGTATTTACAGACCACCACTAGGAAATTTTAACTTATTCTATAGTACAATGGAAGATATTCTTTTATCTTTGACATCTAAGGAGGTCCATTATACAACAGTTGTATGTGGAGACTTTAACATAAACCTTATGCATACAACCGAAAGGAAAGTCAAAAGTTTTCTGGATCTGCTACGATCGTTCGGATTACACCAAACTATACTAGATCCGACGAGAGTAACAGAAACATCAGCAACACTGATTGATAACATTTTCATAAATTCATATATTCCCTATGCAAGTTCTGTAAATAAAACGAGTCTTTCAGATCATTTTGGACAAGAAAGTCACTTCAATTTTACTGTAAAAATACCTACGCAAGGACTAAAGAAGATTAGGGTTTTTTCCCATGGAGAGATAATGAAGTTACGCGGACGCCTGCAAGAAGTAAATTGGAACACAATAACGTCGGAACCAAATCCAAACAAAGGTACTTATTTATTTATTTCAACGATAGTTAAAATTTACAATGAAATTTGTCCTGAAAAAGTAGTGAGATGGAATCTACAAAGACCAGTTTGGATAGATAGCGAAATAAGTGAAAAATGCAGTATTAAACGTCAATTATACGAAGGTGTACTGAATAAAACAATTCCTAGAGAATTCTATAGAAATTATTGTAAATATGTAGATACAACTATAGAAAATAAAAAGAAAGATTGTAATACACATCATATATTAACATCTGATAATAAAATAAAAGCGTCGTGGGAGCTGGTAAACAGAATTACAGGCAAAAGAAGGAAAAAGCGGTTTAACTTAGAAAATCTATGTGCACACCATGGCAAATCGCATCAAGAAATACTTAATCATATGAATGACTGTTTTGCCAGTGTAAACACAACGACTACTAAAAGTAGGGAATGCACGAAGTATATAAAAATTAATGAAAAATCAATGGTGTTATATGAGACAGAGCCGAATGAGATCTTCAATATCATTATTTCATTAAGAAATACAGAAGCACGTGGAGCGGATAGTTTATCAACAAAAGTAATGAAGAGTTGTGCAGACTTGCTATGCACGCCATTGTCTTCAATAATAAACACATGTTTTAGAAATGGTATTTTTCCGGACCATCTTAAAGCGACCATAATAAAAGCTGTATTTAAGAAAGGTGATGAAAATGACATTGACAATTACAGACCAATCGCTCTAATCTCGGTGGTTGCAAAAATCATAGAAAGAACTATCTTGAGGAGAATGATGGAATTTACTGATACCTGTAAAATTTTAACTACTTGGCAAAATGCTTACATTCGTGGTAGATCTACAAAAAGAGCCATATTTATGACCATTGGTAAAATCACACAAATGCTGTCCGAAAAGAAGAGGGTTGCAGGAGTGTTTTTGGACCTATCAAAAGCCTTTAATAGTGTTGACCATAATACTCTTCTGAAAAAATTAGAAATACAGGGCTTCAGAGGCATTGTCCACAAGCTTCTCACGTCATATCTGTCCAATAGAGTGCAGCGTGTAGTGGCTGAGTACGACAATAATGAACTTAGTTCCGACTGGATAGAAGTAGCATGCGGGATCCCTCAAGGATCAATTCTAGGACCTTTCCTTTTCCTACTCTACATGAATGACTTACCGCAAGTTAGCGAACACTTTATTAATATGTTTGCGGACGATACGTCTGTCATTATTGCCGAGCACAATAATGCCCTATTACACAATTCGCTAGTAAATACCATAGAAAAGATGAATAATTGGTTTGAAAAGAACAACCTAAAACTGAATGTGGACAAGACAAATTTAATAAAGTTCTTCTTGCAAAAAAGAGATGATATCAAGATAAATTATAATAACGTTAATCTAACATCGATTGAACATGCAAGATTTCTCGGAGTAGAACTAGACAGTCTTTTGGACTGGAAAGAACATGTCAATATACTTACCAAAAATATATCTGGAATGGTATATGCTCTACGTGTAATTTCCTCGCAAGTACATATTGATGCAGCTCTATCCGCCTACCATGCGTACGTGGCATCTAGACTTTCGTATGGAATCATCTTTTGGGCTAACTCCACTGAAGCAAACAGAATATTTGTGTTGCAGAAATTATGTCTAAGAAGTATATTCAACTTAAAAAAGAGAGAAACGTGCAGTGAAGTCTACAAATAATATAAAATACTTACCCTACCTGCTCTATATATATATGAATGTGCGTGTTTTGCAAAAAAACATTACACCGATTTTTTTTCGAAATATGAAACTGATCACGAATGTAACACCCGCGAGTGCAAGAAAAAAAGCCTCCGTATACCACAAACTACATCATCAAAGATACATAGAAGTGTTGTGACGCAGATATTAAAAATATATATCATATTCCAAATAAATTCAAAGGAACTTCTTTCAATATGTTTAAAGTATCATTAAAAAATATTTTAATATCCCAATGTCTGTATGATATAGATGATTTTTTCAAAATTATAATGTGATTACATTTTTGTATCACTAACTAATGATTGTATTTGTTGTACTACTGAATTGTATCATTAAGTACCCTCTTGACGTATTTCATACTGTATGTATTATGAAATAAATAGTATATTATTAGTATATTATTATTATTATTATTATTATTATTCAGTTATTAAAATGTAACAATTCCAATTTAGAGGCTCGGTGGTCACAATGGTAAAGCACTCGTTCTCTGGTAGTATCAGTTTTATTTTAATATCGGTTCTTCGGCCATGTATTACTTTTTGTTCGGAAACAATTTACCAAGCTGTACCGCTTGGCGGATCCATCGCAGATTAACAAATACACAATCATTTTCTGTAATACATAGTTGAATTCTTCTGTTTAAGCTTTAAAGGGCATGGTGTACACTTTAATCCTATTAGACCCACTTAATATATTGCGCAAATGATCTGTGACTTACATCATTCGTCTTCTCTGATCTTTTTTACGCAATTTTACAAAAATAAACCTAGACACTTTAAATCTGGACTTCTTGTAGTTCATTGCTGACTTCTATATTTCAATTCATTTCTTCAAAGATTTTATTATGATAATCGGTAATAGTTTGCGTTCTATAAGGTGGAGCTTCGTATTGGTATCATCATATCAAGCTTAGTATGTTTAGGCCAACAGCAACGACATAGTTAGATACACAATGTTTTTCTTAGTAATATCTTTGCGATGCCAATTTAAGGGTAGCTGTCGTTTTACATAAGGATTTTTAATGACCCAGCGATATCCACAGGTTGTGGGGAACAGTTGTTGAAAAATTACATTCGCTGTTCTAATTACATCTTTTAAAAAATTGTGGTCCTACTATGTTCAATATATTTTCATTATTTCTTCATTATTTTTTTATATTTCTGTTTGCTGTTTCACTTGAAATTGAAAGGCTTTTAAATTAAAAATATTTATTAATGTAGTCTTATTATTATCAGTATACTTATATAATAAATAACTCGTAATAAATGTGTAGATAGTACAATACGATAACATAACTAAAATTTTGAAATTCTGATGTTACGACGGCTTTGTCTTGTACTCGTTCCGTCTAAAATCCATTATATCTCCTCAATCAGTGCGGAACAAAATGTTTGATTTGTGGCTAGAAACGGTGCAAAACGTAACGTTCGATAACTTTGAAATTTTCCCAGACTCCCCTCCCTCACCTCCCCCTCCGACCATGGGTGAGGTACAACATTTTTAATGTTTCTTTTGTCAAAATGGGTAACTTTAGTCCAGAACGATTTTTAAAATTCGGTTAAGGGGATGCGAGCGGGGTAGAGGGGTGGCTGGCGACATGCAGTGTTAATATTTGGTGTCTATGTTTCAAATAATATCAGTTGGTTCATATTAAGTTTAGTTGTAGTATTTGGTTTATATCTCAAATGGTGAACAGCGTATCCTATAGTTCCTATAATTGGCGAACCAAAGCGCTCAAATAGCTTTGACTTATATATGAGCTATGCGAGAATTATAGTTGTAACGTTTTCGTTTACTCTTATACTGCCTGAATCAATTTTTAGGATACCTATGATACGTATTGTTACAGACCAGTTAAATTTACAGTTTATCTTCTACAAAATACAATTAGAGGCAAAAATACATTTATAGCATGAAAGTACACGCTTTTTCATGACGGTATGCCAGTAGCTTTGGCAGCGGGCGCAATTTGAAATCCTAAGTAATAAAATTTACGCAAGGATGTTTACTATCATTTACTCACGGTTGTACGTATTTATATACATACATACAATCATCATATTCTATACCATTAGACTAAATAAGGAATTATACGAAGTAAAACTTAAAAAAACAGTTACAGTATAGAAAATATACTTGATCCAAGTCTCATTAATTTAAATTAAACTAATTTAAACTAAAATTAAACATATGTAAATGTCAGGTTGTCACTTAACTCGTACAAATAAATCTGTTCGCTTTTTTCACAATTTGGAATAATATGTACAATTTCTTATTATATGTTTAATATCACTTTTTTGTTAAATACTGTGTAATTTAGTATATATTCATTTTTAATTTATATTATTGTCCTGTAATAGGTGTATACTGTTGGGCAATAAACAACTATTATTATTATTATTAAAGCGTTGTAATTCAAAGAAATGCATGAAATCCAAGATCTGAAACGTGAATGTAACTTTTCCAATATCGCAAAGGAGGTATAGCATGTTCCAAGAATTTCGGTTCTTTTAAAGCTAAGTTTGTATCCAGATTACTTTACACACGCTGTCTCTACTCTTCTCAATTTTAATTTGCCTCTCGGTAGCGTCTATATATGTACATATGTCTATTCAGGAATATGAAGCAGCCTGTATAAAGTTAAGTTAGTATAAATTCGTTTACAGGCAAGATATTACTTTTGCAACGAAGTACATATACCATTTCTACGTCGTTCAGCGCCCCGTTAAATGTTGTAAGGTGTCAGTACGCTTAATCTTTTTCTGAATATAATTTTATTATGTCTTGGCAGATGTGTTTGTTTATATTAAACATGTAGGCTTAGGCAAATGTTAATGGTGCCATATGAGTTATCAGAATACGATACTATAATGCAGCAGCACCTTTTATTTTTATCGATGCGTATTACTTTCCGGCGCGTCTGAAAATATATTCCTTATACAGCATATTGCGCATTATTACACAAAACTTTGTAGTAGTGTTGGTGGTAGGAGGAATTCGAGAACGAAATATTAAGGAAGGTGGGTTAATTTGATGATAGCTTTTATAAATTTCTTGAAGTACTTAGGTACATCACGTTTTTTCGAAATTAAAAATTTTTAATATTAATAAATTTAATATTTTTTTCTAGGTTGTTATGAACATTGTTCCAAAACTTTAATCTTCTACCACGCATAGTAAAAAAAAACATATTTCGGTAGTCCACCTCTTTAGAAAATCGAATATATCGAAGTTGTGGTAAAACTAGCAGAATAGAAGAATTATAATACAAATGATCAATAACTATGGATTACTACCGAATTTTCGTACAAATTATAATCTTTGGTTTAGCAAGACTATTTTCGGATAACTTTTTAGGCTTTTTATTAACATATCACCGATTTCAGATCAAATATTTTTAACGTAGCCTCTATATTAACCAATCGGTCACCATAATAAATCATAAATCCTGTCAATTGATATACATACATAGCTTTGATTCTAATGTCAGTGTCTTAGATATACTTAGAAGCGTGATTGATACCGTGTCAAAGTCAATACCCTCAATATATTAGTGTCGTTCATACTTAATATTTATAGACATACAATAGCTTTTCTAGAACATAAAATTTGTGAAGTCGACCCTATTGAATTGCATCGTGCAGTTTAGACTCTAGTATATTATAGTTTGTACTCTTTTGCATTTTAAACATTTTATAATCTCGATGTAACTCATTTTTAAGCGAGAAATCTATTCATCAAGATTAATAATGCTGGGAGTGGAATCGATAGTATCAATAAGAGGCGCCACAAGGTGCTTTATACAATAAAGCAAGCCACTTTGCGAATATCTGCACTAAGTTTATAAATTCTGTTGGTAGGTCGCGTATGAAACCATCAGTCGCTGAATTAAGAATATCTTAAAACTATGAAAAATATTTTTGATAATAAACTATAAATTCCCAATTATAATTCATACTTGTTACATTGTTTATAAAAGTGAGATGCTGGTTTCATTTTTGCTCAGTAGTGTACGTATGACATATGATATGTATGATTTAAAAAGTCATGATGTGTGCTGTTTTAAAAATGATAACATGTATCTTGACGTTCTAACACACAGGTCTTGATGAGGAATATTGTTATGAAACTTGATATAATTTGTTACAGTTCTATATCTAAACGACTAGCTGTCACAACAATTAACGTAGAGTTCAGATATTCTTAGTAAATAGAACCGTATTCGTTAAAAGTTATTTACATAGTAAAATATTTAAATAAAATTTTAAAACTTGAATTATATTTAATAGGATATAAAAATTTTCAAAATACATATATAAATCTAATATTGTATGTACAATTAAGAATAATCAATATGTCGTAGAAAACTTAATTAACGCGAGCTTGGTGTAGTAATATCTATGTATTAAAAAAAATATATATGTAGATATGCCATATGCGTTTACAACAAAATGTTGTCGTTATTTAATTATAGCGTATTGCAGTTTGTTATTATTATATTATTGCAGATTGACGCTCGGTCGCTAAATCAGGGGGTAATAATTGAAACCAGTTGAATAAGTTGTTGTAAGAAGGAAGTAGCATAGACACATATTTGTTACGGTTAGGTTAAGAACTTATTAAGATCAGAGTAGAAAATAAAGAACATTATTAAAATGCACTCATACTTCCGATACACAAGAAAGGTGACTCTAAACAGTGCAGTAATTATAGAGGCATTTCACTGCTTTGTACATCAATGAAAGTATATGAAAAGATCCTTAACAAAAGATTAAGAAAAGAGACTAGTAGCCAGCTAAATGAAGCGCAGAGTGGTTTTCGCAAAGGCAGGAGTATACAAGATCATATATTCACTGTCCAAATAATACATAAAACGTTGCAACAAGGAAATGAAGCATTTTTTGCACTTATTGATTTAGAAAAGTCCTTTGACAAGGTAACAACAACAAAAATATGCTATTAATGCGATTACATTAATTAGTTCTTTGCAAGCACGTACAAGAATATAATACAATTATGTCATCACAAAAAATATGAGATCTGAACCGTTTGCAACTGTTAAGGGAGTAAGACAAGGAGGAGGATTGAGCCGATTTTTATTTACCATTTTTGTGGATGACATAATACAAATATGTACGAAGAGGGTGAAGAAATTGACCGTTGGCTACAGAAACCTACAATGAGTACAGATCTCTGAGGGTGCTATCGCAGATGTGGTTGTAATGGCAGGGAAGGAAGAAAATCTACAGATAAATGTGGAAATATGGAATCAAGTGTTGCAAGAACACCGAATGAACCTCAACAAAGAGAAAACGAAAGTGATGGCAGTAGGAACACCCCGCGAAATCAATATACATATGTATATGTAGACAATACAAAAATACAACGAGTAAATTCTTTCCAATATCTAGGAGTAGAAATCCAAGACAATGGCGAGCAGGAAGTGGAGATAAATATAAGAACAGAAAAAGCGACGAATATATATTATGCCATGAGCCGGAGCTTCATCAATAAGAAAGCCATAGCTAGAAGCACAAAACTAAATGTGTATAGAACTGTGTTTAGACCTGTGCTTACATTCGGATGTGAAACATGGGTGTTAACGAAAAGACAGAAGAGCAAACTACAGGCCGCTTAGATGAAATACCTCAGAAGAGTTACAGGTGTTACCAAAATTGACAAAATTAGGAATATACAAATAAGGGAAGATCTAGAGGTGCAATCGGTAACAGACTTTATAGAACAAAGGTAACTGAACTGGTGGGGGCATTTAAAGTGAATGGAGAGCAGAAGACCAGTGAAACAAGTATGGGAGGCCAAAGTACACAGCGGAACGCAAAACAACAAAACGGAAAAGATGAAGACCACGGAAAACCTGGGATAAAGCTATTGGAGAGGTACTATAAAACGAGGGAGTAACTGGAATAAAGCAAGAACTACAGCAAAAAATAAAACGAAATGGAAAAAATTTGTGTACCAGTAGATAAACAAACACCACACACCAATTATGGTAGACGTGGTTACTGATTATGGTTAATTATTATTTGCTGGTTGTAGTTACTTTCAATATGAGTAGGTATTAATGGTATTAAGTGTTACAAATATTAAATAATTATTGCTGAGCTGCTATATTAAGTAGCTTCACTCTATTTCTAAAATGTGAAAAGCAGTAGAAAGGCGAACTATCGTTATACATTTAGTAATTTACGAACATAGTATTACAGCTTTTATTACAGATTTGTAACAAACAAGAACTTTTAGAGCTACTACATTACTATATAGTAAGAAAAGCACATCGATAAAATATACTTCTTGTAACATATCGTTTCTTGATTTTAATTTATTATGTTTTTCCACAATAGTTCAGTAGAAAAGGTGAATCGTTTTTGAATTATGATGTTGTCCACAATATAATGGGATACTTTATATACTACTAATTTTTAGCATCCCTTCGCTGAGCTGATTCCAAAAATGTATAAGTTGCGTAAATGTTGGTATCTAGTGGTACCTCTAGTTTTAGTTAAAAAAGCAACTGTGATCGAAATGTCTGAGCCAAGCCGATTTATATTATTCTTTGCTGTATTTTTACATAATTTAAGATCCATAAGGTTTTCTAGAATACCCAATATATTTTTAAATTACTCAAATTGCATGGAATCTGTGCTTCTTGCTACTGTCTTTACATTTGAATATTATATTTACACCGCCGTAAACTAAACTCCTCCTTTCAATATCTTAAAGTAGGTATATATGCACGTTGAAGTAATATCTTAACCTACATTATTTTATTTCAGAAACTGTTGGAAATGCGCTTAACTAAAACAAACAGGATAGAAATGTTAAGAATAGTGAGTGTCTGTATATTTAATTATTATTTTACTGTATCTTCAGTAAATAACAGTAAAAATTCATCTGTCTCGCGATTTTCCATTAACGTTACTTTATGGATAAAAACTAATTTGTGTTTGCCCTCTAGGTATCAAGTGTAATCAAGCTTGGCAAAATTACATTTTAGAAATGTGCTCAGAGGAAATATAAAAATTAAACAAACCATATAGTGTGTTATATTTTAAAACATTGTGGATGATTTCATCACTCGAAGACGGTTCATCCAATATACTGAACTAGGGTGGAAAAGTAAAACGAATTTAATTATTCTGTTCAGAATAGATCAGTTAATCAAAATACTACTTTTTTACAGAAATGGAATTCATTTTAAAGCAAAACCTTTATTTAGTAAATGAAAATTCTCCTCTTAACATTTTTTTATTTCGAAAACTTTCTTGAAGGTAACCTATATACATAATTTAGATGGCCGGTGTGTAATAAAACCAAACATTGTTAATGCGCAATATCGCAATAGATATATAACTTATCAATTTACTAGATGTGACCAATTAAAGTTTCAGGTTACTCAAACGTCCGGGCTCTAGTAGACGGTGTTGACAGGACGTCCGGGAGTTAGCAGGGTAGATCAATTGTTGTTAATGCTTCGGGTACCTTTAAACACACAAACATCACGTACACATTAATGGAAACAAGAAACTTTATAGGACATGTGCAAACAATCTCAGTATACAGTTACAAACTTGTATTTTTGCAATTCATTTGAGGGAACAATGATAACGTTTTTGTCAAATTTGTATTACGTTTTTTACCTGTAGTAACAACGTACTAAATTTTAGATAAATGATAATGTGTCAACCGAATTCCTGTCTTTCTTATTGTTTGCAAATTACTATCGTGTAGTATTCATGCTTTCGGTAAAGTTAAGTGCTGGTACTTGTTCGAAGAAACTTGGGGTAAAGTTTCGTAGCGAAAATAAATTCGAGTATATTCTCTCGTTTGCATTGTGTTGTAAGTAATAGTGTATGAATAATGCCAATTTATATATTTTATATTTATGTGCATCGATCAAACAAGGTTTTCGATGTCTATTTTACTATTGTATTGTTAATTACCATCTACGATTTTTTTTAAATTTTTTAGACTTTAGAAGTTTGTATGTATTTACATTACTATAAAATTAGAAAGATCGGTAAATATTAAATTGTAGCGACCTACTTGGGAAACGATGAGGCGATTGCTTAAATACCCTAACAGGGGTTTACATTGCAGTGCACCAGATAAGCAAAAAAAAGGTTTTATTTTTCCAATTTATCTTAAACTGTTATCTCTTATGTAAGGTTGTTCTGAAATTATATAACAAGTTACAAAAAGGAGGTAAAGCTCAATTACTAGTTCCATCATTGCTGTATTTTTTTTATGTGTTGTGGGTGCTTAGTTGCAGTGACTCCGTAAGCTGTATTACTTGTCTGGCTATCAATGCAACTCTCGCGGTGTAGTTTGGTGTGTGTAAGTTGTGTTCAAATGGCTTTGTGACAGCATTATATCGCATTTATGATGTCGCGCTGGTAATCACTTTGCTCCCAACAGCGAATGGCAAGTCGATCCGGGATTAAACTCTTTGAAAAAATGTCACCGACCCCACCCCGGCACCTATCATCCTCTCACAACGATAGTCAGCCACCTAACCACTGCGGCCATCGACCCGTTAATATAAATGTAATAACTCAAAATTGTGATTTCTTGCAAAATACTAACATAAAATTGTAGATTTTGTCTAAAAATGGAAATACTCCGCATCGGGATCTCGACTTTGCACCAGAAAATTGGTATCCTCTTATTTAAACAAGGAGTACTTTGCGCTACATATTTTTCACTTGTTTATTGAAATCGTATGTTTATTATTAAGATGGTAAGGAAGGATAAGAGGGTTTCAGGCTTCAGGAAGTATTCCAACTATACAGAGGAAGGTTTAGAACATTGTTTACATCCAATCACTGCGGTAATGAGCAACGGATTATTCACAGAACTGTACCAAATTCATTGTCGAATAATTTTTATAAATTAAAATATTTAATTTAGTATAAGTGAATACGGATTTATGATAAAGGAAATGGAATTGCAAATAAATTGTAAGAACGAATTTAACTAAGCAAAAAAGGAAAGTACTTCGTTTCCTGGTTCAGATTGGATAAAAAACGTTTTAAACCATCATAAACACTTAACCATAAGGTTTGAGAATAACATCAAACGAAGCAGAGTAGGGCTGAATGAGAGTGAAGGAATACAAAGGCCACTTGGAAATTAGAAAGAATATGCAATTCCTTCATATGTGGTATACAAATCTAAGAATCTATAGGATATTTGGACCAAAAGTGAACGTGAACCTGTTACAACAATACTTTGAAAATCGCAAACATTAGCACATTGACTTGCGCATGTGTTATTGGCACGATTGAAAAAAGTTGAAGGAAAGGAAGTTATAGGCGCCAACTTGATATTTGGTTGGTGTGCTTTCCATCAAACAGTATATACTTATGTTACTCAACTGTTGGACGTAGTATTGTTTGGGGCAAGTGAACAGGCATGGGCACAATAATAATGTCTCGCGTGCGAATAAATTTATTGGAATAACAACATTTCGCACAGTTTTTGAAAACATTCATAGAAACAATCAACGAAAACGGTATTTCGAATTTGATTACAGGATTCAATAAGTGCACCTTAGTCCTCTGTTGAAGCAAACTAGCACACACAATTATAACAACTGTAATCGAGTGGAAAATTCATAAATGAATTAATTTATTTTATAATTAATGTACCTATTTGGGACATGTATATCACATTCGAAAAGTTTAGTATCAACATTTCAACTACGGAAATTCACATTCGAGTAAAATGTCATTTAATGATTGCACTGAATTTTTTGGTAAAGTAAATTTAGATTTAAAACAAAATTTAATATGATTTAAAATAGTAATTTAAAAATGGGAGAATGGGTTTTTTTTTAATTTATTGGTTTAATTCATTAGTTTTATTAATCCACAAGTGGAAAGGTATCTAGGACTAAAGAGGTCAATTATCTCAAAAAGAAAAGAGGCAATGTTGTACACATTCATTCAAGAACTAACAAAAAGGTGAATGTTCCTGCTGGACAGAGTATTTCACATTTTTTAAGTGACTCCGCTTCCGCTGTAGGAATGGTTACTTCCAGAGACGTTATCAGATGAACGGCATCAAATTCTTCAAATAACGATAACAAATAGCGAAGATGATCACCTTTATATTTGAGAGAGAGAGAGAGAGTGTGTGTGAATATACGAACACATAAAGAGATTCTTAAAATAATTTAAAAAACGTTAATAATCATTGACATAGACTATTTCATTTACTACTACATACACAAGTGAGGTATGTCATATTCATGTTGCGCCATACAGTCTAATATTTTTCTTACATTTATCCACGTGATTGTACAAGTAAATTGACCTGCCAGTAAATAAGAAGGTTAAAAGGGTGTTCATTTATTTTAATATGTCAGTTGCATATAATACGGAGGAAGGAAAGGAAACCTTTCTTTGTCTCGAAAAAAATGTCATTCTAAACTTTTTCTTCTGAATTTAAACGATATCGGCTTTTTTCCATTACGCAAGGTTTCCAAGAAACATTTATAATTTCAAACATTTTAATATTTTCCGTATTCTTGCCTACACAATATTCAAACAAAAATCCTGACTCATTTATAAAGGATTGACAATTTTCAGCTATATTTTACCTGTGAAACAGTTCTTTTTATAGTCCAACAATAATGGGCCCCCATATTAGGATTCCATTTGTCTTGATACCTTGTTTCCTTAGCTCAAATCTACTGGTGAAGTGTTCTCATGCTCATCGGTTACTGCACCAAAAATTTCTGGAAAGAAATATAGATGCGAGTATTTGAGTTTGCGAGTTTGCATCACTAACTTTAGGGAACTTCCGTTTTAAATACATGATATCATGAATATTTTCAAGGCTGTGATGTAATTTTTCATTAATCCTACTTGGATATCTAACGCAGATAGATACCCATATTTGGCATTACAAAATAGTTATGGTCGCGATTAGGTCATTCTCTTCTAATGTAGTGGATTTATAGGTGAGCAGAATGATATACCGGGCGCGCGCGCACCGCCTGCTCTAACACATTGAAGATCCTATCAACCGATCGAAGTGCTCAAACACGACAGAATGCATTTGAGATAGCAACAGACTTGCGCCTGCGTACATGCACATTAGACTCAGCTATCAAGATGATGCGAAGAAATTGATAATACACCGAGAGTGTCAGACAGAGCATAACATAGCTTCCCAGTTATAGTCGCCCACACATTGGTAATGCATCTATCAGCGGATCGAACGCGCGCATACTGTATATGTAGATACTGATACTAAATTATTGTCACTTTGCAGAAGTGCAGCTTTTAAACTAACTTCAGAGGAATCGATGAAGAAGCATATAAGAAAACACGTATTAAATGCAACTATTGGTACTCGCGAAACAAAAATTATGTTGACCAGTGTGATTAGATAAAGACAATATATACTAGATAAATCAATAAGAGGGGGATTAGTACAGTTTTACTAGACGTGGTTAAAATTCTTTCTAAAGAAGATATATTGAGATCTAAAAAATTATATTTCAAATTAAATTTGATTAAATTTTTCTGGCTTTGTGAACATATCTTCGACAATAACAGATGAGTTCCTGAATTCTATAGTTCATAGTCGAATACCTGGTCGCATTACGTATACTGCAGAAATTTAATACTCTACTGTGTTTGAATACCTTCGTTAACGATATAATTGAGTTCGCTCTGCGCTCTACAGTTGGCTACATCAATAAATCACAAAGGGTACGGAACTAGGTTCCAAGTATTTCTCTGCAGGCTAGTTTAGATATGGTGACAATGTCATACGATAGGTACTCGCAAACTAGAGGCCTGGCATTTGAAGTGATGCATCTCAGAATTCAAGCTCGGTATTCCAGTTCTATTATACATATATTTGATATAACATACCACTTTTATTTTAGATAAAACAGATTTTACAGTACTATTGTTTTAATATTAGTGCAAATTAAATTTCGTAAGTGAAACGACCACAGCATTTACGCTTAATCATACTTTATTTCATAGATGGATTGCCATAGTAAATCAATCACACGATACTTTAAACTATCAAGACATAGAATGTACTGAGGTATACTGTGTCAGAATATCAATTTATGACTGACAATGAGATACATTATTTTCTGAAATTGTACATACACAAGATATCAGATGTTTCCCAGCGACGCGTTCAGTAGCCCATCTGCTGTGCAGTTCTGCTGTTATAATATATCTTGTTATTCTTCTGTCACACTTACTAGTAAAGCAAGTGTGGGAGAATTTCTTCTTCGGCGATGTATATGTATACGTATGTACATACATATATACAATAAGTGAGGGAGCTAGGTTGTTCTATAACGATGATCCTTTGTCCTCTTTCTCTTTCGTTAGTTGCATGTTACTAATAATGTAATTGTACCTAATTTATCGAATTAAGTGTGACCTATGAACTACTTTCTAACATTCTGATGTATAACATTAGATTGATTCTTAGTTTTATTGTTCTCCCAGTACCGTAGCTACGTATTGTGCTACGTAAATGATATAATAATAATGCTAACTGAAAAATTCAAATTGATCTATTCGTGTTCTTTTATAATGGTTATTTTTAGTATTATATGTCTTTAAATACAGGGCAATGGGCTATAATTGTCAATGAAAACCTGACCAAACCTTATGTTCATTGATAAACGGCTCTGTACTGCGATACTTTATGATCGTAATTGGTCTTTGTAGTATTTATGTCTCGCATTACATCATAGTTATTAGTAATGTATCAAGTCTGATTAGGTTTATAATAAAAAGAACGATAGTGTTTTGTTCAATTGAAGAAATTTTCAACTACCGTATTAGTTGTGTGGAATATAATCATGAGAATTCTACAAACACACGATACGTGTAAGTTTTTGTGTATTTTTTATTGCTTCGGTTTCGAAGGACGGTATTTTTATCTTGAAGATGTTTTTTCGTTTTTGTTATCTTCAAACCTGAGAATTTACAAACACACGAGAACAAATGAGCTTTCAGTTGTCCAAACAAACGAAAATCAGAAGGAGCCAGGTCTGGACTATGGGGCTGATGGACAATAACTTCCCACTTGTGTTTCTAAAGCCAGGCCTTCGTCTGATTTGAGGTGTGCGGTCTTGCATTGTCATGCAACAACCTGATTCCTTTCGTCAACCTTCCTCTTCGTTTCTGTCGAATGGCATGGTGTAGTTTTTCGAGAATGTGACAAGAAATATCGCTCTTGATTGTCGTTTTCGGCTGTAAAAATCCTATGAGCAAAATGCCTTGCATATCCCAGAACACAGTTGCCATTGTCTTTTTTGCAGCCTGCTGAAGCTTGATTTTTTCGGTGTTGGTGAACTCAGTGTTTTCACGTCATCGCGTCTTTTTTGATTCGGAGGTATGATGGTGCACGCACGTTTCGTCTCCTGTTACTGTAGAATCGAGAAATTCGCTTTCCTGAGGATAGCGCGTTAAAAGTCCCAGTGTCGCCGTCATTTGTTGCATTTTGTGTTGGTCTGTCAACAGTTTTTGTACCCATCTGGCGGACACTTTTCGATAGCTTAATTCAGATACGATTTCATGAATAGAGCTTTTAGGAATACCGGTCAGTGGAGCAATTTCCTGTATTTTCAAACGACAATCTTGTCGAATCAGCGCGTCGCCCTTTAATTGATTCTCATCCGTTTTCGTTATTGATGGTTTTCTTCGCACACCTTCGGAATCATCGAGCTCTATTTTTAGTTAATAATTGCTATTGTCGTTTTTTTTTTCTATTGGAGAATTGTATCTCAATCAATCTACCATTCGTTGTTGGGAGCAAAGTGATTAACATGACATTGTAAACGGCGAGGTAGTGCTGTCACAAGCCTATTGAACACAATTACATACACACAAACTACACAGTAAGAGCTGCTTGGTAGTCATTATATATTTGCTTATATAAACTGTATTGTGTTGTTTTTTATTGTTATTTTCGTTTGAGCACTAAGTTATTCAATATTGTAAATCACTGCTTCTAAAATCTAAAGCGACTGATAGTAGGAAAAAATAATTGATAAGCTAATTTTGTAAAATAAATATTACCTTCTCTTATTTTGACTATTTTTTGTTAAATTAGGATAGATTAAACAGCTTGTGAAATCACTAAAAAAGCAGGCAACTGTTGTAAATACTTAAGGAATAAGCTTCCAAAGTTTTGTGATGCAAAAGTTTGCGGAGGAATATTTGTTGATTCGCAAATGAGGACGCCTTCAAGCATGAACATTTTAAACATACCATGAATGATTTAGAGCTGGTCGCATGCACTACTTTTAAAAATGTTTGCAAACATTTTCTGGGAAATCAAAAAAGAGAAAACTATCCAGATATCGTAGCTAAATTGCTAGAAAACTAAAATGTAGGATACCGAATATCGCTCAAAGTTTAATTTTTGCAGTCACATTTGAATTTCTTTGTTAATTTAGTGAAAGATTTCATCAAGATATTGCAAAATGAAAAATCGACATCAGTGTAGCTGGTATCGCATCATGATGGGTCATTGTTCTCTTCTCATTAGAGAAGGTAACAGGCAACATAGACGGAGGAAATAACTATCTATTCATGCAAAACTTTGATATGTCAGCAATTTTTCTTTGTGTACAGTTTAGTGTTTTTGTATTCCTGATACTATTTAAACATTCTAGTATTTATTATGTCTAGATTTTTGTACTTATCTATCTTTTTTTATAAATTCTATTTAACAAAATTTGTAATTTACCTACAATTATAATTTTAAAACTAAACGTGGCAGAGGAAAAACTTCGTTTCCAGTAAAATACTGTAAGAATTATACACTCATTTTGATAACAGTTATTCAAAAAAGTAAAATTGTCGCCTATTGTAATGATAGGTATATAAACATTATTCATAGCTAATAATAATTATAATATACCTTCATAGTAAAGTAGATAATTATTATGCGGACAAGTGAATTTACAATGGAACGTGTAAACAACGCAGATGCAATTATGAAAAATGTTTTCCTGTGGTACTTTATGTTTTACATGACGAATACGCAAGTGCCATATTTATTCATAAATACATACTTGCACGTGGGGTGTAAAAATGTCTGAATATGTAGTCAATTTTGAATGGATTATTACAGCAGCAATACAAAATACAAATAAAATGTGAGATATTGTATAGTTTCTGTAAAACTCAGGTTGATAATTATTTTGAAGTAAATTTGTATAATTTCCTATCGTTTCCTGGTATTGGTTCAGCTTCTGCAGTTATATTATCAGTGCTGAAATTAACAAAGACATTTTCTTAGAAATATAAAAGATTTCCACGAATTATTGTTAGCAACTCTGATAACACAAAACAAAAAATTTTCATTTTTTTTTATTTTTCTTTATGAATTATATACAAACTTATTTTGTTTTATATTCCTAATAATTATTATAAAAACAAATATCTTCTATCACGTCTGGTATTATAAACAAATGAAATTTATATTGATCATACAATACTAACACTAACCAAGTATATGCTATTCTGGGACGTATATTTAAAAGTCTTTCTTTTCACTTTTCTTTTATGTTGGGATGAAGAACGTTCCAAAATTAAAGTCCAACAGTAGTCAGCAAGCATCTCGCTATTCCACTTGCCTTGATAGCGTTTTTAAATAGTGGAAATATCCTGATGACATCTTTCCCCATGCTCGTCACTAACATCGCCAAGATTCGGGGGAAAGAAGTTCAGGTGCGTATGCAAGAAATGTATTTTAAGACTCATATTACAGCCTAATGCATGGTAACTTCTAAGAAGTTCACTAACAATTTCCTCGTAATCTACAGATTTTTTATTCCATAAGAAATTTTTAAATGCATCCCAAGCAGTCCGTTCTAAATCGCTCAAGAGTACGTCAAATTCTCGATCCTGTTGTAACAGATTAATCTGGGTTCCTATAAAAATTTCCTCTTTAAATTTTGCCTCAGATACATTAAGAAATTTTTGTTTAAAATACCAAAATCCTGTCTTTTCTTCAGGAGTATATTGTATTCTGGTTGGCCATTGCTTGACAGTATAGTGCAAATTTCTCGCTCGACCATCCCATCCACAAAGGAAACAGCAATACTTTGTGAATTCAAGTTGTACACCAAGTAGAATTGCAACTACTTTGAGATCAGCACTGATGTACCATTTATAGGTTTTGTAATTGATTTTATCAAGGAGACGTGTCATATTATCATATGTTTCCTTCATGTGCACGGAATGACCAACAGGAATGAAAGGGTAGATGTTTCCTAGATGTAGAAGGACAGTTTTCAAACTCATTTTAGATTAGAAGCATTTATAAAAAGACGCCATTCTTCCGGTTGGTGTTTGTAACCTAATTCTCGCATTAAACCGTCAACATTTTTGCAAAATGAAAGACATTCTTCAGTTGAAAAAAACTGTGACAGTTATTTCTGGCGATTTCGACATACAGAAATATGCGTACCCGGAGCTAACAACTTCCATCCTTGCAGTCTTGATCCTAATATTTCTGCCTGGGTTTTTGATAAATTGAGATCTCGAACTAGGTCATTTTATTCCAATTGATTTATTAAATGAGGCGTATCCTCTTGAGATGGCAAATATTCTTCATCTGTGTCCGACAACTCTGAAATGTATTCTTCTATCTCGGTTTCAACATGTTCTTGGTGCGAAACATCCATAGGACTTGGTACTGGCAAAGCTTCCGAATGAGGAACTGGACGAGTGCAGAAGGTCCCGAAGGTCTTTGTACAGCAAAAGTAGCAGTCTGCCGAATGATCTTTTTGTTCTCGCCAAATCATAGGCCTACCAAGTGGCATAGCTATGCTCTTATCTTTTATCCAGCTCCTCAAAATAACAGCACATCTTGTCTTGATTTGTAATTTGTAATTTAAAATAAAGGTTATTTTTCTATTAACGGTGTAATATTTCGTTTATGCTGTTGAACGGTGAATTCTCCACATGCATAACAACAACTGTTAGGATTGTTTACACACCTACGGGACATTGCGAATTCAAAAAACGTTTAACTAATGTTACTACCATACATCGAGTCAATTTGAGTCGAATAACGTGTCTGTAGGGTCTTATACATACTCACGTATGCACAGATCTATTAATTTCTTGATTTGATTGGTTCTAGAGAAAAAAAGGGAGTGGTTTAACGACTATGACGTACAAATGAAGCCCAAACATGTTAAATCTTGTTCAGATATGCCCGTTAGCATGATAATAACTGGATAGTTTCTTTTAATTTACTCATAAAAAATATCTTTAGACATACAGTACATTTAATACATGCATATCATGCAATATTTTCAGAATTACAATGAAAAAGTCCATAACGTACACGTATCAGAGTGTAAGAAGAAAAACCCTGTTGACCTGTGTAATATATCGTGGTACATATTTTTAAACGTATTCCTCTCAATGGCTTTTTAGTTTCTCTTGTTTGTTAGAAGGGAAATAACGGCTGTCACAACGTTAACTAAACGTAAATAAGATGATCCTAAAGTATGGCTGCTAACCCCACTAACTTTAGGATCATCTTATTTACGTTTAGTCTCTCTTGCTTATACTTTTTAAAAATTATTTCTGTGATTTAGAACACATCTCACAAATCAATTACACGTAATAGTTTCAATGTGTTTCTAACGTTTTCAAAAGAACCTAATTTGGCTGACTACTGGAAGTGACCAATTGTGGTATTTGTCTTCGATCGGTCCGATACACTCTGGAGTTACAATTGCCTGTTTAAATATAGTTAGCAGTACAGCATCAATTACAGTGAGATAGTGCATGCGGCAGAGCCATAAAAACACAGTGACACATGACTATTTATACAGAAAGTTACGGCAAACAGTAAATCATATGAAACCATTGCGGCTGTAACCGTCATAGATAGATAGATAGATAGATAGATAGATAGATAGTTTATTGCAATATTTCAATATAACATGAAAGAAAAAATGCAAATGTGAAATCAAAAAACAAGAAAAACTTAAATATATACATTCGAAGTTAGAAATTCTTCTATATTATATGGCTCAATTTCCAATAATAAACTGTGTACATACATGTTTTTTAAATACAGACAAGTTCCTAACAGTTTTAATATGTGATGGCAATTAATTATAGTACCTCAGGCAACTATATTCTAAATTGTTCTCACTTAAGGTGAGTCGATGTCTAGGATAACGGTAATCGGTTTTAAACCTTGTAGAATACTGATGTTGTAATTCACTGTCCTTGAATAAGTTTTTGTTTTTCCATAAGAACATCAGCAATTCAAATATGTAAATACCATATACAGTTAAAATATTGTTTAATTTGAAGAATCCTCTGCATGACTGATTGTACTCGAGTTTATTAATTATACGCAAAATCTTTTTCTGCATCAGAAAAACTCTGTTTAGGTCACTACCGCCACCCCAAACAACGATCCCATACTTTATGTTTGAATAGCAGCAACTATAATACATAATGCGAAGGACATGCGGACTTACTATCTCTAAGTCGACGAATCGCGAAGCAGTGACATAAAAATCATTGTGGATTCTCTTCTACTATGTTAGTTATCCTGTGTTCTAACTCTGTAACTGATGTGGTATAATGTTTCCATGCTTGACTCTTATTCTGTCAATGTTTGTTCTAGTTGATTTCCTCATGCTTCTTAAAAGTTTTACACAGATTGTACATATTGATTTTGTTTGGTACGAAAAAAGACAAACTGAGGGGATTTCCCGTCAATTTAAGTTTTTTTTATGTGGTGGGTGCTTAGTTGCAGTGACTCCGTAAACTGTATCGCTTGTCTGGTTATCACTGCAACTCTCGCGGTGTAGTTTTTGTGTGTGTATGTTGTGTTCAATTGGCTTTGTGACAGCATCATATCGCCTTTTATGATGCCGCGCTGTTAATCACTTTGCTCCCAACCGCGAATGGCAAGTCGATCCGGGATTAAACTCTCTGAAAAAATGTCACCGTCCTTCCAGAGAATTGAACCCCGGCGCCTATCGTCCTCTCACAACAATAGTCAGCCGCCTAACCACTGCAGCCATCGACCCGTTTTAAAAGTATTCAATTTCTGTACTGATCCAGAATGCCCCTGGTAATTAGATTATTTCTAATGCTAATGCTATTGTATTTTTGTAATTCTGTGTTTACAAAATATTACACAATATTGCTGGTTCATTTCTGTTTATTTTAAATTATGTTAGGTACCGGTCATGTAACAAGGAACGCTTTTTTTCAGGTAATTGTAGTAGTTTTTCTCTTGTTTATGCTTTATTCACTGTCGCTGTAAGAAAGGTTTAAGCTTTCACGTGATTATGCATTGTTACTGTTATCGCAGTCAGGTCATTTTAAACGCCTATTTTATGTAACAAACGTGCACGCATAGTATTTTAACGACTATCTCTCATTCATTTCCTGCACTTTACGGATACGATGTCGTAAACAATTCACCCACGAGGATTTAAGGTTGGCAAGTTCGCGGCGGTTGCTATTGTTACGCGTGCTGTATTTGCGGTGGATTAGGGACGCCCGACAGACATTGAACTTAGGCAGCAGGAGGAACAGTGAGACAAGGGCATCAATCATCACACTTGCAAAATAATTAAACAGCAGCACGGTCGACACGCGTCTATATCCGAAATGGCTAATGTACCAAACACGGGCAGTATAAGTGATGACTAAAACTGAATACAAAATATAACGGAGGGAACTTACTGCCGTGCTATTGTATTGTATTTCGAATAATATCTCAACCACATTGGATACAGTGTTATACGCTTAGGAATAAAATGAATATAATGTGAACAAGTAATCTACGACATATTTCTCTATACAGCATGTTTTAAGACATCGTTTAAAAATTTTAAGGGCATTTAGTAGGTACGATCGAAAATAAGGTTAAAAGTCATAATAAACATATGTTTGCAAATTAATTGTTTACGAGATAACAGCGAGTGTTCCTAGTAACACACGAAATACATAGTTAACGATAATATATTCCAGTAAACAGGGATTATCAGCTATTGTTTTATGACAGTTTAATTTTACGTTTTGTGCAATTTGTAACAATTACAGTGGTAGCATATTCTAATGCTGGAACGAGCGATATGGTGTTCATGTACGGTCGTGCCAATAGGAATTCTTTACAAGCACGTTGTCTCTATGCTGAAACGTTTCATCATCGCCAACTACCTTCGCATGTGATGTTTCAGACGGTGTTTCAACGACTAAGAGAAACTGGTTGGTTTGAGAAGCGGTCTTATGATACTGGCCGGCAGAGAATAGCATGTACTCCACAAATAGAAGATCAAGTTTTGAATATTATTGATGAAAATCCCGAAACTAGTGTTAGAAGAATTTCGACTCAAGTGAGTGTAGCAGCAATCTTGTTTGGAGAACTCTTCCTGAGTAACTTCTATACCCGTACCATATCCAACGGGTACAAGCCCTTACTGCTCCGGATTATCAAGCGAGAAGCACTTTCTGTGCGTGGTTTTTGCGAACAGCTGCTGATCGGCCAGATTTCACTTAACATCCTTCTCATTGATGAAGCTGGTTTCACTAAAAATGGAATATTTAATTTCCACAATAATCACGTTTGGTGTGACGAGAATCCTCATGTTACCATTGAAGCCAGACACCAGCAAAGTTTCTCTCTAAATATCTGGTTAGGCATGATAGGGGTCCGGTTGTTAGGACCGATGGTTTTGCCACAACGTTAAACAGGTCCTGCATACCTCGAGTTCTTGGAAAATACTTTGCGTGAACTGTTGGAAGATTTAGCTATAAATCTGAGACTGAACCTCTGCTTTATGCAAGATGGAGCTCCACCGCACTTTACGCGTGCTGTTAGGGAACATCTTAACAATGAATTTTGAATTTTAATTATGGATAGGGCGAGGAAGTCCCATTGCTTGGCCTCCACGGTCTTCCGATCTAACCTTTAGTATCTGGGGTTATTTGAAAGGTTTAAACCATCTGCGCCAGAGATTGGCCAAAGTTGCGCCAATGAATAGAACGCTGTTGCCAGATACTTCGAGAAAAGCCTTTGTTTTTTGAAAGAGTGTGCGTTTCATTTGAAAGAAGATGTAGATCCTGTGTCGAAATGGAAGGACATCATTTTGAACATCTTTTTTAGTTATAATCTATTTTATGTTAAACCTCTAAAGCAAATTTATTCTGCAATTGCGATAAAATCGCTGTTATCTAATAAACGGTAAATTTGCGGACATATGTATGTTTATTATGACTATTGACCTTATTTTCGATCGTACACATGCCCTTAAAATCTTTAAACGATGTTTCAAAACAGTCTATATATGTGTATATAGGGGAATATAAAATTTAATGGGTATTCGGTCTGTTAAATCAAACTACTCAATTTTCCAAGTTTATGTATTTAATTAACATCATCGTTAATTAAGCTGAAATTAATTAATTTTTAAAAAAGTAGTTTGGCATTAGGTTTTTCTGCAAATGTTCGAAAATATAGTATAAAAAGTTTAAGCAAACAGAAGAGGTTACTTTTTACATTGTAGAAATTGTCGTTGTTATTATGATTTTTTTATTATTAAATTATAGTAGTTTGTTTTTCGTTTTGCCATACACACGGTTTAACTTAATTGCAAAAAATAAAACAGTACAGTAAATCAATAAATCTCACATATACGGCTCACATTACCAACAAAACGCAGTACAGTGGTCAATGTTGACGGGTTTGCGGAATAAAGTAAATAACTTTAAAATTATACATTAATGAATGATATTTGACAGAGAGTTAGAATACATATGTATATCAATAGGTACTAGAATCGGGTAACTGTAGAGCCTTATGCTTCTTACTTTTAGAATATGTTGCTCGGATCTATACAGACTACTTCATAACTATGCCTTGAAGAAAAAATACATCGTATTTGTATCTGGATTGACTCTGGAATCACCGTAACGTTTTCGTGGTTATAATATATGTAGGGTTATACAGTTATACTGGGCAATCAAAAAGTTCTGATCATTTTTATATAGATACGGTTTTTAAAAGAACAGTATCTTAAAAATAGTAAGTAAGGAATTATTTATTTTAGGCAATAAATTAAAGAATATGTTTGAATGATTAAATTCACTACAATGCCAAAAACAGAAACTACAATTTTATAATTTTCTTAATGTATGCCCCCATATTGTACTTTTTTCAAAAGACGAGTTCATTCTAATTTCATTTTGGTAAGCATTCTTTGAACCTAAATATATTTTCAATTTTCTTAAAATTTCAGGAATAGTTTGAATTCGTGTAACTAAAAATAGATAATAGTTCGACAAGAGACAAAAGAACACGGTTTTCTTTAAGAAAAACATGTGTAAATGCCATTTGTCATTTGTGTTAATAAAATATTTACTGATTACAAAATAAAATGTTATTCTGTGATAATTGCTACAGCTTGATAACGATGAAGGAAAATGGTGAATTAATCACAAAGTTATTCACAATTTAAAAGAAACAACTTGTTGTGTGCCATTATCGCAAGAAAACTTTGAAAAGGAACTTGATTTTATTTACCAAATAGGTTCAGTAAATGGCTGCAGTATATTTACAGGATTTACAAAAGATTTAAAAGTAAACATCACAAAAATATTAGAATCTTGAATCCGATTCATGAACCACCAGAAACTAAGTATGTTAAATTAACTTATCCCTCGTCTTGGCGCTTTAAATTCTCAAAATTATTGAAACCATTCAAATTAACTCCTGTATTTTCTAACAATAATTTATTAAAGAATATCTTAAACAAAAATATTAATATCACGCCGAAAACGAAGAAATCCGGAACTAATAAAATTGAATGAACATGATGTGATAAACTTTGCCTCGGTCAAACACAAAGGAACGTAGAAATAAGATTCAGAAAACATTTTAATCACTTGAAAAATAACGAAATAGACAAATCCGTGATCGCCAGACTCTCAATTTAGAGCTTCCATTTGTAATAGTTTAATTATGAGGTAACTATTGTAATTTGCTATAACATATTTTCAATTTATGAAGAGTCTGGTAAAACCGCAACTTTATACTCTTTTAATAAAGATTATGTATTGTCATCGAAATAACAACTCTTTGGTGATGTACCCCCAGGCACCTGCCAATTATAAAAATATGCTGGCCAGTAAGATGTTAACATATGTTTTTATTTTCTCTGTCCTTTTGATAGGGCCTTAGTCTGCGCTCGGGACTTAAGTCGATTTTACCTCGTCATTGAACTTATGTAGATTCTAATTATATTCTCGTTCGAATTGATTCCAGAAATATGGATATTTTATTATTTAAACCTGCGTTGTTTTACTTACTGTTTTACTACTTACAGCAATTGGGCATCAAATTTATCCAGAACAGTCTATTTTTTAAATCTCCCAAGTAAATCGAGTTTTCCCACTTTTCTCCTGATTTATAACTTCGAAGCGTATCGGCTGTATAAATTATTTACTAATTCCCTGTTTTCTTCCGCTTCTTTCGTTCGGTTTCGGTGAATTTCCAATTTATGCTCGAAAACAAAAAAAGGCGCTGTAATTGAATTTATTTATTTATAAAGAGAGGAAGTATATTGTTAACCTGAATTTAATTAAAATACGAATAGGGCAAGGCGATGTATAAAATATGTGTGTTGGAGTATTAGGGAATACAATTTCTTTTTTCCATAAGAATTGTTTGGTTTTGTATTCCCTATTTTAAGACATGGCCATTATTTATTGTTTAATAATAAATACAAAATTATAATTTTGTTTACCTTACGATAACAAACCGACTGACGTATAGCGCCCTGTATATACAAAATACCTATCGGTATAAAAAGATTCCTACTCAATTACAATATCATAGCCAATCATTTACATTTAATGAGAACAGTAGTTGCGTAGAGCTGTTTTCAATTCAGCAGCAATAATAAACCTGATAAAAATGCGAAGAGTTTCATAATGCTCAACAGATAGGTATTTCGTACAAAGGAGAATACCTTAGATTAGTGTAGTTGAAAGTATTTTGTTTTTAAACTTCTCAGATACACAGCGGGGTCCTAATGAATGTCTTCGCTATGGTACCAGTTAAATTTCAGACGCTATCATCATAGAAGAAGCTGTGTCCATTTTCAACCAATAACACTTTAAAAATAAATTTTTAAGAACAGCATATGTAGTAGATAGCTATTTTGAGTGACAGCTTACAATATACTTGGTCTTAAAGAGATTCTAGAAATAAAAGCCTATGAAATAGATGTAGGATGAACTTGTACTCTATTTAAAAATGGAATAGGGTACAGGTATCATACAATAACTGCACTCCAATCAACTTGTTTGAATGTTTCTAATAAATAGCTATGTATATTCTCAATATTAGCTATCTATAACGTATTCAGACCATGTTCTTTTAGTTTCACAATGCAGTCAATGAGGTAGCGTATTAAGCGTATACACATATTTTGTAACAGAAATTCACGCGAGACAGTATTTATTTCATGGTTCATTACTCTATACAGATCTTTAACAAAGAAACAAAGAGTCTCTCGAAAGTTGTAAAGGAATTGTTTAGGAAATTCTAACTTGCTGTAAAAGTGCTCCTACGACCTTGTTTGTATATTTAATAAGTAGGAGATGAAGAAGTTTTCCAGAAATAAACTCTCAAGAGATGTTTATTTGCATTTCTGCTTCAATAGCCAACAGGATTATGAAATATTTCTTATGCTTTAGAGATTTCAGCGGAAGAAAGCTTTACATTATATTAATTTCTCTTCGGCGTTTTAGGCAACATTTACTTGCGACTGTTACCAACGAATATTTCAATATTGTTCCATCTATATTTTAAAGCGTTACACTTTTCTGAAGCATCCGCTTCGATCACATTAGTATATCACCAACTATTTGAAATCATTTTGCTTCAGATGGGCCTCACTTCAGCAAAAAAAAAAATCTAGCTGACTATAATTATAATTAATTCAGAAAATGTATTTCTATGTACCTGACTTATAACCAAAGTTGAGTTATTTACACAGTTAGAGCCGTGTAAAGTGTCTAGTGGTACTAGTAAATATTTTAGAGTAAAAAATGTAGAGTATACAGGGTCTATCACGCAGCCCGTTCATTAGAAGTTTCGAGGGTTGCTTACTATTTATGAATTTGAAACTTTCAGGCTAAGATTAACCCATAGCCTTCTTCTCGATGTTGTACAACTTCCGGAAGAACCGGAAATTGCTATTAACTTTCTTAATCTAAATGGAATGCCGTGAATATTATTGCATTTTTGAATTGAACAATCGATTCTACGATACACCGTATTAAGGTACCCTATATACTACTACACTACTATATACAACCTTGGCCAAATGTGTTAGACACCCTCATAAAACCCCATTATTATAAGTATTATTACACTTCCAAGAAAATGAGCATCGAATTTATATTTAATTTACATATTTAGTGCTTACTTTGGGACAATAGGTAAGCAGGCAGCAATGTTTCGATTTTAAATATTAGTGTATTGTCGACGCGATTGGAGAGAGGTATGTGTTAGGAGTTTATAACCAGGATATTTTGGGTTGGATACTTTCATTTTTATGGATTAAACTTAATTTAGTGAAACAATGCCAAAAGTTTGTGAATTAACCAAAGTAGAACGTGGGCAAACAGTGCTACTTAAGACACAAAGTAAGATTTTAATCGCTATAGCGAGAATAATGAAGTATCCGCCATGTGCGGTTCGTACCACCCAGCAGCGATATGAATAGTGGATCGTCAACAAATCGCCCAAAAAGCGGCCGCAAACGCCTTTCGAACCTATGAAAGTAAAGGGTGTCTAACACATTTGGCCAAGGTTGTATATCTTCAATTGTTTTTGAGTTATTATGATTTTTTTTTAATTACCTTTTGCGGTGGAATATTTAATAGTCTTTTTTGCTCTTCTTTAAATGCAAAACCTCGATATTTTACAAACAGCAAGTAAAACCATAACGGTTCACAAAATCCATTGCAAACCTATCACAGGTTATACAGGGCGTTCAAAATTTAGTGGCAAAGCCGAAAAACTTCAAACACAAAAAAGTAATTTTTTTCAAATGGAACACCTTGTATATTTTTACATATTTAGATGAAGATTTAATTTAGCCATCAATACGCTATAAGTGTCCTTATACCTATTGTTAGCGGTTTTGACGTTATTAACGCTTTTTACCAAATATGAATTAAAATCTGTATTAAAACTTATGCACATTTGAAAGTAGACTGTGAGCATGATTAAATAAACGAATGCTTATTTGGTTGTCATTCTTATTGAAGTAAACAGTCTATTTTATACAATGGAAGCAGTTGACGATTATTCCGAATGTGGAAAAATTCTTATCAGAACTTGTACAACGTTTAATGAACGATATCATAATCTACCGCCAATTACCAAAAGTAAATTTAGAAGAATGGAATTATGTTTTTTTTAATACAGGAAGTGTTAAGGTAAAAAAACCTATACAAAACCTATCGCTGAAGCAGAAGAAAATCAAGTAAATGTGCTGGCTTATTTTCATGCTCATCCCAGGAGTTTGATAGTTTCAGCTTCTAGTGGAATGGGTATCTCTTTAATGTCGATTCATCGCATTTTAAAACATCATAGGATGCATCCCTACAAGGAAACATTAGTACAAACCTTCCGGCCTGGGGACGTACAGAAAAAGTTGCATATTGTGAAATGATTTTATTAAAACTTCAAGAAGAGGAAATTTTTTTATCTAAAGTTATTTGGAGCGATGAATCGAAGTTTAATCGGGAACGAATTTTTAATCGACGAAATAATCATTTCTGGGCAAGAAAAAATCCTCTCGTTTGCAGAACTACACATTTTCAAGACCGCTACAGTTTTAATGTATTCTGTTTTCTTTTAAATGATACTATAATCTATGAAACTTACGATGAGAATTTAAATGAACAGAAATACTTAGAACTCTTAAGAGGACCTGTTACAAATTTCCTTCAAACTTTACCTCCAAACATAAGGCAAGAATGTTGGTATCAGAACCACGAAAACCAAGCACTGGTTTGATCAACATGGAATGAGACAAGCGAAATCGGCTCTGGGAACCTATAACCAGAACAGATTCAATGAACTCAAGGACAAACTTCGCTTACTGACAGGAATCCTATCAGGTCACTGTCGGCTCCGAACCCATATGAAAACAATTGGGCTAGCAGAGGCAGCAGAATGTCGTTTCTGCGAGGAGGAAGACGAAACGTCCATACATATCGTCTCTGAGTGCGTAGCACTACGTAATTCAAGGGCCAGGCACCGAGGATCTTATAAAATAGAAGTGGGAGATCTGCCAAAAGTCAAGCCATCCCACATTCAAAATTTGCCAAAGCAGATAGGCCTAGCAAGCCAGCTATGAAGACGAGAAACCTTCAACCTCACAGCAAGAAATGGGGGACACAATAGACCTTTCAGGTCGCAGTGCGATATCACTCCGTAGTACATACGTACATACATACATACCTTAGCTTTAGCAGTTTTTCTTTTAAGACGAAAAGTATTATCCCTACCAATTAGTACACACACACACATAGAAGTAAAATTATTGAAATGATGATACAAATTCTTTGGTAACAGTTTTCTCTGATGAAGTTGTATTTTCATTAAATGTGTGTGCATGTCATCATAGCTGTAGGTTTTCATCACGAGAAAGTGTTTTTGGGACTAAAGAATGCACTAAAAATAAAAGAATTTTAAATGACTAGCTGGGAAGAATAAGACGCCGCCTTATAGACCATGATAGTTTGAGGAAAACTGTGGTTTCTTACATAGATTTGGCAGCAAAGTATTTGGTTTTAGCAGGATTGAGTTCCTTGTCACTATCCTATAGCGATTACTCATCTTAGTGAAACATTAAAAAAAAGACGGATTAGTTTAGAGGGATTAATTGAATGGTCCGTGCGTTTACCAGAATCAAATCTTACTTTAATAGACTTAACATATTAGAAACTATATTATTTATTTAATGGACGAAATTAACTAGTGTATTTTAAAATCGATTTTAAACAAGGTTTTTGATTACGATTTCCGTGTTGACAGCTATTTATAGTCAAACATAAAACCTGTTTTGTATACATATCTGTATACATATTTTTGGTATATAGAGGTTTACGGTTTTTGAAATAGTAATGATATGTAGAACAAGTTGATAGACTGTTCACTGAGGAAACCGTGTACATACTCTGAGTTCCAGTTTACCCTGGTATAAGCGCACACAGATACAATAAGAGCGTGAATGAAAGCCTGGCTGTTGTAATTATGTTGCGAACGCAAATGGAATTTTTACTGGAATGTAACAAAACTCATGGAATATTCTGGGACAAAACGACAGAAACACAGAACTTTGTAGCACTCGAATATGTAGTTGGATAAAAGATTATCAAATGAATTTTCATTCAGATTTGTTAGTACTCGCATAATGCCATTCAAAACTCCACACTAAGTATTTCAAAACTGAAAAGTGTGTTTCCCACTTGTCCAACTAACACACATAAAAATCTGAGTTAATTCTAACACTTTTTCGGTGTTCCCACTCGTCCATCCACTTCTGGTGTTAAAATTAATGGAGTTAGAATAAAAAGTGCTAGTGTTATATTTAGAAGTGATAACAACATTGTCCCTGCGGTAATTGCTTATATTTTTTAAAGTGTTAGTCTCATCTCGAAAAGGAAAAATACTTAACCTGGATATAGTAACTGTTATCCCGAAAAGAGTTAGAGTTATCTTTAAAAGTGTTAGTATGATCTCGAAATGGAAATATACTTAAATTCTGAGGTAGTTACTGTTACTCCGAAAAGAGTTATGGTTATACTCGAGAGTATTAGTATAATCTCAACCAGAGACTAGGTCGGTGCAACCGCACCGTGATATCCGAAATCAGGCGCCCCAAATTAGCTTTTGGGAATCTCAGTTCAGGAATGCATTTGGACTTTTGTACCGAAGCCTCCGACGCCCTGCTGCCATGTACTATAAAAAACCGTCACAAATGCAGAATATCCTGAAAAGAGAGGAATATATGTTGGTAAAAAAATAGATCTGTATTTATTATAGATGTTATCCAGCTATACAGCCTGTGATATGAATGTGTCTGGTTTACCTACAGTCCCTTATTTAGCAGTAAAAATTACATCTTAGAGAATCATTTAAAGCGGTCTTCCTTAATCGTCTTTTCCTCATAGCTTCAATTAAGCGGAGCTTTCTTGTTGGTCTTGTTGGTTGTTGTGATTTCAACGCCAATTCCGCTAATCGTCTATTCAAAGTTCGACGTGAACCTTAGACCTGAAGCACAAGCTTTACTACACCGAGACACACAAGTGTCTCGGTGTAGTTTTCCTTCAATGTCTTTTGTGTATTCTTCTTCACAATAGCAATCAAATTTCTATTATTTCTTTCCATTATTATTCGTTTTCTTCCGCAATTTTTTCGTTTGGAGTGAATCACATCACGATTCTCCTTCATCCCTTTCGCTAGACGTATAACAACAGGATGAAAACCACTCTGCATTCTTGCAATATCTCTCAAGGAATAATTTTTGAACTTATTATAAATATTTGTGAAACTCGATCTCGTCTTATAGCTTTCTAAAAATGTGATTGAATGTTTTTTATCTAGTGGTAACATTAATATGGCAAAGGACTGTATAATAAATAATTATACCAGGTACTTACTTTTATTGTCTATGATCTCTTTTGTCAGTAAGTTACTATTTATTTTCACCCATTTCTTATGATTCCTATATTCGATGCGTATATGAAATCCACCATCCATTTTCGTTAACCCAAGTATGCGGAATAGGGTAATTACTAATCTATATTTTAACACCAACTGAAAGGATAAGAATTTATCCCAGAAATTTTTATCTTCTGCGTGTATGATGCCATAAAATAAAAGCGTTATAATGTTTAATACACATTTCTAGAGAAACCTTGCATAGCAAATGTATATTTCCTATTGCGTTAACCATAGAAAAACTTTAAATTATTTAAGCAAGAAAGAACATATTCTATTACAGGCTTAGATTGAGTGTAGATAAAAGGTGATAGAAAATAAGATGAATTTAGTCTTCTGAAAAATCTGATATTTCATATTATGTATAAAAAGCTATTTCCACACCATTAGGTTGATTCCCGTCTAAAGTTATAAAAGAAAAGGGAAATCCTACTTTAAACTTATATTCTCCTGTAAATTCTTTAATATACGGTGGCACGAAGATTTGAGTATCTCTTACTCTTTCAGTATTCTATTTATATATACCTTCCTTTTTGTAAACTCTCAAAGTCCGGACAGTAATCCCATTTCCTTGGATCCGACGTAAACAGAATATGGTTACTACACGAATTACTTTTAGGAATATGTATATGTATATGTACGTACATACATATGCTCCAATATTCCACAGGATTTTGACTAGAATGTAGGGATTATTTGTTCAGATGTAGGGGGAAGATAATCACTGTTATGTAATTTCATGTCAGTTATAGTGCGACCTATTTCGCATGCTTTGTCTTTTTGGGTCACCAAGAAAGAAAAATTATGTCGTATCTGGTAATTTAGTTATTCTAAGCAGTTGTGCATGTTACTATTTTTTTAATGCTATCTTTTTGTTTCTATTTTCTGAATATCTGTAAGCTCGTACTTTAGACTTAGTAAATGTTTATTTAAATTTAATTAAAGTGATGAATGTTATATCATTTTATACATAAGTTCTGATGGATGCTGGATGTAATAAATGAAAACGTATTTTTCTGGAACGCAGTGGTGACTAGTTCTTGTACCATTATCATTAAAATTATCATATTCTTTTTATTTGCTACCGATTCTATTTTATTATTTAATATGTATAAGTTATTTTAAATAAGTTAGTAATGTAACAGTGATTTATAGTTCTGTTTGGTATCACAAAATAACTGCGTATGGTTAAAAAAATCTAAATCAGATCAAGTGAAGAATCAAGAAAATTGTAACATTATTCTAACTTCTTACTTTCTAACTTTACGTATATTCATCTTATTAAGGTTGTAGTGAATGAGTATACAGTATTAAATGCTATTCATATTTTAGGCTTTGATTGGATTTAATTTGCTAATTGCTTCTAACTGGTGAGTGGCACAATATATCGCGTGTTTAGATATACATATTTATCAAAAGTAATAGTCGCTGTTTTTCCCCGAAAAGTTATTTCATTTCATTGCCCTTATTTTTACTTGAATCTTTAGCATCTAATATCCTTACGTAAAATTGGTATGTGCATGTTTTGTAATTTTTCTCATTTTGTATCACATTGCACACATTCTTAAATCTCACAATTAATGACCGCTTGGTAGAAATTAATAAATGTCATCTGTAAATCTATTGTTTGACGAAGGGCCATATTATAGTTCAGTAAAAATCTAAATCGTCCTACAAGCTATGCAACAAAGACGTCACTCATTAGCTCATGGGAAACAAACACAAGAAGCAACCACGTTCATTAGAAACAATGTGCTGGCGCTATTAACAAGTCAAACAAAAATGAATGATACCTTCATTTTTGTTTGACTTGAACGACTCTGAAGTAGTATTGAGCTAGTTAAAGATCATCGTGGAAACTCGATATCTTGTAGAACACTGTTGCATTATAATTTATTTTTGTAACAAATAAACTTCAAACAAAACACAAGTTTCTGTTTAATTCAGTACAATACTATACCGGTTGATTTCAGACATAGGATAAAAACGGCGGGAAGAGGCAAGGGATACGAAAATTCTGTAAGAAGTGGGGTCGCGTGAGTCTATCACAGCGCTGTAGACTAGACGAGACTAGACTGTGATAGAGAGACTCGTACGCGTCCCCACTTCTTAGCGAATTTTCGTACCCCTTGCCCCTTCACGCCGTCATTTATCCTATGTCTGAAATCAACCGGTATATGGCATTGATCAAGCAGGAGATAATAAATAAAAAAATTAAATCATTCAAATTAAGCTGCATGAAATCAGTTTTGTTCGGTATTAATTGATTGACAATTCCACAAATTGCAGAACACTTACTCGTTTTGTCAGTCAAAGCATTTTCTTCGTCATACAGTTCTCGTCATATTCCACTAGCCGATCTTAAATTCAAGAAGGAAAAATGGAAATGTTTGGAGCGTCTATTTTTTACAAATTATTATGCATACGGTACATAAAATTAGACGAAAATAATCGCATTCTACATAAAACTAGATTAGATTGCATCAGGAAATTTTTTAGTTAGTATTTCATTTAATACAGAAAAACTTTCAACTATAGCCGAACCATAGCCAGTATATGTTAAATTTATTGATAAATATGAACAATTAGAGTATATGAAATGTATCAACGAATCACTAGATAACACGTGTGTATTACTTTCCACATCATGCAGTAATCAAAGCTTCTAGCGCCACAACAAGGACGAGAGCAGTAGTTATTTGACAGCTCGACAAAGACAACAGGTATTTCATTAAATGAAAACTAATTGGTCCAATTATATAAAATGAGCTGTTTACTGTACTTCCACGAGTTTGAAAGTATGCTTATATACTGATTGTTGATATAGAGAAAATGTATGGGCAGATTTTAATTTGTTCAAACTTATTGTTCATATCAATTAGTCATGCATTTTAGATCAGATTTTCATGATACAAACAATATAAAGTAAGGAAAGTACCCAAGTTCAACAATTCTTAAGGTCCCATTTAATTCTTATGACCAGCTTTTAAGAGGTAATAATTGAAGAATCTTTCAACTTTGCGTGTTCTTTTCTTTGAATATATTCAGAGTGTTAGAATCGTTTTCCATAAACGATATAAGTGTGAATGATTTTTATGTTAATCATTTTTTAATAGGACCAGATTTCTTTGAGACTAATTGACATAAAAACTAAAATCTGCCAGATAAGACTTCATTTATAGAAATGATTAAATAAATAACTGTGGATCATATTAAAATTAATGCGCGAAATCCGATCATTTTCAGATTTTCAGAGGATGGAATTAAAAACACTAGAAACTTTGTAGAATTCATTTACCGATTCATTTAAATGCGAGATCCGGAAGATAAAAAACCTTAAGTCAGTCATTAACAGCATTATAATCTCTATTAACAAAAATTCTCCCTATGATTATTAAGTTCGATCATTATTATTGCTAAATGAATCGTTCCTGTTTTGTTGGAGGTTCGTCTATCATGGAATGAATCGCTTCTGCAAAAAACCCATTATAAATGGTAAATATCATAACTAGATTACTATTTAAAAAACCTGTTAGATAGCAGTATTTCATGGCCAATCGTGTTTCCCAGATGTAGTCTCAGATTTCTAGTTTTTGTAGATTGTACTTAACGTAGTTAATATTACATTAATTTGTGATTATTCTAGGCTACTTAATGCAGTATTAACAAAATTAATTAGAACCACTCAGTTTCTAGCTGAAATAGAACCGTTGAAAATTAGGCAACATGGAAGAATAAAATAATACTGTACTATCTCTAAAGCCATTTCTAGATAAAAAAATCTATTGCATGTTGGTGGTGATATAAGACCTTCAAATTTTCATTTGAAGAAAAGCACCACTATGTAATTGTACTAGAAATCATCCACTATTCAACTTAATTATACAACATACACATATACGACTGTTACGCTGTGGACTGCAAGGTGTTGTATTCATTCTTAAAGAAACCTTAGCCAACAGATGGTAAAAACAAAATGAAAAAAGTATTACCTAATTATATCACTTTACATATCACACATTTTATGGAAGTTTTACCTCACCTTAGACTTAAACCAAGCTCTGTGTTTTACTACTGCAAGGCGAATTATTCCAGTTCTTTTTAACAAAAGAAAAAAAAAATATCAAAATAAGATTTAACGAAGTTATACATTTGGTTATTCCTATGGTTTACTGATAAGATTGTTCACTTGCAGTTCGTATGTGAACTCATATCTAAAATGCGTTAATAGCAATTATGATGTTTTCAAAATTTCTACACTGTGGTAACGCAAATAGAGGTCGTTGTAAGCTGTTGTCCTTTTAGTCCTTTACCTGTTGATCCCAGTAACCGAGTAACGACTAATCGTTTAACTCCAGCACATTTTGTAATTGAAAGAACTTTGACATGCTAGCCTTCCTTAATCAAAATGTGATTAACGTAACAGAAAATAGGCTCTCACAGTATCAAAATCCACAAAAATTGATCTAGTATTTTTAAAAAGCTACTACGAACCAGATCAAAACGGACCAATCAGTTCGCAAAACACTTTAGAAAGGGCTCTGCTAGTAGTACTAGTTTGAGATGAAAATCGTTTAGATTCGCAATTTGGTGGAGTAACACAGTTCCATTCAAGGGCCAATGGCATCACCGGAGTTGTTTCAATAAAAGTAGTTAGTTGAATTAAATTTGCAGTGCAACAAATGTGTGTGTACTGCTTATGACAGTATTTGAGTAATTCTTGTAACTGTAAGTGAAAAGCCGAGATAGAAATCCGAACGTATATGGACATATGTATTATAAAATATAAAACGACTGTGGCATATACACCCTGTATAGGCTACAGGTACAAATGTACATATATTAAGCTCAATGTATAAAAGCCATATCTGCGAGGATAAATGTATGAAACGTTGAGCACACTAGAAACTCTTTAATATGCGAATCTTGAATGTCGTTAATGTTTTTGAAGGTTTTTAACACAATTGTGCTGGCGGTCGACAAGTGACTCTTAGTTTTACTGTACCATTACTTATGGGACCTACACTGTACTGGTTGTGGTTCGGCGCTGCATACATAAATGAGAAGAGCTTATGCATGCAGTGTTGACTTCGCATGAAAATTTATACTCGAATATATATGGTAAAGTGGAATAAAATTATTTTCCTGAGTTTTTGAGTATGGCTGCTGGTTTAAAATAGTCTCGTTTCCATTGAAATACGATTGCATGTTGAGTAGTTCCGTGTGTCTTAAAATACGACCGATTTTGCTAGAGGCTCTTTTTTATGTAATATAATGGTCTCAAAGTATAATAACTTAGAGATAGTTTCTTTTTTACTTCAGGCCTTAATGAGCGTTAGCAAGCTATCTAACCTTGCTTTGCTGACAGATTATAATTCTTAATTATTAAAAGCATTTGTTAAGCAAAGAATATGTTGTCAGCTTTGGCGTACATACTCAGCGAAATTTCTGTAGTTCTATTTAATTTTGTAGTTTCTCTATAAACATTTAGCAACGGTATGAGTTAGAATTACCTATAATTAAATTTCTGGACGAGAACGAAATAGCAGACATTATTTGGTTGAGTTAGATAGACGTCCTACGAAATCAGGCATTACCTTCCAGTGAAAACAAATTGTCATCCAAGGAGGAAAAACAAAAATAAATTTTTATAAACAGGTAGGATTTTCAAACCGAGTCATAGTTAGGAAAATAGGACAATCACATATCATTAACAATTTTAGAAAATAGGATAATTTCTATTGTAAAAACCGCGTTAAGAGGAGAGCTGCAGCAATTAACTCGAAGGCATGTTCACCGATATTTCGGTTAGCCTCTTCTAGTAATGTAACCGCACAACAAATAAAATGTAATTTAAATTTATCAATAACTAACAGACGTGTATAACAAATTTTATCCGGCAGCAAACGTTTTCAGTGTCTAAAAAGGTTCCTAAACCACACTTAAAAGAGACACATAAATAGGTAAGACTGAAATTTGCGCTAGATCATATATGTGGGATGGTATCAAGAGTCAAACAACGTCATATTTCCTAACAAGAAGAAATTTAATTTGGACGCACCTGACGGGTTCAAATATTATTGGCACGATTTGCATAAGAAGCTACGATGAATTGAAATTTTGGTGGCGGTAGTATAATGGTTCAACCCACGATAATGACTTCTAATTCTTATCTAGAACTCCTGAAAGTAGCTCTGATGGAATTTGGTTAACAATTTCAAACGTAATATTTTTTAGTGTTATTTTCTCTTGCATTATGTTTCTTTGTAGTCTACATAATATTAACTTTGATGTTAATGAAATCAAATATTTTGTTTAAAAGTTCATATGGCACTATAGAATTTTTGCTTGCTGAGTGTATACTATTGTTATTTTTATACTCACAATAAATACATTCTGTTTAAATGTAAATGATTATTATGAGAGTTTTTTCAAAATTGTCTAATTTATTATATCGACCTATTTTTGAAGGCAGAACAGTTGGATATAGCTGTACTATTTTAAAATTATATTTTGATTAAGTAGATGGACCATGAAAAATTTCAGTGATACAATTTTCTTTTTGTATATATTGTTAATATAGACACATCGAAAAAAATCATAATTAGAGTAGGCTATGTGAATGGATTGTTACTTTAGCCACTTTCACATAATGACATTTATTTCTTGACATTTAATTTGAGGTTATAAACTTTGGTTATAAAATGTCAAATAATAAATGTCATTATGTGGTAGTGGCTAAAGCAACGATCAAAAACATTTACATAGCCTACACCAATTATGTTTTTTTTCGATGGCACGTTATAATTTCGTGATTAGTGTTTTGTGTTGTAGTATACTTTTTGTTCGTACAGCTGCACTCGATTTTAGTTAGCATAGTAGGGCATCATTGGAACTAAATATTTCACTAGATATCAGTTAAAACTAAGTTCATACCAGAGCTAAAATTTGCATATGCATTTGCATTAAGAGTAAGTCAAGATTTAAAGTATGGAAGTTTATCGATAACTTCAGAGACATTAGCATCGACTATCAGCAGTAATTTGCTACAATGTATTCTAAATCCCGTTCAACATAGGAAACCTCAGGTATAAATCAACAATTTAGAAGGTGTTATAGATTGCAATTGTACATAATTTGTTTCTATAAATGTCACACAGCGTTTTGTATCCGCAGTTTGGTTATAACCCTAATGCGAATTTTCGTTGTATTCATATTTTGTCCGTGTTTATCCATAGTACAGTAGAACATTTCCAATCTGTATATATATACACAACATCATCTTAACATCTACTGCTTAAAATTCAAATAATAATATGCAGGTTCACTTTTTGCAGATATGCATAAGTCAGAGTACATTAATTATATTTCAAACGCGTTAAAATACAAACGTAATTTTTGGTGTATGATAGCTATACTAACATCACAACTTGTGTCAGTATGTTTCACATTTGTATGCTGTTGTAGTAAGGATATAAAATGCTTCGAAAAGCGGTAATGTTAATATTAATAATTGTGAATATTTAAAAAAGCATTAAACGAACTGGTTTACTGGCTGTCTATAAACAAATTAATACTTAACGTCGAAAAGACAAAAATATTGACCTTTGGGAAGATACGTGTGAGTCAATAGAGGTAGAGAGACCATAGCTTTCAACACTGCATCGGAGTGTAAATTACTTAGATTAACAATTAACAATAAATTAAACTGGAATTCGCATATTAACGGTGTTACATCCAAATTAAATAAAAGTCTATACATATTAAGAAAAATGAAAAATCCCTGTGACATCGCGACAGATAGAATGATATACTTTGCCTATTTCAACTCACATTTATCAAGGTTTAAACCTATCGGGTTCCAATAAAAATCTGAAACCAATTTTACTGTTGCAAAGAAAGGCTATTCGAATTATTAAAGATTTATTGCCCACACAAACATGTAGAACTTCTTTCTTAAAGTTGGGTATACCAGCGGTTTATAATCTCTATATATTATACGCAGCCTTATATACATATCTAATAATAATTTCAATAGATTTCAAACTAATGCCGACGCACATAACTACTCCACGAGGAATACGAATCACATTCGTTATGAATTTCCAAAATCTAGTAAATATTATAACTCGCATATACGGATGAGCGTAAAAGTATACAACTCTCTTCCAATTTCAGGATAGTTGTAAAAAAATTTTGGCGGGTCAGGTCTTTTATTCTTTGGATGAGTTTTTTGACGTTGGTGCAGCTCCGAGCGATGAGATTGGGTAACTGTTTGAGTGTTGCTTTTATTTTGTTTGTATTTATATGTATCCGTATACACATTTTATATGTATTGTGACTGTAGCTATTATTATATGTATTATTGTATACTCTGTGAATATGTATGTAAAATTTGTACACCAGTGGTCAAATATATACTAATACTAAAAAAAATACTAATACTAATGACTATGGTGGCGGTGGGGGCAGTGCGTTATTGGAATCGGCAGATGCACATTCGCAAGGTAGACTGTGTACATTTGATTAGATTAGATTAGATATGTGGGCAGTGGCACTGCTGCCTTTAGTCACCGCGACCTGCATGGATCTCTTGTAACGTTGTCCTTCTAGTTGTTAGACCAGTTGGAGGATTTTGATGAACCTTAAAATTAGCCTGGTGTTTCCGTTCTGGATGTCAGTAGGTTCAGTAGGTGTTAGAAACGGCCTACTGAAGTGTTGTTGTCGGATAGCGACACATTTACACAAAATGTGTTCTGCCGTGTCTAGATCTTTTTGGCATAGACGGCAGATTTGATTTTCAGCTTTTCCGAGTTTATGTAGGTGGTACTTCAGGGCCACATGATCTGTCAGAAACCTTGCCAGCAGTCTAAGGTCCCCTTTGCTGAAAGATAACAACAATTGTGCTGTCTTAGACGATCCTGATAACAGTGCCTTCGCCTGTTTTGGCCTGGCGTACTCTGCCAGTGGGAGGTCTTTCTGTTGACCTCCGATTTGTTAACTGCTTGTTTTGGGTGGCTCTTTTGCAGCCCACAACAGGGATAAGGTCCAATGAAAGACATTTTCGCTGCTTCGTTGGCAAGCTTACCTGCCTTTTCGTTCCCTTCGATCTCTTGATGGCTAGGGGCCCACTGAGAGTGTGTACATGCTACGTGTGCAATGTAGGGTCGGCAGCATTACTTGAGCGAGTTCAAGAAAGGCGAGGATCTTGCAATGCTTTAGCAGGTTTCTGTTTCTCGGCTTACATACCTTCATAATAGCGTATGACCACATGTGCCTTGTGCATTATGCACCTTTATGAAACAATGCAACCGCACTCTAAACTTGGCTCCTGTACGGCTTTCTTCAGTTAGGGTCAGTAGAAACTAACCTATCGCACTTATTTGAATATAAGTTTTAATAGGATTAACCGTGATATTTTGCTATATAAATTACAATAATTAAATTATTGCATATTTGGCAGTTTATTCAGATGAATATCTTCTTTATATTAAAAATCGTTAACCGATTTCTGTCATATCCGTATAAAACGTCCTGAATTATACAAATAAGATCCGTAGAACTTCTATATGAATGCCAATTATTTTAATTTGTTTTAATGTAATCTTTCCGAACATAGTTTTCCAGAAACTGTACCTTATAAATTACAGCTACAAGATGAAGTGCGATTGCAAGCTTATACATATGTAGGTATACATATATTTGTTTCATACATAAGGTTTGCTTCACTAAAACTTTAAGCTCTACCGCGATAAGTACATGGATAAGAACCAGCTCAACAGGCACATTTGCAGTAATGTCCTTACGAATATGAGAAGCATAGTGTATAAAAGACACTTTAGACAGAATACTAATTATTTTAGAAGGTAGCAACACTTGTGGATTATTTCCTAGAAAAGTTTTATACAAATATGTATGTGTTCAACTGTTAACGGTGACAAAGATACAGCTATTTGAATATTGGAGATAAAAGAATTCATATAACATACTAAGCAAACGCAAATTACTTATTGATTGCATTTATTAATAGGTAAATTATGAAAAATATAGGAATAATTTAATTTAATGTTGAAGTTGAAAACTCCCACTACTGATATGAATAGTTTCGAACTCTCTTGTCATGTGTAGCGTTTTTTATATAACCGCAAACAGCAGTACATATTTCTGAATAGCCATTAGGAATTTCCCACATGTTCATATGAAGTCTAAGCTAATTAAAGTCCGTTTTACAACTATTGGTTCATACAATTCATAACAATATTAACTTTTTACCGATATTTTGGCAGTTTTAGTCGTGAAATCGTGGGCTGTTATTTTAAAATACAGTGAATTTGATAATGTTCCATTAATATGTACTAGAGCTCTTTTATAATTCACAATTAATGTGTACGATTTTTATCAGTTATTGCAATTATTGACTGGGTTGTTTAATCATATGGTTTGTAAAAAAAAACTAAGTAACGTAATGTAGTAATAAACGGAAACCAGCAGCTTGATTCGATTAAAAGTTTTGAATTTAAATAGGGTTTACATGCATACAAAAAGTCAACTGACACATAATATAATAGTTAAGTTGATAAGCTGTTTGACCTATTTTAATTACGTATCTTTCCACATCTTATGTTAGAACAGAAAATGTTTCTTTCGTTTCACGAAGTATCATTCCAGTTAAGGAATATTAAAGGAAACATTTGTAATATGCTGTATTCAGTTAAAGGTATGAAAAGAAAGAAACAACATTACTGGTTCAAAATGTGGTCTCTGTGCCTTTACTGAAAAGAATTTCTTTGATAGAATACATATTTCTCTCAGTGTAATGCGAACCTCAAAAGCACTCAAATCAACGCCATATACACGATTCCTCGCAAGCAGATTAAAGGCACCGTTATTATCTCGAGATGTATTACTTTTAGACAGAGGAAATGTATTTTTTGGTTGAATGTAGAATATTTGGATAATATACAGTTATTTTATGTGTGTAAAAGATGCTTAGTGTGAGTTATTCATGATAAAGTGGAAGATATACCACTTAAGCTTTGAATTCTTCCCATAGAGCAATTTGAGAAATATTGGCTGTTGTAACATATTTCTTTATTACATTCTCAATTTATCGTTTCCTTTTCAAAAATTGGCTGTAACTTAAGTTTAACATACAATATCTTAATATAAAAAATATTAAATCTAGTTCCACTACAATGTACTGTTATACATTCTTTAAACAAATATAAAAATAATAAATAATAATAATAAATTTTTCATTTAGACATGTTTAATGGTTTCTAATTTTCATGTTACTATGCAGCAGCATTCTCTGAAACTGTTTATACAGAAAAAATAGATATGTTACACATATATTATTTCAAATGACAATATTCATTTGCTTTGGTTTTCCACTTGAATAGATATTAAGAAGATATACGAAGTGGGTAAATAAAAGGGTATGGAAATCTACAGTATATTTAACTACAATTTATTTATGTTCATCCTCTAAGAATAAAATAATAAATAATTTCGTATGAGTAGCTTATAGTTTTTATATTACACTTACCGATATAAATTTTGAAGAATAGTGTGTAGTAAAAGTGTTTTGCTTTCAAGAATATTTGAACTACAAATAGTATAAAATAAAATTTTCTGTATGTAGAGCGAAAGAAAAGTAATTTATAACAATTTTTGATATATCAAATCAATTTTTGTAATATTAGAATTAATTGCATTTTGTTTCAAATAACAGTTATCTAATTGATTTTTAAATTGTTTTTTTATTTTTTTTTACCTCGAACACTCTACATTTAAATTGAAGCTCAAATAACAACCCCAATAAAGGAAAAATTTGTTATCGCAAGACCTGTTGCGATTTATTTGAAAGGTAGAATAATACGTTTCGAACTGACTATATTTCCCTTGAGGTGGTCGTTTGTATTTATTCTACAAGCACAAGCGGGCAGAAAACAATACATTGTAGACGATTGAGCTTGAATCTTTTCTAATTACGTTAAAAGACGGAATTTCATAAGGACTAATGCTACTTGACCTGGAAGTCGAAGAGATATTACTTCAAAGTCGTTTCTGTCATCATTATGTCCACATTGGGAAATGAAAATATCTTCGTTTAATTGATTCATTTATTTAATTGAAGTTGACCTATATTTCTATAGAGCAGGACGAACAGATTTACGTACAAGTTGAAACGAATTTAAGAAACATGTGGTAAAATTAATCTTCAATCATTACTTTTATTTAAAATATATTAATATTTATCTTTCTAAAATATATTTTCTTCAAATTATATCAACTACAACGATACAATTAACTATATACATTTGCTACAAATGTCACCATTTTTTACCTTCTTCTTGAATATTGTATATATTTTAATTAATATTAACATTCCTTAAAATAATTTCAAAAATCTCACAGTTGAATTAAATGAAAGTTTATTATTTATTACAACGCAAAATTACCGAATAGGCAAACACATATTAAATGATACTGGGTGCTTCCACAGTCGGAGTCCCTGTTGTGAGGACTTTCGGGTTTTGACCGCATCATAGTAAAGTAAATATATACACTGCAAAAAATAATAAAAATAATTTTGTTATAGGTTGCGGTTCAAAATTGTTTTCAGTATCTAAGGCATACTAAGGTATCAGTAAAACTCCTGTACAAGAGGATGGCAATATGCGATAGGAGAACAAGAGAACGGCAATGAATTTTCTATTAACAGTACACCGATAAAAATAAGGAGTTAGACTTAAGTGCACTTAGCTTCATGCCGGTACCATGCTCTCGTAACCATTCTTTGGAGAAGTTCCCGCGGAGTTAACTGCATCTTACATAAACTAATAATCTATTTTGTATTAATTACATGTTATCCCTTAAGGTGCAAATTCCACTTTATTTCGGCGGTGACTTTTTCTCCGGTGTGACTGATATTTTTTCTTTCAAGGATAGTATAGGGTTTATTGAAATAATAATAGTATTTTAGTAGTGAGTTAGCTTGGAAGTTATCTTACTCATGTATTAGACCGTGGATGGATTCCATATCCATTAAAGTAGTGTATTTTTCTCAGAGAATAATTAAGAGAACAGACAGAATGAGAAACGACACATTCACAACATGTTCTCAAAATTAAAGTGACAAAACAAAACGCAGTTATTCCAAAAGGCGAACCAGTATTAGGAAAATTGAAGTACTAGTGGAAAAGAGCAACACTAAGAATAAGTACTACTGAGATGTAGAACAACTCATGTAACCTAAAATAATACAAAAAGAAAACACAAAAGGGTGAAAAGAAACTTCAAAAAGTGGCAATAGACGAAAGAAAAGACACGGTAAACATTATACAATAATACATATGAACTTACACAACAAGTCTCCTGTACCAAGACATCAACTTTCAGGGAATCGATGATATACAATCTAGCGAATCCGATCAACGAATGAAATAATTTCCAAAATAAAGAATCGAAACATACTCGTACAGAAAGTAGCAAATCTAACCTAATCGGAAGAGTTTAAAGGAAATAGTTCACACACTAATTACGCTAGGTTAACTAAAGCGAGAAAGGTTAGGATTGTAAAACAAATGCATGAATTCACTGTAAGTGCGCAGTTAAGAACACAGATACGAAGCTAAATCATAAAAGTAGCGTAACAGTACTTTTTATGAATACCTTAAACTTATAATAAATCAAGTGTTTGTGAACTATAGTTCTTGTCTGTTGGAAACCGGACATAGAAGAAAAGAGGAAACGAAGGGCAAGCGTTTTGCTCTAGACGAAGAAGTGCTTCGTCTCCTTAATTGTTCCGGACACTGAGCGGGGCAGCGCCGAGGTAGAAAGATTGCCAGACCGGAACAGATACACGTACACATACATATATATGTAATGCCATTCCGTACGCCAAAGAGAAACGTATTTATTACCTGAACCTCACCGCATATTGACCTAGTGAATTATGTACTATACGTTAGCGTTATTCGTGGTTGCATAAGATATCGTAGTAGATTCAATTTCATCGGTCTAATGGAATAAGCGAGCACGCAAAGCTGCTGGTCAGTGTGCACTGCGAACGGTCATCATTTAATAACACGAATTAAATGATTGCTTTTGCGTAAACGAGGTTAACGAGAAATTAAACATTAAACTTTTAATTAACTTCAACAAATATTTTCTGATTAGATATAGATAAGTTGGTTACGTTTTCATATTTGCAAATACAACGTGTCAGTACTTTATATTTAAATTACCGGAAGATACAAGTTTATGGATAGTACATGCAAAGAAGAGTAAAAGGATAAATTGTAAATTAATTTTAGTATGCACTTATACAATTACAATAATGCTTAATACCTGGCACACATACGTATGTAGCAGTGCGCACTTTATTTTACACAGGCAGCGCATCGAATCGTTCTGGTTTCTTCACAATAAACTTTTATATAGTTTTCTGCTCATTTTCCTTCGCATAACCGACGTGAGAATGTTTAAAAATAAAAAAAACGTTTTCGCTGCCTGAAAATGACCCTGTAACCAATAGGCTGTTTCATATTCTAGTACTTTTTCAGAAAAAAGAAGCTTTTTCTTTAAGCTGAAAAAATTATTTTGCCATGTACAATATTTTAGTTTTTAGGGTGTGTTCTATATTAGAAGCAACAATTTGAATATTTTTCACTAATAAAAATAAAAACTATGGAAAAATGTCAATTTCTATTCCTAGCGAAGAATAATGTAATAAATATCTCCTAATTTTATTTGGTTCTACTTCAAGAATTTTTTTGCAGAATTAAACGACTTTTTGGAAGATTTACTCCACTCTAATTGCTTAAACAAAGTACTTAGTAGCCATATTGTTTATGATTAATTATTCGACACATCTTCATATTCCTTTCTTTAGCATGTTCTACAACTAAAATTTTAGTGGCTGGTTTTTCATAATTCTATTTGTTGCTCTGCTTCAATCAAATCTTTATTGGTTTCTTCCGTTGCATTAAATGCGTTCATATTTGTTAAAAGCTACATAGATACTCACTGCGTTTGTTACTGAATGGGATAAATTTCTGGTGCGTTTATTTCTGACACTGAAGTGAAAAGCTATATTTCGCACAACAATATAAATGATATTTTTTTACCTATACATATGCAGAGTCACACATTGCCAAGCAAATAATCAAGTTTGTAAACAATTAGTTGATGTAATGACAGATAATGAAACTATTTGGTGGAACACATAAAATAGGTCACTAGGCAAAAGAATTTGAACTCATTTATACTGAAAGTGAGCTGGACTATGATCTCACACAGTTTATTACTTTTTCGGCAACTAAACTGAAATTCACACAGGAAAACCGGCAGAACATATCATGCGCGGCTGGGTAGGTATTACTAGCTATGACAGACTCACCTAGAAACAGCTGATGTTAGAGCCATAGTTCCCAAGAAGAAACTAAACTTCTTTAGAGATCAATTGGAATTAAAGGATTAAGAGTACTCACAATAGATCTTACAGGTTGCAGTGAAGAGAGGCACGGAATGCCTCATCGACCCACTAACAATCTAATTTAATCTAAGATTGACAACGTTTTATAGTAATGTTAGCGTTATAGATGTATATTTGAAAAGGGATAATAAAATATTAGCACAACGGACACATTGCACAGAACTATTAGCTTTGTCTGTCTACTTACATATATAAGATGTTGGAATAAGTTAAACCGATGTTAGTTATAGAAGATGACATAGACAAGTTATGTAATTATAAAATAAGATTTGACAATTGAAATACAGTCTGAAATTACTTTGTTATAATTAAGTTATATTTTGTATCCTTGTGATAAATTCCGATTTGCTATGTTCTAAATCTGTAAGACTGACTTCTTTCTTTTCATTATTTTTTAATGAAACTTTTTACAACTATTTTAACTTTTAGATTAGTTTTTCAATCCGAAATAAATGATCAATCTCGACTGTAATTTGAATGCAGCGAAATTTGAACAATATTTGGTATCTCAGATTATGCGCACTGTATTCGGAAAACTTGGCAAAACAGCTTTATTTCAAAATACTCTCCAACACAGGCTACACGTTTCAAAACAAAAAAATTGGCTGCGAAAAAATTCCTTATTATTCCACTTTTGGTGTATGATCTGTATGATCTCACATAGCTTAACTGTCAACGTAACTGGCGAATCGTCTCCTCCTCAGCTTAGTTTTTAATAAAGGAAAGACTATATAAGCTCAGGGGTGAAGGTTACAGCTGTAGTAAGTATCATCTAAAGGGAATTTCCCTTAAAAATTTGACTGTTTTGATGAACTTCGTTTGAGTAATTAAATGCGTTTTAAAGTAAAGCTTTTCTTTGGTAAATACACATTTCTCCTTGAAAATTTATTAAATTAATGTGAAGTGTATGGTAAATTCATGTACGTTTAACTATGTGTGCCTGTTGGATATTCCTGTGTAATTCGTTTTTTTTGGATCGGTGTATTTTCGTGATGAAAATGGCCGTATACGCCAATATAGAACGTAACTTCCTTTGCTGTGCAGTAATTAACATTTCTGGATACCGAGCTGTGATAACTGTCTTGCATGACTACCGGAACTAGTTGTGATCTTAGTTATTAAAAACACAGTGAACATTAGTTTCATTACTGTTATGAGGTCAATACTGAAGTGAGGTTAGTTCAAGGAGCAATTGATTAATTCTCTTGATATGTGTAGTTCTTTTTCTGTTCCATTTTTCAACTAAAAATTTTACAAAACTCTTCATACCAGTCCACGATTTTTAAATTATATAATGTTTCCGTTTACACCATAGTTGGTACACAATAGGTAAAACGAATCATCACATCTCATCGCACATATGCACGACCATATGTATGTACAACAGCATGTGTGTTATTTATGTATATATAGGTTAAGGTACTTAATGTGGATATTGTAAGCATTACTATTTCTGTTGAGGAAAAGATGTATGCTATGGATAAGTCATCACCATATTTACAACATTCTCCTGGATAAGTACGTGTGATACATGCTAATTGTTTCAGTTTATTGGAATTCATAAAATAAGTAAAATAATAATACACTGACTTGAGTTTGAAATTAATTTAATAATACAAAACCTTTGACTTTAGTTTTGGAATCATAATTGGCATCAATATAAAGTCCAAAATCTTCATCTCTGTATTACTGATTCATTTCTATTGAGAGGCATTTCTGTATATATTACGGCAACAGCTGTGTTATCAGTGCTTAAATTTCTTTATTAAGCGTTGCTTCATGGTTGGTATATTGCTGCTAAATTCAGTTCAAAGAGTAAGTAAAGAACAGTAATAAGAAAATGAAATTCTTTCTAATTATTGCCTTTTCTTTAACTTTTCAAATTTGCGTCTATTCTACGTAAGAAATAACATAAAATAATACATTAAAATTTCTACCAAGCTAATGTTTGTAGTTATTAATTATATCTCTTTAGTTTACAGATACAACGATTCTACGTCAATTAATCGGTAAGTTTTTCTATGCAATAATAACGATAGTAATTTATTTAACAATGTTGCTAAATTTCCAAAACCTATTATAAACCAAACTGAATTTTTGTCTGCTTCTTATAAAATTTATTAGCGTGTATCTATTATTTTCTACCTAATCAATTTGATAAAATTTTAATACAACTAAATATAGCGACCGAACAATAGGCAAACAATGATTTCTTTCTTTGGAAATTTCTCTCTAGATTGACGTGCACAGTTTTAAAACTAGTGGTACAATCGAAGCGGGGAGATTAAGTATCTAGACGCGCGACCTTCGTAACTTTTGATGTGTAAACATGTATTCCAGGCAGCGACACTTAATTCTTTCTTTTGAGAGTAGCCATCAAAATACTTATCATTTCACTAAATCAGTTTATGATTTTGATCAAATTAATTGATTTGCTTAGGAAAATGACAATCACTGTTTTGATAATATCCTTGGGACATATTTAGAAGACCGTGTCGCTCACATAAACAGTCAAAGTAAATATCGCTAGACCTGAAATAAATTAGTTTTGTAGGTTAAAGTGAGTTTTCTTTTCCATTCTACATATATTATGATCCTTCAATTATCAATGGATTTCGTGCAGAAACTTAACGAAACAGTTCATTTAGTATCTACAAAGAGAGATTTCGGAACAGTCTAATGGGTGTCCTTAAGTTAGAAAAAGCTCTCCATACGATATATCATGATACTCAGTATCAGATATTGCATAGCAATTTAAGTTGTATACACATTGACTCTATAAAATGCATACTAAATTATACAAAACCGTCTATGAAATGCTTTGATTTTGTTCAATAGATGTATAGATGGAGGTCAATCAGTTCTTAAATAGTTTGTACATGTCTGAAGTTTTTTAAATACATTTCTATATGTTACCTTAAACATTGTTACATCATGTTGGTTTGGTAAATTTTTTAAGATTCACGGGAGTCAGCTGTTGCAATAGTTTTGGCACAATATCAGTTGTGCTTCTAGGTTCCCATTGATAGTAGGTCATGGCACTCATGTGGTTAGCAATTACCCACGAGTAGTCTTGTAAGCTATAGCACTGAAACTCTGCTCTCATGGTTCGCAATACTGCCACGTTTATCATTTATAGAACATACAGGGTGAGACATTAGTGCGTCAAAGCTCGATATATCCATTAATATTAAAGATATCACAAAACGTTATCTACAAAAACCATAGACAGTCTTAAGCTACATATTTTAAAATTATTTTCGTATATACAGAGTGTTTCATATTGCCAGGGTGAACCAAACATACATTTTCTTAAACGGGATACAAAACTGTTTACGGGATTTAAAACTGTTTACTTCGTGTTTCTGTGTACAAATAGTGCTTTTGTGCTGGGCAATTATTGCATATTACTATTATTATTTCAATATCGTAACAGTAATTTTTCTTTTCTTTGTTCTTTTTTTTAATACTGGTAATACTTACTACTTGCATACGAATAGTGCTTATGTGTCTGTTTTTTATCAAATTATAACTTATATTACCTTATGTTCAACAGTTGGGATACTGCGTAGCCGACTTTCAGTTAATTGTTTCACTTTTGTAGTGTTTTTCTTTTTTTTTGTACGGAAGGGTAATGAAATTGGGCAGATATTGGTAGGGGTTATGGCTTCCAGGTTAAGAGTCTCACATCTCAACATACGATCCTTGTTTTCTAAGTTCGACCGCTATAAAACACTGATTCAAGAGTCAAATTATGATATTATAGGTTTAAGTGAAACATGGCTATCCTCTAAGGTTGCTAGTAATTATCTTAATATTAACAATTATTCATTAATTCGTAAAGATCGTCCTTGTAGGGGTGGTGGAGTGGCGTTTTACATTAATTATAACATTTCCTTCAGATTCATTGATGTGTCCAGTGCCATTGAGCAATTATGGATCTCATTTCACATTGGTAAGGTAAATCTAGCTGTTGGTGTTATACAGGGTCCGGCAACGAAGCGGGGACGGAAGATTACACGCTTATTTGAAAGTTTGTCAAATATTTAGTCATCGGATATTCTTCCGCACCATCAAGTGCACGTTTTAAAAATATTTTGTTTTATACAGGATGTTCCAGATGGAAATGCCAGACTAAAGTTGCATTTTTTTAAATGGAACACCCTGTATATTAATAGAGAAAATGATCCGCGCTTGAAAGCTGGTTACAACGATATAATGTTGTATAGGTCTAAAGTTGATAGTTTCTATGTAAACAATTATTTTACTTGATAAATTGATACATTTCAGTAGGCTATTCTGCATAGGGAAAAACAAAAGATTCGAAACCAACAGAGTAGAATATTTTTTACTAGTATGGACTGTCGTTACTATGTGAAATAAATTCTGCAACTGTTCGCTTTATACAGGGTGTTCACAATTTTGCAAAATCGAAGAAATCTCAAAAATTTTAAATGGAACACCCTGTATATTGTCAGCTCATTGGAAAGCCCTTTTACTACGCTTTCTATTGATACCTCATTTGATGCATTTAGGATAGATCATTTTCTAATTATTTCTTTTTAAAGTTGAATTAATGAGAAATGCTTGTATTCTTAGAAGCTAACTTGCACTTCAAACCTACTGTAAGATCGGATATTCAACAAATAATCCATAAATGATCTATAACAAGGAGAAACTCAATTTAGTATGAGAAACAATTGATTTTCACTCAGCGGTGTCAGTTTTAAGCTTGTATACTAATAACCAAGTTGTAAAAAATTTCGTTTTGTGTTATACAGTATTTCGTTCAATTTTTAAAATAAATTATTATAATGATTAATTTTAGTAGATACTCAACAAACACGAGCTCCTACTTTCAATAGCTGTTACCTTTGAAATACCATCTATACTTACATCTCTCCGCATACAGAACATTTAGAGCGACTAAGGCCAGCTAGAAAAGAGATAGATCTAGAGTGGAGCGGTTGTAAAACATACAAAATAGCACGCTCGCCAATGCGTTAATTTCGTATATGTTTTATAACCGCCCCACTCTAGATCTATCTCTTTTCTAGCTGGCCTTACTCGCTCTAAATGTTCTGAATGTGGATTTTCCTGTATTGTTAATAATACGGCCAGTTCGCTTTGTTTATTGATTACCAGTTTGTTGGTTTCACCCTTCTTCTAGGTTACACCATCAGTTTCTATAAATTACTCTAATAATCTTTCAATACTTCCGGTCTTCTTTCAAGGTTTGGAAATCTCTCTGCATATACTCTACTTGCTAGGAAACAATTTGTTGTACACTCCTCAAGAATAAATATCATATTTACCATTTCTTGAGTAGGTACCTACTAAAATTAGTCAATATAACAATTGCTTTTAAAGATGGAACGAAATACTGTAGGTATAACACAAAATGAATTTTTTTACAACTTGGTTATTAAGTATACAAGCTTAAAATACCAGATAACTTGATTAGCAGTGAATCCATTGAAAATGCTATATTACTTTATATTAATTTAATGTTTGCTTTCACCGCTGAATGAAAATCAATTGTCTCTCATACTAAATGGAATTTCTCCTTGTTATAGACCATTTATGGATTATTTGTTGAATATTCGATCTTATAGTAGGTTTGAAGTGCAAATTAGCTACTAAAAATACAAGCATTTCTCATGAATTCAACTTTAAAAAGAAATAATTAGAAAATGATCTATCCTAAATGCATCAAATAAGGTATCAATAGAAAGCGTAGTAAAAGGGCTCTCCAATGAGCTGACAATATACAGGGTGTTCCATTTAAAATTTTTGAGATTTCTTCGATTTTGCAAAATTTTGAACACCCTGTATAAAGCGAGCAGTTGCAGAATTTATTTCACATAGTAACGATAGTCCATACTAGTAAAAAATATTCTACTCTGTTGGTTTCGAATCTTTTGTTTTTCCCTATGCAGAATAGCCTACTGAAATGTATCAATTTATCAAGTAAAATAACTGTTTACATAGAAACTATCAACTTTAGACCTATACAACATTATATCGTTGTAACCAGCTTTTAAGCGCGGATCATTTTCTCTATTAATATATAGGGTGTTCCATTAAAAAAAATGCAACTTTAGTCTGGCATTTCCATCTGGAACACCCTGTATAAAACAAAATATTTTTAAAACGTGCACTTGATGGTGCGGAAGAATATCCCATGACTAAATATTTGACAAACTTTCAAATAAGCGTGTAATCTTCCGTCCCCGCTTCGTTGCCGGACCCTGTATACAGGCCACCATCATATAATTATTCTTCCTTTGTGAATGAACTCGAAAACACTCTATCCGAAATTATCCCTTCACACGATAGAATACTTTTTGTAGGTGATGTTAACATTAATATGTTAAGTAGTTCTTATGATAAGATTTATTTTCAAGATATGTTAGATTCGATAGGATTTTCACAAGTCATTGAATTTCCTACTAGAAGTGCGAGCACGACGGCCACCTTAATCGATGTTATATGTGTTTCCGAAGTAAGCGACATCATTGACAAAGGCACTGTCAGTGTGCATGGAATCTGTGATCATGATTTAGTATTTTGCCAGTTGAATTTTCCTTCGCCTTCAAATTATCCATTATACAAGACTATCCGTTCTTTCAAATATTTCAATTACGAGTCTTTCGTGTCAGATCTCTACCAAATACCATTTTTCCTTTTATTTGACTGCGCTGATGTTGATGACGGTGTAGAATTTCTTACTGCTAATCTGTTGAACTTAATTAATGCTCACGCTCCCCTTAAGCGTTGCAGGTTCATGAATCCGCCAGCACCATGGCTAACCGATACCATTAAACAAATGCAAACTTTACGTGACCAAGCCCTTAAAAGTTTTAAACGCACTAAAAGTGCCGCAAAATGAAATTACTATAAAGAATTAAGAAATGTTACCAATACTGCTATAGCCAGAGAGAAAAAAACTTTCGTAGAGTTCAGAATAAGAAATAGGAGTGGAAATGTTTGGGATGTTTTAAAGTCAGTGGGTATATGCAGCAAGAGTAGAACTGATATTCCAGTACATTTACGTAAACCGAATGACATAAATATCCATTTCATCAACTCCATTTTAGGTTTACCATTTGATAATGACCTCCGCATATTTTACAGTATCAACAGGATTACCAACTTAACTTTTAGTTTTGCGCCAGTCACTGACGAGGATGTGTTGAGTGCCGTCAGTAGCATTAAGAGCAGATCCACTGACATCGACGGTTTAAATATTCAACTTGTTAAACTTGCTTGTCCACATATCATTCCATATTTAAGAAATATAATTAATATATCCATTACGACTGGTATTTTTCCAAACGCATGGAAACGTGCCCTAGTAAAACCATTACCAAAGAAGAATAACCCCGCGACATTCTCTGATTTAAGACCTATTAGTATTCTTCCAATATTCTCTAAAGTGGCCGAGAAGGTACTCATTGAACAGTTGCAAGGCCATATTTATAACAATAACATCATACCTACCACTCAATCGGGGTTTCGCGCAGGATTTAGTTGTGCAACTGCGTTACTAACAATTGTGGATGATATTGTCGCTGCATTGGACGGGGGAAGAGCTTCAGTTCTCTGTCGCTTAGACTTTTCGAAGGCATTTGATACCATTAACTATGAACTTCTAGCATCGATTTTACATTTCTGTGGTCTTGACGCACTTTCCACAAAGTTATTATATTCCTATGTAACAAATAGAACACAATCGGTTATTATAGACGAGCATATATCGGAACCTCTTGTCCTGACATCCGGTGTTCCGCAGGGTTCGGTCCTCGGTCCTCTCTTGTATAGTTTATATACTAGCAACTTGAATAGCAGCATTAAGTACTGTAGAGCTCACTTCTATGCGGATGACATACAATTATATTTTTCATTTGCTCCAAACGAAGCTGATGAGGCTTGTAAACGTATTAACGAGGATCTCCAAAATATTACAGATATGGCACGACGACACGCGCTTAACATCAACCCTGGCAAAACTGAAATGATGCTTTTTGCTTCAACCAATCAGAGAGAACGGCTTGCCGCGAATATGAATATAAAGCTTGATGGTATGCAGCTTCGTTTTACAAATTCAATGAAAAGTCTTGGTCTGTTAATTGATGATGTCGAGACGCATATTGATGATGAAGTTACTGATAATGAAATATTAATTGAAGGGTATAATGTTATTAAAGCAGTCACAACCAACAGAAGGACAGGAGGAGTCTTGGTGTACGTAAAGATAGATATACCATATAAAGTGGTTAAGATTTATACAGATCATTATATTTGGCTTATTTGCATTGAAATTCAAATCATAGGTGAGAAAATGCTACTAAACGTATTGTGTCATCCTCCTCAAACAGCTGACAATTTGTTTCTTCAATACCTTGAGGAATATATAGAGGAAATCTTAGATTATAACGGTAAAATAATTTTAACAGGAGACTTCAATTTGGACTTCAACAGTAATACTTACTACTGCGATAAGATTAAAGATTTGCTTTATCGAAATGCCCTACATCAAATTGTAACACAGTACACTAGAATCACCAGTACATCTAGAACGCTTATAGATTATATTATAACAAATGATAAAAATCTACGCCACAATGTCCACTTAACACCTAGAATAGGAGATCATTGTATATTATCAATGCAGCTTATGGAAAATACGAATATACCTAAAAAAGATGTGAAAGTCATAAAACGTGATTTTAAAAACTATGATAGAGATATTTTACATAGAAGAATATTTGATACTGAATGGAATAATGCAGCGGACATAAATGAAATGGCTAAGACTTGGAGGGGTAATATACAAAATATCATAGACGGAATGTGTCCTATAAAGGAAATCTTGATCCCTGTGAGACATAAAGCAAATAAATGGATAACTGCCTCTGTTCTACGTGAAATGAAAATAAGAGACGATAAATACAAGATAGCAGTTGCTACTGATTCGTTAGAGAGTTGGGAGGAATACAGGAGACATAGAAATAAAGTAGTATATTTAATAAGGAGTAAAAAAGAGGAGCATCTTAGAAATATAATAGATGGCAATAAATCTAATTCATCAGAATTATGGAAAAACTTGAAATTGCAATTGAAAAATGACCAGACCAAACAAGATGAAATAGTGTTTAATGGACATAAAATTAAGGAAACGAAGGATATAGCGAATAGATTTAATGAATACTTCATATATAGTATAGAAAATATACTAAAAGGTATACGTAGACCAAGTGATATGATAAGGAATAGTACTGTCCTTGAGGTAACAACAGAAAAATTACATCAGTTTACAAATGTCACAATGACTGAATTGAAGTGTATGATTAAAAATATAAAAAAATGTGGTGACGTTGCAGGGGATGGAATAACATCAAGAGTGTTGCAGGATGTGTGTTTAAGTTCGGCTAATAGACTTCTGGATGTAATCAACGCTTCGTTGCAACAAGGGAAAGTTCCCGAAGATTGGAAGACAACATATGTGGTGCCAGTGCCTAAAGTCAGTGGAACTCAACTTTGTGAAGAATTTAGACCGATTAATACTGTACCGTGTTACGAAAAAATTTTAGAGTTGTGTGTACATAATCAATTAAATGACTATTGTAAGAGAAATCAAATTATTTGCTCCAAACAATCAGGATTTAGGGAAAAGCACTCCTGCGAAACAGTATTAGTTAACATATGTGATAAGTGGTTAAAAGCTGTAGACAATGGATATATAGTATTAGCGGATTTTTTAGATTTTAGTAGAGCGTTTGAGACTATTAATAGAAATCTATTATTAAAAAAATTAGAAAGTATGAGTATTGTGGGTAGAGTTAACGATTGGTTTAAATCTTATCTAACTGATCGTTACCAGGTAGTTAAGTACGAGGGAGAAATATCTGAAAGGAGATGTACAAGATATGGGGTTCCACAAGGAACGGTGTTGGGACCATTGCTTTTTGGCTTATATGTTAATGAGTTGATGGATAGACTTAAGAATTGTGAAGTGTGTATGTTTGCGGATGACACAATGTTGTATATATGTGGTAATGATATTGAAAATATGGCCAAAATAATTAATGATGAACTTGTTTTAGTTTATGAGTGGATGTGCAATAATAGTATAAGTATTAATGTTAAAAAATCGAAATTTATGGTTATAGGTAGCAAATACAAATTGAATAATGTTAATGTTAATATTAATGGGATTCAAATTAATATACACAGTAATATGTTAGAACGTGTTGATAGCATAAAATATCTGGGGGTACTGTTAGATAATAACTTATTATTTAAAGAAAATGTTAAATATGTAATGAACAAAATGTCTAAGAAGGTTAATTTTTTAATTAGGATAGGAAAAAACTTCAGCATGTATACTAGGTTATTACTATATAAATCAATGATTGCACCCCACCTTGAGTATTGCTCTACTATATTATTCAACATGAACAAGAATGAAACTCAACAATTACAAAAGATTCAAAATAGAGCTATGAGATTTATTTTAAAATGCAACAGATATGCTCCAAGATTAGTTATGTTAAATACCTTAAATTTATTGAGTGTACACCAGAGAGTTATATTTGCCAGCTTAGTGTTTGTGCATAAAATAAAAACAAACAGAGTACCTGCCTACATAACTGATAGTGTGTCAACAGTGCATAGCATGCATAGCTACAACACGAGAAATGTTGATAACTTCTTCATAAAGACATACAAAAGAACACAAACTGTTAAAAATGTGATGGTGAGTGGTCTAAATCAATATAATAATTTACCAAATGAAATAAAAAATAGTGGTAGTATAAGTAGTTTTAAGCGGCGTTTATTTAAGTATGTTTGTAGTAATATACCAATAGTTTAATTAGACTAAATCCTGTATTGTAATATTTAAAGCTGAGTGCTTAATAAATTCTATTATTATTATTATTATTATTAAAATCTTAAATTCAATGAACACATCAACATGTGTACGCAAAAGGCCTACAGCAGTCTTAGGCTTGTTTACAGCAATAGAACGTTCTTGAACCGCAAAATTAAAACGATGTTATGTGAATCATTAGTTCTGTCACATTTTAACTATTGCGATGTTATATATTCTCCATTTATTACTTTTGCTGCTAAACAAAAAATCCAGAAAGTTCAGAATTCATGTCTGCGCTTAATTTTTGGCATAAGGCGCCATGAGCATGTTAGTCATAGATTACATGATATCAACTGGTTGAATACGAGTTGTCGCCGGACTCTTCATTCGGCCTGCCTGTACCATAAAATTATTTTAACTCAGAAGCCACCTTATCTTTACAATAAAATAATCTTTAGGTCTGATGTTCATACTCTAAATATTCGATTTAGTGGTACACTAACTCCACCAATTCATAAACATGAATTTTTCAAAAAAGCCTACTCCTACCAAATTACATATTTATATAACAGTATCCCTCAACCTGTGAAGCGATGCATCACCAGCTTCGCCTTTAAAAGAGCGTACTTTCGTTACCTTTTCAATTTGTACAGTTGACTTTTTTTATATCTCGAAATATTTATGTATACGCTACAGTTTAGTTTTGTTTAAGAAGGGCTTACTAGCCCATTCAATTTGTTTAATTATGTCACGTTGCGTCGGTCCCAACACCTTTACCTCTACCTTATTGATAATATCTGTCAAATTAACTCTGTATTTGCTTATTGCCTAGGTTCATGTTCGCTATTCATTATGTATCTATTTATTTAAGGTTAAATTGAAAAACAGTTTTAACTGAATTTCGCCTTTTTTCTGTGTACTTTTTAATGATGATTTTGTATAATAACAGATATATGTATATTAAGTGCAGAAAATAAAGATCATTTATTATTATTATTATTACTATATATTATTTCCAATTTTGATTAAGCATATCTTCCCCATTCCTTCTATATAAGGTTTCATTGAGTTATACCGAGTATTTCAGAAGTTATGGTCAATTTTGTCTGAAAATCATTGCGTGTTCAACGTCCTGTGTATTCCACACGAAACAATTTCAAATTCTTTTTGTAGGTGTTATTTTGTGGTATTTTGCCAATATTACGAAAACTGTGTACAGAGCAATTCAAAACAGAAATGCATTATTTTCTCATTTTATTTAAACGGAACACCCTGTATTTTATATTAAGAAGAGGAAGGACACTGTATACACTTTCATCTTTATTAACCTCTCCATATATCTATCTAAAATCTATAATTTCTGAGATATCTAATATGTTCATAATGAAAGGTGCTTTTTTCAAAATAATTGCAAGATGTCAAATTAGCCATGAAAAAATGACAGTAAAAGCTATTAAATCATAAATTGAGATAAACTTATTAAATACTACAACACAACTACAATATGTGAAACTTAAAAATAAATAGCATCCCTATCATATACAGTGGCTGCTCTTCAAATGATATTTCTGAACATTTCCATATTGATAGTCTGGAATTCTTGTTTCATTTTGTTCTACATATCACTTTGTGTAATTCGTGGTATTTCATATACAATGACTTTCACATAACGCCACACGGAAAGTAAAATTTACTTATTTCTGACCATCGGACTACCCATGTAACTGGTTTTCCTCTCTGTTGTTGAGACTATTCACAAAAAGCAATTCTATGGGGCAAGTCATTGTCGAGTACGTAACTGTTGATGCAACCACATATATGATATGGATGCAATTTGTTGTTGCACAGTATTCTTTGAACAGCTTTTTAAGTAATATCTTGTGGGGCAAGATTTTTCGTGTAGTAATATATGGATTGTTCATAACTGAAAGAATGTATGTAGAAATGTTAAGAAATGCAAATCGATTAGTCGAAGAACGACTACAAAGTTGTTTGATCTTTTTGGTGGGCATTTTGAACATTTATTGTGAAATCTGTTATATCTCGAACATTTGGCTTAAATAATTAAATATTAATTACCAGTATAAGTTAAACATTTTGTAGTTGTGTTGTATTTAGCAAGTGGTTAATAGAAATGAACGTGCATACAGTGTGCTTTCTTTTCTTAATATAAAATACAGGGCGTTCTATTTAAATAAGATGAGAAAATAATGCATTTGTGTTTTGAATCGCCCTGTACACAGTTTTCTCAATATTGGCAAAATATCACTTTGCTATAAAACAACAATATAAAAAATTCATTCCGTCACAAAAAGATTTTCAGGTTGTTTCGTGTGGAATACACAGGACGTTGAACATGCAGTGATTTCAGAGAAAATTGACCATAACTTCTGAAATACTCGGTATATCCGAATTAAACCTTATGTCGAAGGAATGAGGAAGATACGCTCAATCTAAATTTGAAATAATATGTAGTATGTATCATTTAAGAAAATGTATGTTTGGTTCATCCTGGCAATATGAAACAGTCTGTATATACGAAAATAATTTTAAAATATGCAGCTTAAGACTGTCTATGATTTTTGTACATAGCGTTTTGTGATATCTTTAATATTAATAGATATATCGAGCTTTGACACACTAATGTCTCATTGAATGTATTATTAAATGCACATTTCTATTTATTTATTTTGGCGAATTACGCTCCATTTACATTTCTACATAAGCAGTTTTGGTGCTAATAAGTATTATTTTCTAAAAATTCATAGTGTTACATTTTTATATGCAAACAGTTATTATACAATTATAAACAAGTTCAAGCAAAGAGTTTAACTTCAAGAAATAATATGCCCGATGTTTTTGGTTGTTTTTGTGTGATTGATGAAAACCATGAAATTTCCAAACTGAGTTGAAACTACAACGCCTTCGACCGAGTGAATAATTCATTAATTTTCGCTGAAAGTTAATTCGCAAACTTTTTAAGAGATCATTTAGCGGATCGGCGACACGATCTCGTTTTCCGTCCCTATTTAAACGCAATTAAAAAACTTCCTGAAATAAAGCTTTAACGATTGTAGCCATTAAAAGTAAAAATATTTGCTGAGATTGTGCGATAAATTACTACGTGCTCATTTATAATTTCGTGCCACGCGATTTTAATCGTACTAAAGAGGGCCCACTCTAAAGTCAGACACTGAAAATTAATAGGGGTAAATAAAGGGCATACAAGGGGTACAATCATTAATTGTTTGGTCACGTTTCAGTATACCACCTCGAATTAGCCATAATAAAAATAAACATATGGTTTAACGTGATATTAAAGGGTTTTAAAAACTAACATTTGTTAAAAGAGTGTAATTTAAATGCGGTTTATTTTTATATGTACGTAGGATTGCAGATGTTTATGGATGTTTGTTAAAATATATCTGCTTGTCTATTCTACAGATTTACATTCTACGTTTAAGATTACATTAACACTTTTTTCTTGGTTACATAGATTACAATGCCTTTAAGATATGTTTTTGTCAGTTCATTATATGAAAATGATAACGGATGTAATCTTAGTTCCTCTTTTCCAGCAATGTAGATAACTATTTTCTATCGAATTGAGTTTAAATAAAATAACAGTAGAATGTCCATATAACAAAATTATATGCTACTCGGATATTTCTAATATTTATGTGCGCCATGAAATGTAATATCTCGCGTTTTACTTACAAAAATTGCAATCAATTGTAACATGTTGTTCTCGGCTCAAAGATACTCGTATCATCTGAGGTCAAATACCTGGGGGTGACTTTGGACGCCAAATTGACGTACAAATCACACCAGGAACAGGTAACAAACAAAGTCACGAGGGCCTTTTGGGCCTGCAGAGGAATGTTTGGCAAAACCTGGGGGCTGAAACCTATGATGGTACACTGGCTGTACACGAAATTTATAGTACCTTCTATAACTTACACAGCGTTGGTCTGGTGGCACAAAGCCAGGGCCATGCGACCAACGCACTCAGTAAAGTCCAGAGGATTGCCTGTTTAGGTATCACTGGAGCCATGTTCTCGACGCCGACTGCGGCGATGGAGGTGATCCTTGGGCTTACTCCGCTGCAGCTTGTTTTGTGGCCGGAGGCACTCTTAGGAGCCTACAGAGCAAAATGTAGTGGATGCAGTGGTTTCTTCGGTAGAACGGGAGATCATACCGGCATCTTCACCTACATGGAGCAGACAGTACCACTGTCCATGGGGGCGGACAAGATTTCGCCCACTTTCAGCTTCAGTGGGGAATAGAATGTAAACATATCCAATAGAGAGATTGCCGAAACTCTCGTCCACAAACCGAGACGGGAGGTATCTCGCTGGTTTGTGGACGCCTCTAGAACGCCTAACGGCAGGGGAATTGGAATTTGGAAAGATGGTGAAACCGAGGGTGAAGCTTTCAGCCTAGCGAGCTCCGTGTCCATCTTTCAAGACGAAGTAATCGCAATCCAGATCTGCGCGGAAAGCATTTTAAATTGCCCGCAGGTTAATGGAATAGTGGAAATTCTTTCTGACAGTCAAGCTGCCTTTAGAGCACTACAGGCTGTCAGGTTCGATTCCGAGGTAGGGCTACACTGCCATAAGACTCTCGTAAAACTGGCGGAACTTCTCAACAACGTCTGGAATCAGAGGTAACGAAATGGCTGACAAATTAGCTAGAGGCGCCAGTGAGACACCACTCGTGGGTCCAGAACCTACATGTGGGAACTCCTATGGTAGTATCAAAGCCTTTGTCAGATCTGAACTTGCTGTTAGGCATTGCTCCCACTGGAATGCAGCATATTTCTAAGTACCCGTTTCAGTAGTAAAAATATACCTATGTATTATAAATAAATATAAATAAATATGTAAACTTTTATCGCTTTTTATTTACTATTACTTATTATTTATCTACGGCCCTCGACTTGATTAATGTTCCGCAATCAAGCAAAGGCTGCTTGTAACTGTATTATGACATAACGCAACCATGAATAAAAGTTAGAGTAATAGAACGCTTTAGGAGTAAAGAAACTGCATGATTTCTTCGGTTGACAGAATTCGTATCAGAATCTTGCCAGCTTTATTAATTAATAAAAGCTGTATACAACGATATATTAGAAACTTTGTTCATGTAACTAGGAAAGTCGTTAATGAAAACAAGGAAACAATGTTGAATTGCATATCGAACTTTGCAAAACACCCATACGTATGTAAATCCTGTTGGATGTAATTCCGTTTATTTACGCTTTATTTTCTGGCCGGTAAATATGAATTGAAGCAACACTATTACCACCATATAACCGAAGTTTATGCATCAATCTGTCATGGATGCATAAGTTAAATATTAGTTGTAGGTGTAGATTTTACCACAGGAGAAACCCTGTTGGTGTTTGGTAGTATTTGAAAGTGGTAGAGATAGTTCATTAGACTTTGGTTCACAACAGTTTCATATGCTTTAGAAAAAACGGACAAAATACTAAATATGTTGTAAAAGTAATAATTTATAAATATAAGTGAGTGGTGCTCAATGCTTTCTCTTGAAATTTGTATCAAGGGTTTGCATATATTTATGTGTGGAAATTGTTTAAATTATGTTTTCAGATATGCTTAGTACGTACTATAACTTAAAACGAGTTAGACCAACGCAATTGAAAATATTTAGACGTTATAATTGTGCACACACAAACAGATACCGCAAATTAGTAATTAAATTCTGATTCCATTTAAAGGGTAAGCAGAAATATTCCATTTTGTAGCGTACGCAGTTGTAGAAAATCCTTTTTTTGCGGTATAAGCCTTCGAAAAGCCAGAACTTATAAAGGTTATGTGTGTATAACGCAGAGTATTTTCAGGGTAAACCTCGACTATATAGAAGTCGCCGTCTAAAGAAAAACGTCGAGTGCAACTGAAATTACAGAAGGCACACAGCGGCTGTTTATGCTAATTGGGCTCTGTATAAGCGCTGACGTTTTTAATTTCAGATATTTCACGTAGGAAACTTGTACGTGTGAGTCCTTCTTGTTGCTGTTTTTGCTCCTTTTTTAATTCTGACGTTAATTTATTTTCTCGGTGCCGCTTAGTAAGGGATTCGTATTGTTGTGCTTTAAATTGGAGATCTGTTGAGATAAACGTACTGTCGCCTGCAGGCGGATTTTATGACATTACGGAGTGGAATCGACTAGCTGTTTAAAATTTTTCTAAAGAATGAGATATTCCAGAACCACTTAACTTTTATGTACACCTAGCTTTTGTTTTCAGTCATTTGTGTTTTGTGAGTTTATAATTCACTTAGAAATTTTAAAACATTTTAATTCAAATATGATTCTCTTAAAGGAATACCCTTTTCCTACAGGTGTATAGATAATACTTTTTGAAATTAAGGTTAATTTTAACTGCAACAAATTAAGTGATTGTCTGATTGTATGCTTCGATAAAGCAGCTTTCGTTTTAAAATTGACTTCGTTTAACTTATATTTTTGCACAGTATTAGTAGTAAGTAAGTAGTCAAAGATTACCAAGAAAGAAGAGCGAGCGAAGACATTTCAAAAAACCAACTTAAATACTTTACAAGGTGACTTAGAGACTCCTCAAGAAACTTTTAATAGTGCAATACGGCCAGCCGATGAAATTAGCAATAGAAGATAAGTTACTGATAAGATTGGGGCAAAGTTACAAGTGAGACTTTAAAAACTAGAACTTGAACTTGTGAGAAACGGTTGTAAATGGAAATATTGTAACTGTTTTTCATAAGTTGAAGCTCAAATCTTATTTTTGTTAGAACATGATATGGTCTCGAATCGAAATGAAATTATAATTCCATCACGATTGTTATTTAATTTAATTTTATAAGAATATTAGGTCTATTAGTCTGTCAGTAGTATAAGAAATATACTTTTTATGACCTCTTTATTTAGTTGAAATATTACTTTAACTTCCTATCTTCAATTTTTCTAGTAGTAGTTTTCTCTAGAATGACACGAAACCGAAATCATAATCTTTAATGGAGTGTCAAAACGCGCGTATAGTGCGTGTAAGATTCGTATACTGCTAAAATGCTAACTCGTAATACTCGCGCATCCTTATGAGGTATGCTAGTTTGCATAATAAGCCCGTTATGAGCGTATCTCCTTCGCGTCTATTACTAAACATTACGCTGTGTACGTGTCGTTATTATTGTGTGTTGAGTATCATTTTAAAGCAAGTGGATCACAACGCTTCCGATGTAGGAGCGAGAGGGTTTTATTAGATTTTATCGAACATCCTGTTCGGTAGCGTGACTATTTGCAGCGAGAAATATTAGGAAACTCAAAACGACCCCGCTTATGCTGCATTTGTTGTAGTATATGCTTTCATATATTCGCTTCGGAATTTGCAATTACGTATATGATTGCATTTAAGAAGTGTAGTGTATAAGAAAATTCTTTACATTTTTATGTAGATATTTGATTAACAGGTGCGAACGAAACTTGGGTAGTAAATGTTGAATTTCTTTTATATATGTATGTATACGATGTATGTACATATATGTATAAGATTTTAATATATTTTATATTTCTTAGGAATGATAGTGAATAGTTAAGATCTGTTTTGAATGAATTATGTACTACTTTATAGATTATTGTATCTAATACACTAAGCAACAAACTTTAATTTTGTTAATTTTTCTTACTAACTACGTACAGTTCTACTTTGTCTTACAGTCATAATAATAATAATAACAAATTTATTCTGTCTCGTTAGGTTTTGATACACACGTTCTGGCTTAAAATGTTTTCCTTTTATACGATTCTACGGTGCTTTCTGATATCAAATTCTAACAATAATCAGCCAACATTCCACTGTTCGCCTTGGCCTGATAACGTTTCTCGATAACTTTCTCAACTCAAATATTTTCAAATTAAATTTTTATGCCAAATAGTAATTTTGAATTGTAATTAAATAACAAAATAAATAAATTGCAGATGCCATGATAATTCGTAGTAGTAAATTCGAATAATAAAACATATTTTATGTAAATGGACAGAAAGTCACATAACAGTACATATTAGAATGTTATAAAGTTTTTGCAGGATTAGATTCCTGTGACATTAGTTTTTTTGTGTGGGTAAAATTTTTCCGTTAAAACAAGGATACACATCCCTTAGGACCGTTCGTATCCGTATTCAGGTTTAACCTGTCAAGTTGTTTCCCTTCTACATAGCAAGCATACTTGCCTCAAACCATATGGAGTATGGCATGTGACGTAAATAAACCCTTAATACGAGTTTCAGCAGATAAAGATATTTCAATCACAAAATATCTTTAATGTATGTAAAATGTATGGAACTATGTGTAATCTAAATTCAAAACGTAGTCATTAATAAAGAACTAAACAGGAAGCGAATAATGTATACAGTACCATTATAAAATAAGGATAAGTTCGAAACAATTAAACATACTGATTAGGGTTATACTACACCAAGCTCCACGCATGTCGAAACCCTCACATAAAAAATGGGACTGAGTAATTAATTACATAGGGCATGATACTTATTCTGTCATATTATATTTTTATATTAAAATACCTAATCTTTCGTTTGCAATTTTTATAGTGTTTGATAATGTTGTTACAGGCCTTCCTCCAATCAGAACGCAGTGTATTATTTTATTTCTAGACAACAGTATATAAAAATAAAAGTTTTATCACATAAAAGCTTTAAAAAAATTGTTTAATTTCAAAACGGAAAAAATTTAGTTTCTTTAACATTGGTTAATTTGAATATGTATTTATCAAACAAGAATTTGAATTCTGTTTGACATTTGACACTCATTCCATTTGTTACGTATAAATGGAATAAAAGTTACTTTGTTTGCTGTAAGCAAGCCAAGTAGAGGGTGATAAAGTAATTCTTTATGTAGCTAAAACATGATGCTATAATACACCTACCGAACCAAAGTAGAAATGATATACTACAACACCTACTCTGCAATGGAAGTAAATATTTATGTTATGTTTAAGTTCAGCGTGATTTCGTATTTATTTGTGAAGCTTTTGCAATTTAACAAACTTCCCCATATTTACATCAGTTTAGGTGGGCGTACGTCAATATAATACATTCTAGTCGATGCGCTACTTGTTATACAGTATGATCCAGTAATTATAATGCAGTTCTAATAATTCGAGAAAGATTTTGAACTTTTGAATTCTGTTAAGCGCTAAGACAGGTAAAGTATCTAGACAACGTTTAGTCATATTTCACTGTCTTGGACCTCTGGACGATTTTAAGGAAGCTTAAGAACGTTAAATCCAACCATTGCTTTGGGTGGCTACTCTAGCTAACCATTGTTCTATAACTATTTTTTACTTCAAAAAAATAGTTCATGTATGGACTGAGCGACTGCTTTTGATGCATGAGTTGGTACTCGGCCTAGCATATTTTATTATATGATACCAAGCTTCTAGTTTTCCGATGTAATGGATGACTAATTGATCCATGTTTAGAAAGTACCATATTTGAATATACATAATTCTATTGCCGACATTTTTTGCTCTTTGTAACCCGTTTAGTGCCCACTGAAAAACGTTTAGTCTACCGCAAAAATTATTAATGAAACTAGTTTGAAGTTTCGCTTTCCGTTTCAGCAGTGCATCAATAGGACCATTACGAATTGGACACTTAGACATTATTTCTGTACTAAAACTAATAAAATCACATTTGAATTGCACTTTGCAGCATTTTACGATGTGGTATAGAGATATTATGTTGGTTTTCATAAGATTATTGAAGAGCGTCGCGTTACTCTATTTTTTTATGTGTGATGGGTGCTTAGTGGCAATTTATGTTTACGAAAGTACAGTGTCACCAGTTACGCCGACTTGCAGTATTTTAAAGTACTGCAAGTCGGTGTTACAACAATACAATGAGTTATGTTCAATAACCACCATATAAAAAAACACAAATCGTTGACGAACAGCAACAAATTAGCCAAATTCAACGATAACATTGATATAAACAAAATATTTATTATTACCTGAAATCATAAATAACATAACAGTCAACTTTACAATAGCAAAATTAGTACACAAATCACGTATATATGCAGAAAACAAATGAATAATTTTTAAATTGCATCAAAATATGTTTTTAAACAAAATCATTTATACTTTGATACTTCACTATACTACTACTGAATAAAATAATGGCTTTTATCTTCTAAATGAATTTTGAAGTTCGTTAAAACTAAATTCTACCGCAAGTGCTGACTATTTCACCTTGTATATACAGCGTGTACACGAACAACCACTAACAAATAAAAGGGGTGATTGTATGTACATACAAAAGCACGAAAAAAAGTTTCTATCAAGTTGAGTCCGGAAATGCTTCTTACGGGAGCTACAGCACTTTAGAGATGGTGTCACAAAACTGGCTTTTGATCAATTAGTCTTGAACAACATTTAATTTACGATTCAAATTTGATACATGATTTACAAATGGATAATTTATACTTTTTGTTTCTTCGCCAGTGGCTATTGCATACATGGTTGGAGAGGTGTCAGGAGCTTTATATGATATGCATTTAATCTACGGGAAAGTTAGTTGTAACACTTTAGCCGTGCAGAAAAGTTACCTAATAGAAAGCATCCCACTCATACAACTCACCACCCCAACACCAACGAGTAGATATTCCGTTGTAGTTGAGGAAAAGCTATTTTAATAAATTTGGAAGATAATCTAGAATTAAGTGTTCGATGATCGTCAGTGATTCATTCAGAAATTTCCAAATCTCGTCATGCGCTATCCGATTGATTAAAAATAAGAAATGTGATGATCCAACATTTTGCTGGCAATTATTTTGCTCTGCTGATATACCTATCTCTTACTAGTAAAAATGGATACAGTGATTGGGCCCACTCTTCAATTAATTTAAATCGTCATGAAACATTACTTCTTATTTAAAATCTTATTCAAATTGGTTTGATTTGCGCCGCCGTTTAAAATTAAATTTGACAATTGACTCCGAACAGCAAAAATTATTTAATTTAGAAAAAAAAAACGATGGCATGCGATTATTGAAAGACAATTGTGCAGTAGCTGGACGGTGACATTTTTTCAGAGAGTTTAATCCCGGATCGACTTGCCATTCGCTCTTGGGAGCAAAGTGATTAACAGCGCGGCATCATAAAAAGGCGATATGATGCTGTCACAAAGCAATTGAACACAACTTACACACACAAACTACACCGCGAGAGTTGCAGTGATAGCCAGACAAGCGATACAGCTTATGGAGTCACTGCAACTAAGCACCCACCACACATTAAAAAAAATCACTAGTAAGTGAGGACACAACCTATGGAAATTCTAAATTATTTTCAAGCAAATAATTTATATTCTGCTTTTTCGAACTTATGTATGTATGTATGTAGCTCTCAAAATTCTTGTTACTCTCTTTGTATCAGTCGCTACTGGAGAAAGGTCGTTTTCTAAATTAAAAGTTATAGAAAACTATTTACGGAGAGCAATGTCTTAGTGTCATTTGTCAAATCTAGCTATAATTATTTATTATAATATATTGTAATAATTTAAGTGAAGTTATCAATAAATTTGCAACTAGAAAAGCTATTTGTATTTTTAATATTAAACAAATTCCAAATTTTTAACGCAAGACGAATTGAAAGAAAGCAGGCATGACAACAAATGTTTTAGATATTATAATTGAATTGGTGAGTGAAAGAACGGTCCAAGTCCATGACATATTTTTGACATAAGGACCACTGTCAGTCGTATTATTGGAGAAAATTTTGTGTAGGTACATTCTAAAGAACAACATAAACAAAACGTCTGTGGAAACTATACTTGTATCGTTGTTTCGTTTCAAGATATTTCGTTTTTTTTCTTTTTCTGAAAATTCTCTTCCAAGTTGGACCTTGGACTTGGACCCTTCTTTCACTCACCGATTCAATTATAAAAACTATAATTTGACTTACCAACTTAAATGACACTATGGTATAATTACATAACACTCTATTAATTTTCACGCTATTTTACGTTAATTAAAACAAATTTTAACTTTATCACCCTTACACCTTCACCATCATCTTAACCTCATCGCACCTAGAATCTAACTGCTTTTTGCATTAGTGTGCACTAACGACGTTATAGGGTGACGCATCAACAAAAAAAATTGAAATCGTTTTTGTGATATACTGGAACTCGATTTAATGTAAACATCAAATATACAGTTTCAACAAGTTTAAATGACCAAAATACAACTCTATTATTAATTTTTTTTTATGGAATATCCAGTCTTATTTTATTTTTGAAAATTTCATAAAAGTGAAGACACATTTATTACTTAATATGTAATTACGCTTGGAGGACATACCTCATACCTCAATATAAATAATTTGCACGGATTAAATTCAAAATTAGAATTACGGATCTATTTAGCCACATGTTGTAGTGTTTATTTAATGTAAAAACGAATTAAAAATTTTTGGATATAACTCTGTTTACAAGCAACTAAACAAAGGAAATATTTCTAGATATGTTTTGTAGAAATAATAATTTGACCTACCTTAGATCACTCTTTGGTATGATGTAACACTGCACAAATTTTTACACAGTTTTAAGTAATTAAAAAAATGTTCATTTTTATCACTTTTACAATTTATATTAAATTAAATGAATATCGAAAGCATCTTCGCCACATCCCGTCTAAACCCAACTGCTTTGTGCATAGGTATAAACTAATAATGTTAGGGGCGACGTATTAGCAAAAAAAAAACGTTTACAGTCGTTTTTGTGACATACTGGAACTCGATTTAATGTAAACAGAAATACAGTTGCAAGGAGTTTAAATAAGGAGAATTTAACTCTATTATTAAAAAATTCAAATATGAATATAACTTCCCTAAGTTGTAAAATTGTTTAATATGAGAAATAATTTAATAATTTACTTTATACAAAGTCATTCAAAGAGCATAATCACGGTGGGTTTTTTCTTATGGAATAAGACGTTTTATTTTATTTTAAAAAACTCCATGAAAACCATTTTTTTATTAAATTAATTAGAAATTATGATAAATAGCGTTTAGTTGGTAATAGCTGTTATTTTCAAAAAAAAATCAATCACTTCTCTACGTTTGCAGGTATTTTTGAGGCAAACAAGCGGCAAGTATATTTATGATTAATTTGTTCTTAAAGGAAAAGCACGGGCATGATAATTATTTTAGGCGCAGGTGAGTCTCATAAAAATCATAATGTCCAATTATTTGCTCTTAGATACAGGTTGACATTGTTTTTGTCACAGCAATAGAATAAATAAAACCTCACCATAAATACGAAATATTTCTTTAATAAGTTAATTATTAGCAAAATTGTAGAATTGTAATTAATTTTAACTTACCTTAATATCTTTAATTTTGTATTTTATATGTTGAGCACTCAGGATCGTCAGCGCATACCGTACGGTTTCCGAACCGGCGGTGCTCGTGATCGCAGGAGTAACCCCGATAGACCTACTGGCTCAAGAAAATAAGAGAGTCTACGAGACATGTCGAGACGTCGGTGCACGACAAGCAAGAGCGGACGCTAAAGCGCTCACACGACGATGTTGGCAAGAGCGCTGACAGAACGACACGAGAGGACGGTGGACGGCCAGACTCATCCGCAACATCACGCAGTGGATGGACCGAGACCACGGCGAGGTAAATTACTACCTCACCCAGTTTTTCAGCAGACACGGGTATTTAAACGCATACCTAGCTCGAATGGGTAAAGCAGAGAACGTGACATGTCAGTATCACGACTCTGCGGAAGATGATGCTCACCACACCTTCTTCGAATGCAAGAGGTGGAGTGACTACAGAGACTCTCTACAAGACGAAGTAGGACCTTTAACGCCGGATAACGTCATGCAAACGATGCTGTCCGGACACGACCACTGGCAGAAAATCGCCACGTTCGTCGAGAAGGTGCTGAAAGAGAAGAAGAGAGAGACCCAAGCAATGGAGGCAGCCGATCGAGGCTAACTACGAGGTGCCATCCTGAAGTAATGCGACCAGCGGTTCCGGGATGGATTCTACACCTGACAAAGTGAGGTTTTTTAGTGGGTGCGAGCCCCACACACCGGGGACGGGTCTCGTCCCTGATGGTGCGTTTAGGCATTTTTCCTCACTTAAAACAAACAAAAAAAAAGATATATATAATTAAGTATATCATTTACCTACCTTATTGACTACATGTGTTTTATTGGTATGATATGAGGTATACTTAATAAAATATTTACTGCAAAAGGGCGCATTTTTTATTATTGCGCGCAGTAAATTCATACCTTAGCTGCGGGCCTGCTCAGGGAAGGCGTTTTTCGGAATTGACTGTAAATATTTCAGGATGGCGACGTTGGTATTATCATCTGATCGAGAGCAACGACCACGTAAGTAAATTCTTCTTAAATAAAATAACCAGAAATCACACGTTGCTAGAACTGGCGAATCAGGAGCGTGTTCGATTATTTTATCTCTTAAAAATGTTGCAGTAACACTCGCCGTATGCATCGAAGCATTGGTGATTTTCTGAAATGATCTAAAAACCGCAACCTAAGATCGTGCTTCATCCTCAAAAGCTGTATGCAAGCGTTACCTGCATTTTTCTTCATTACGACTCACCTTAAAATCGCACATCCGATTTGAAAATGGGCTTAGATGGTGAGCCGCAGGCACCTAGGCGTTAGCCCATATCCTGCAATTTTCGTACCACACTGCACATAACAAGTTATGAGCCTTGAAACTGTCACCCGCTATCTCACCGCCCGCACGAGACCGACACCTCGCGGAAAGGCCCGGCGAGTCGGTGGCCTCCTCTCTTAAAATCGCACAGTAACATATCCTTCAAATACTGTCGACCTAACTCTATCACTAAATGTATTAAATATATGCTATTTATATTGTAGTATTGTTAGCGCCGTGTATGTACGTTGGCATGCAAGTGTATTTGATGTTTAAGCAGGCGTAATAAATGTCAAATTGAATGATGGTCTCACATCTTACTACTTTCAGTATCATCCTCGTATATGTAGTTTGCACCAAAATAATTTAGGACGATCACCGTTTTGGGAAACCTCTGCAATAGGTTTACTCGAGAAACGTTCAAAAAGATAGGAACTACAATGTATTATAAAATGTATAGTAAGAAGGTTTACAAGTGAAATTAGTCGTAATTATTTTACGTTTCTTTTCTTCGTCTTATAGCGCAAGTTTATAAATGAGTTCTTTCTGTCATTTCATATAGGTAATGTCATGTAAATATTCTGTTCGTACACGTGCTTTAGAATATTATATTATTTTCCTGAGAATATATTTACAAAATCTTATAAAACTTACTTCAGAAAATTAATTAACTATACAACCGCGTATAGTCGTCGCTCATTGTTATGCAATCTGAGAATGGTAATTGTACAGTATTCTTTAAGATGATTTAGAACATCGTTTAGAATCATATTCGCAATAAAAGTTTGTAATGCTCTTATTAAGAAGTTTCCGGGACGGATGCAATGCACTTGTTTTATTTTACGACACGGGAAGAGATAGAAAGAAACATGATATTTATTATTTAGACTTTCGGAAAGTAATTGAAATAATCATAACTAGGCAGGCTTAGCTTTATATGACGTCTTTCAGTAAAACATACATACGTCTCAACACATTATGCATTTGAAAGAAAAAACAATATAGAGGATATTACAAGCTTGCGCTGGCTCTTTTAACATAATACATAGAGGGCTGCCGCTTATGTGGGTCGTGTGAAAGTAGCGTTGATCCAGTAACGCTACCTTATTGTAGTCGTGATGTAGTAATGCGATCTTATTACACACCATCTTCTACCAAACAAATAGTAAAATTTCACAAATTCTAAATCTCCTTAAATATAACTGATAAACAACTGCTAAACAAATACATATTCGTTGGGTCTTACAATAGGATTAACAGTGTTAAATGATGAATTCACCGATGATCCAAATTTTCTTTAAGAAGAGAATATAAAATTAACTACTAAATTATTTTGAAATTTTCTGTAGTTATTTGTAGGTTATGCTCAATAAGATATCGTACATATTTTATGGCCAGTAATTATTTGCGTCATGAATCAAACTCACTTTTGCTTTTTATTATTCCCAAGTGTGTTTACAATGCCGTAAAAACATTTCAACGGATATACATCCGGATAGCGAGAATCGGTACGTATATTGACACTACCATATTAACTGCTTTAATACGTTTTATTCCGTTAACTAAATTTGCATCTAAGGCGTTGGTGTTGTGAAATTTAATGTTTATATAATTGTGTATGCAAAATGAGTGCCGAAAATTCACGAAAAGACAATCGTTTATTGCTCACTGCCTAAAAGAACTAATGTCTTTATTCATGACATGAACGTATCACATCTGCTATCCCCATAATTAGCGTGAATCTCGACAACACAGATTTTTAATCTGTAATGTGCCGGCAGTAACAGAGAATTGTTTACTTTTATTTCGTAACGATAGTGTCGAAGTACCTTTCTTTTGAATGCAGATACATACTATAGTTTCAAATATTTTAGTACTTAAAAGACTTTTATTTATGAGGCTGCGCCTTGACGTTTTATATAATTACTATCAATGAGACACTAGCCCATTGCCTAAGATGGAGCACAGGTTCCGATATTCTTTATTCGTAAACTACGATTCCTCCGACCAGAAGATTGCGAAATCCAAATTCAATAGAGTTTTGCAAAGAACTAAACCTTTACACGTGTATTAGTAATAACTATTGGATCTCCTCAATTTAAAAGCCCCTGGCCTCTGGAGCTCGGTTGTGTCTCTCATTAGAGAATTTTTTGGACGTTGTTTGGGCGATCATAATCTGGATAATGTATTTCAGCAAAGAAGAATTTTAAAGTTACGTCGAAGTTGCACGTTGATGAGGGTTTATGAGGCGCTTGTAGTGGTTCTTAATGTGTTGTTAAGTTAAATCTCCAGATGCTATAGGCCAGATCTAATGGAACTAGAAAATATAAGCCTGGGTTTTCATACTTAACAGGTTTTTACTTCATAAAGCGTTGGTCATAAAGGAAAAGATGTAGCCAAAAGGTAGCCTGAAATCCAGCAACCTAGATAAATATTGAACTCTAAGGAAAGTGATCAACCTCAATCTTAATTCTGTTTCGAAGAATAATCATCTGAAGTTTAGGCTTGTACATTTAAATCTGTTATTAGTAACAGATTTAAATGTACAAGTAACTAAAATTTAGATGATTATTCTATAATCATCTGAATCATCTGATTTTTAGGCTTGTACATTTAGATCTGTTACTATATAATAACAGATTAGTAACAGATTTAAATGTACAAGCCTAAAATTTAGATGATTATTCTTCGAAACAGAATTAAGATTGAGGTTGATCACTTTCCTTAGAGTTCAATATTTATCTAGGTTGCTGGATTTCGGGCTACCTTTTTGGCTATATCTTTTCCTTTATGACCAACGCTAACCAATCCTTAGGGATTCGTTATTTAAAGGCCCACTTTGCATGCACTTGTCCTAGACGCTATAGCCGAGCGTTATTACTTAGTAACTTCGTCATAGATAATGCAGAGCTTTTAATTATATCCTGGCAGCGAATAGTAGCCTGAAACTGTACCAACCAGCTTGGGATGACTAGTGCAAATCGTCTCGGATGGGATTCTAACACTGGTCTGTTGCGTGGTCATCTCGCTAATCAATCGATTGTAGCATATTAGTTATTGAGTCATTTTCCGAATATGGACTTAGGTATTAGATATAAAAGTCTACTATACCACGGTAAACTACTGCGAAATCGAGAAGCAACGTTCCAGTACCGCTACGCAAGAACATAGCAAACTTCTGCAATTATTCAACTTAACTTTCTTTTAGTGATGCCAGTATAAGTGCAAAACAACTAGTATATATTTTCAACTAGCGATGGAAAGTATCTGGAATTTGAACAGTATAAAAGGAGGCACAACAGTACATCTACCAAGAGGATATATTAGAGGAGCAGTAATAAACTTTACTCTGTAAAAGACGTTACAGGTATCTCAGTATTTAAGGATAAAATAGTATACCGAATTATTCAGACTAGAAGGACCAGATCAGTTTCTTTTTGTGACGTCACTGTTCAGTTGGCGCGGTTCTTCGTCTTCCTCGTCGACTAATCAAGTTTTATTTGTCGGTTCCTTGACAAAATCATTTTATATAATTTTGTCTGTTTGCTTTGCGACATTTCAGCTGAAGCAAAATCATCTTCTCTAAAAATATTTGAATTAATTGGAAAATGCTGCTAGATGCTGCTAACTTTACTGCAAAGCTTTCTCATACGCTATTTCAAACAACTTACAACTGTTTCACTGGGTTACCACACGATCTAGTTTGTTACAAAATCACGTGTTGTTTAGCTATAATATGCACTTAGAAAAAAGTAAAAAAATTGGAATGGAATGTTTAGAGATAGGTATTCTATGTCACATTAACTATAGTTAGTTCGTAGGTAAACATCAAATACACGTTGTCTAGTTAACTGTTTGATATATTTATATTCAAAGAATTCAAATAAACTTTCTTTTTCAGTGTAGATATGCAGATAATTTATACTTTCTTGATGTCTATAAGTGGCATGCGTAAAAGTGTTCATATTGTAGTCCATTACATTTTCACTCATAATTTTCACTAAAAAATGAAAATTTTTACTGCACGTAATTACACATCGTATGTTTATTGTCGTTCAGTGTTTATATATTTACTGGAATGCTTCAGTTACAAAAGTGTCTTAAGTTCGTATCGACGCCGACGTTAAAAGCACATATTGAACACAGTTGGCGAAGCATATTTCGACGTATAATTAAATTGTAAATAAACCCTTTTTTTATCATGTTCACATTACCGTTCGGAATCAAACACGACACATATGGCTTCACTGAAGTGGCTGCAGATCACTTCGAGTTAAAAATAAACCCCAACAATATGTTGTCTTGTCTCTCCTTGAACCTGAAGTATGAATTGCCAAGAACGACTATTAAAGTGGAATAGATTCATTTCCGTTTATTCTACTTTTTCTTCCAGTGAAGGCGATCGACTTTCTTATTTCGATGTTAATTCTGTATAGAGTGTGGAGCACTCCGGTTTCCCGGGAAATCAATTTCCACTTACCAGTCGGCGTCCAATTTCCATTCCAACGGACTATGTCTTTCTAAGAATCGGGCATGATGAGAAACGATCGATTGTCGTGGAAATTTCGGAAGTGAAGAATATGAAATATTCGCTGAAAACGTATTTTTCAGGATTAATATTATTGTACTTTCAAGCGTATCTGGAAAAATTAGCCATAACTTTCGTAATTTTCTATTTCCGAATTTTCTGAATCTATAATTATGACGACAAAACTTAGCCATAGCAAAAATCAATTTGGATGTCTGTTATAATAATAATAATAACAATCTGGACAACAGGACAAGCCCAAGTACAGGGAACGTACAACAAAAAATTACAAAACAATGCGAATACAAGAAAGAAATATGAGATATAGAAATACGTAAAAAAATGCATGTGTGGTTGTACATCTACAAAATTTACTATTCAGTAACTAATATTCAAGCTACTATTTTTTACAATATTTACAATTTCACAAATAGAATTATAATTGATATCACAAAGATGACAAATAGTATTGAAATTATTACAAATTATATATAAAGGTGACTCATTTATAACATTTGTTCGACTAAAATTAAGATAGAAAGTACATTGGTGGCGGGATGACAATCGCGGGTTATTAAAGTTTATTTTACTCAACAGCCATTGAGAATCTACATTATTATGCAGTAAGTTATAAAGAAATTTAATACTTAATATATTCCGTCTAGTAGCCAATGAGTCAAGGTTAAATCGGTTAAGCAGTTAACATGTGATCATAACCTCGAGGAGAATAGGTTTTATCAATTATAAAGACCAAATATTTCAGGAAACGCCTTAAAACATTCTCAATATTCCTCGAATGCACTAGGTATATAGGATACCACAAAAGAGATCCGTATTCAAGTTTCGATCTTACAAACGAATTAAATAATAAAATAAGGCAGTTAATATTTGTAAAGGCTCTGCAGTGGTAGGTAAAATATAGCTTCGTATCAAAATATATACCCAAATCCTTTACAATCTCAGAACGATCGAGTTTAATGTCGTGTATTCTATAGTCAAATTCTATAAGGGTATGTTTCCTCGTAAAAGACATGACTTTGCATTTGTTAATGTTAAGTTCCAAGGAGTTTCTCCGACACCATCTGTTAACACTGTCTAAATCCTGCTGCAAAAGTTGACAATCCTCTGCTGACTTCACCTTGTAAAATATCTTCATATCATCCGCAAACAGTAATACATGGCAGTTAAGAATATCTACAATGTTATTAATGAAGATTAAAAATCAAAGTGGTCCCAAGTTAGATCCCTGAGGGACACCAGACAAAGGAGTGGAAGGTCTCGATTTGGTATTCCGATATTCAACATATTGTTTTCTATCCACCAAGTATGATTCTAATAATTTGGTGAGCGATGGAGAGAATCCAACTTTCAATAATTTGTTTAACAAAACGTAGTGATCAATCTGGTCGAAAGCCTTCAGCAAATCAGTATATATCACATCAACTTGGCCTTGGCTGTCCACAACCTCAGACACATACTGAGTAAAGCAGCAAAGATTAGTGATTGTCGAACGTTTTGCCATGAATCCGTGTTGGTGCGGCGATATAATACTTTTAATAGAACTGTAGATGTTTTTGTACAGCACGCTCTCAAATACTTTGGAAAAATTGCATAGTATAGAGATGGGTCTATTGTTCTTAATGTCAGACGGATCACCACTCTTAAAAATTGGAGAAATACGAGAAGTTTTCCAAACCTCTGGGAAGTGGCTATGTTTAACAATCAAGTGTATATATAATGTAGAGAGGTCACTAAGGGTGCATCACGTCACGTATTACGAAGCTTGGGACAGCATCAGCACCGGACAAAAAGCTGTCTTTACATTTCCGGAGTGCTTGGAGTATTTCTTCTTCGCTGATATCATGAACAGTAACATTCAGAAATGAATATTTTCAGTGGTCGGAAAAGTCACGTATATTGGGGTTTGAATGTATATAGACGCTATTGAAGTAGTTTGAGAAGGCCTCAATTATACTTGCAGGAGAACTTAACTCATGTGTATTGCATTTCGTTACACCAGGCATTCTAGTTTTACCATTTCTGGAGTGAACGTAAGACCATAGTTTTTTAGGATCCTGTATGAGAGAATACTGGATACTGTTTATGTAGTTATTAAAGGCAATATTTATAAGATTTCTACATTTGGATCTCAAAGCTTTAAATCGTTCATAGTAAGAATTTGTTTTGTATTTTTTATAGTTCTCATGAGCCTTATATTTCTCTTGCAGACATGTTATAATAGTTCTATTAAACCATGGAGGATCAATTCGTTTTCTTGGATCGTTGTGGTATTTCGGTACCGTTGCATCAAAAATTGCATATAAAATGTTATAAAACTTATCACACGCTTCATCAACTGTAATGGAATTGGAAATACTTGACCAGTTTGCATTTAAAAGCATGGCATACATCAAATGAAAATTAGCTTTTCTTGTGCTTGAATTGTGTGTCATGGGCATTTTCACGAAATCTTGGAATATCATTGTGAGTTAAGCTGACAAAAATGCATAATGAAGGGTGATGCTGATCTTCATCGACTAAGGGTAACTCATCTTTATGCACTGAACATGACAAATTAGAAAGAATCAAATCAAATCTGTTATTGAGCTATAATACGTTTTCTTTGTGCATTTATATATTAACACTCTATGAAAAATATAAGTATACATGAAAATAAAAATGCACAAAAAATATTAATCCAATTTATATGAACATTATCGTAGAGTATCATTTATAAAGCAGTGATTTGAAAAAGAATGCCATGAAATTTTTTATTTTTATATTATTTCAGGATCACTTAAGGCCCTATTATTATTTACTGACAGCAACTTTGATACAGATAATTTTTGATTACGAAAATGTTTATTAGGAATATGAAATCATTAGCGTAAAACTGAGAATTAATAAATTGTATTGTAGATTATTAAGTGAGATAATTTTATTTTATCATTGAAATGTTTCTTACAATAATAGTTTCAATTAGGTATGTAGAATATACTTTTTTATTTTGTATTATGCATTACAATTTAGCTTTAGTCGATTTAGTCGAATTTTGCAAGTATGATAGTAATGGTAGAAGAAGGTTATTTAAGGTCGTTAAGCTTTATTGCGGCGCTAATGCTTTTAGCAGTCATGACATAGCCGGCCTTGCTATTTTTTCTCTTTGTTTTTATACTCTTCCTTCGGTATTTATCTTGTATTTAGAAACAGGTGAACAACGGTAAAAACTTATTATAACAACAATATGCACTCATATACATATTTGTTACTAATTTATATTTTTAATTAATTAATATCTTTCAATTTCTGAACTACATAAAGGTCATAACGTAGATATATTAATTAACATAACACGATGGCATGCTAAAATCTTGACTCTTAAGGGTACAAGGCAATTGGAGGGGATAGGATATTAGTAGTGGGAGTCATTATAATTAATCTAGCAGACAATAGAGGGTCATAGTATTCACTTTATCAGCATTTATAGACTCGGAAGTATTTCGAGCTTTCTATCAATAGATGTCACTGTTGAAAATTGAAATTATAATTGAAAACATTCACTTGGAATTCGTCATATCATATATTCATACAATATATGATATGATGATATAGGTATGTAAGTATGCAGATACGATATTGGATATAGAAACACCGTAAAATACCCAATTATATTGCCAAATGTTGTACAACACAGCCTCTCAACTTGCTAACATATAATTGCTATTTTACATCTCGTTTCTATTTACCTCGCTACGTTACCAGCAAATTATATAAAATTTAATATAGTTTCCAATGGAATTTTTATTGTTTATTACGAAATTTTTGACAATAATTATTAATGTAAGAAAAGCGTTCATCGGAAAATATAAAATGTTTAAAATTTGGCAGAAAATATACAGATATGAATTATAGATTTTGTAGTGATTCAAATTCACATTGAATGAGATAAAAGTACCTAATTGATTCGCATGGTTTATAACGCTACAAAATTCGCTAATTCTACAATATTAAATGTCGGCTAGACGATAGAAGAAATGAAGCCTCTGTGTTTATTCAACCAACACACAAGTTTTTTGCTCATACATAATATTATTAAGCGTTTGGATTTGACAGCTGGCAACTATTAGTAACCGCTTCTGAATGCACTTTGTCCGCTCAATCAATCTTGTGTTTGATGATTTTAGTTTATATAAAGTGTAGTGTTTTATATTCAAGTTTCTGGAAGATTATCGTTTAGGAAACATTTATTTATTTATTTATAACCTTGAATTATTTACTTCTCTCACTTATAATTATTTATTGCACAGTTATTATTATAGTTACCTACATTTTTAATGTAGTATTTTTAAAGATTGTAAATAAGATATACAGGGTGAGGCATATTAATTTTAAAATTATTTTCGTATGTACGGATGTTTCATATTGCCAGGTTCACCCTAATACATTCAATGAGACATTAGTGTGTCAAAGCTCGATATATCTATTAATATTAAAGATATCACAAAACGCTATGTACAAAAATCATAGACAGTCTTAAGCTGCATATTTTAAAATTATTTTCGTATATACAGAGTGTTTCATATTGCCAGGATGAACCAAACATACAATTTTTTATATGGGATACACTATACATTATTTCAAATTTAAATTAAGCATGTCTTCCTCATTCATTTATATAAGGTTTCATTGAGTTATACCGAGTATTTCAGAAGTTGTGGTCAATTATGTCCTGTGCATTTCACACGAAACAATTTGAAATTCTTTTTGTACCGGAATGACCTTTTTATATTGTTACAGTTTTATAGCAAAGCGATATTTTGCTAATATTGCGAAAACTGTGTACAGGGAGATTCAAAACACAAATGCATTATTTTCTCATCTTAATTAAATGGAACATCTTGTATTTTATATTAAGAAACAGCAGGACACTGTATGCACTTTCATTTTTATTAACCACTCCCTATCGTTAATTTTTGAGATATTTAATATTTTCTTAATGAAAAGTTAGCTTTTTCAAAATAATTGTCAAATGTCACAAGGAACGGAAATTTCAAATAAATCTAATCATAAGCAAAATAATGAAACCTTATATTGTCTAGGATTATAATTGGTATAATAGGTAGATATACCTATATAGTTTTGATACAATACTACCTATAATAGTTACAATAATTTTAAACATCCTTTACTGTTATAATATCTATAAATCAAAGAAAAATTACAATAACAATTAATAATTAGTGTTATTAGATTACGACCTCTTAGCAGCTGACCTTGTATAAAAGAAAACTTGAAGCTTGTTCCAATCACACTTCGGTAAAAAATATGTACACCACTCTAACAATGGTCGTGTTCAGTTAGCACATTGATAAGTCAGCGGTAAGTAATGATTAGTGAAATATCGCGCTGAATATCGGTATGCTGATAGTACAATATAAACCTAAACTTTAAGATTTTTTTTCTGCTAGTACTACACATTTTTTAAATTCAAAATATGTCATTACCTCGGTAATAGTATGCTAGTTACTCCCATAATTTTTTTTCATCAATCATAGTTGTAACTTTTAAAAAATCTTGCATCAAAATTTTACCATTGTCGTATATGGAGCACTTTTCCCGCCATTTTACTCGACCACGCAACCTTAAGAAAACGTTTTGCAAAGATGGGAGTTTGTATTTGCCGGTATTTAATAGATCATGACTTATTTTTCTGTTTCAAACAATATCAGATGATAGTTGTCACTTGTGCTAGAAAAATTTGTTAGCTTTTAAAATTGTGAACACGTAGGTATAGTCAATTATCAATCAAGTTTACAGTACTCATTTGAATTCGGTGGATTAGTGCGTTTGGAGGCAGTTAAAAAATTAAACAAACAGCTGCGGGTATGTTAGAATGGTATCTACATAGGAGAAGACAATTGGAAATTGTAGATAGTCAAATTGGGGCGCATTTTGATTCATATTTGAAATCTTAATAATTGAGCAGATTACGTACGTGTTCATGATTTTTCCTTGAAACAATAAGGTTCTAATTGTAGTATGTCTTGTATGTAGAATTATGAGTTAGAGTCATCTTTTTAGAGAAAATTGCTTCTCAATAAAATTTTAGCTTTCTACTAGTATATTATTTATTTAAAAATATAAATTACTTGCAAAATATATGAGCGTGTATAATTTGTGCTACTGATTAAAAAAATGCTATTCAAACTGTTTCTCACACTGAAGAACAGAAAAAAAACTATTCTTTGTCTTACCAAGAAAAGTATGTGATAGTATTTTTTTATTCTGAATTCAAATATTTTTTCTTCGATATTTTCATCACTAATTTCAGGAAACATTTGTTTTAATTATATCAAATCAGGAGTATTGAACATGATTTTGACGAAATTCCTCATTCATCCAAGTTTTATATGTAGCGGAGCCAGACATACGAGTATATTTTCATTCATTTATAATATAGGGTTCTTTCCTGTATCATCTATTTCATTTACATGTGTACTGGATTAGTAGTCACATTTGTTTATACATGTTTGTAATTGTACAACAGTTTGAAAAGTACCTTTTTCATATTTAAAACAAATAGCAGAAGAAAAATGTACGTGACGAGGAAATTTTGAATATGTATTTGAAAATAATAAAAAATTGCATTAAGTGGTTCTTCTGGGACAAATGTTACGTTGATCAATAACTGTCTGTAAGTCTACATGGTTTTTATTAATAGGATATTATGTCTTCATAGTTTCAAATAGACCATATTGCCTTAAAATTAGATGCTCAGTTTAGTTTATTCCTACTCTTGCATTTTCAGTTGCCTTTTGTTTCTTACTTATCTGCAGTGTGATAAGACCGGACGGTATAAGGGTGGAGCAGTGGTTTTAGCCCTCACTGTTTACGTGTGATATCATTAGAGTATAATAATTTCTGTGTGTAGTATAATAGTTCATTTTGCGAATTCTATCCTTTTTTATATCAGAATTTTCTATTAGATTATATTTGAGAGTTTTCCGTAACAATGTTTCTTTTTTTATTAATTTACCTTGCAAACGAGAATAACTTCCTCATTTTGTATTTTGTTACAATGTTTTATTCTGTTATAAAGACAGATTATGTTAGTACGAGGTCTGGTCTTTGTTATATACATACACATATTAGAGAGTTCGTTCTTCCTGATGTATACAGTTCTCATTCACGTTGTCGTTAATAGATGTCGTCAAGGGTATTGTGCGTGTTTTCTGTTTTGTAGAAGTATTTAAATTTTCGTGGATATTACATACGAAGGATTAACGGTTTCATTTACTTGGGTGTAGTCAGATCTAAAACTTCGTTTCTCTGCAAAATTGGCGATTGTCTAACAAAATTTATTCTTAACCACGAATACGTATATAAATTGTTGAATATAAAGATTTTGTTTTTATTTTGTACAACACCTTGACGGATTTAGAATTATCGGTTATTTAGAAATTAACACATATGGTAGTGTTTTTGAGAGACTCGGTAGTTTTAATGTGAGTTTAAAAATTTAGTTAAAGGTTATCTACAGTTAATTTAAATGGAATCAGTAGTTAAGCTAGTAGTTAGATTCACTTATATAATTTGTTTTGTGTACATAACAGGAACTACCAAGATGTTTTTATTAAATTAAGTCGTTGTTAGGAAGTAATAGTTTCTTTCGGCCTAGGTACATATGTTTTGAAGTTTGGGGCTTGTTATCGTCCTTCAGTGGAACAATAGCTGACTTTGTCGTAATTTTTTATTAGTTTGGAGTTCTATAACTCTTTATCCAATTTAAATAATATAATGAGTTCCTTATTCGTTAATTGAGTACTCAACAGTTTAGTTTATTTCGATCTCTTCTTAATTGCATTTGTATTTATTATTATAACGTTTTGAAATTTCAACTGGAAAGTCTAGATTACTCATTCATATTACTTTAGGTGTTTATTCTTGAGAGCAGTTTTTGCCTTCTTTCTCGTTTTCGAATTTTCGAATATTACCAAATAATTTCTTTTGAATTAAATAGTTTAAGCTAGTTTGTTTCAGTTCGTCGTACTTATATATTAATATTAACATATGCTATTGGGATGGTCAGCCCCATACGTATTGGATTTTGTTACCTAATTATTTACTCGCTCTTAGTTAGCATGCTTCTGTTTCATAATGATAATAATTAGTTGTAATGTTGTTCAAGTAAGGGGGTGATACTTCTATTAATTCTCTGACATACAACCCCCTTTATTTGTTTTTATAGGTATTACCACTTTCATCTGTATGCCAATATCCGAATAGGCCTTTACATGACAATAGGATACAGTAATCAAGGTTGATAATTCTCAACATTTGTTAGATTTTTGGTTTCTGATAAGTTTTGTAGGTTTGGGAATTTTAATATCTGAGTAATACCACGTGAGCAGACCATTACAAAAAAATACAGCTGCTTTATATATAAAGTAATTCATATTACCAAAAAAAGAGAATCACAAAGTTATCAGTAAATATGACACAGGCGAGCCATACTGATAGGCAGGACATGCTTCGAGCATTATCGAGTTTGCGGTGGGCAACAGCACGGCTAGGTGGCCGAAGAATATAGTAAACTTGAATTGCAACTAGTATGCAATCGAGTCGTATATAAATATGTTAGGAGCAGTAGGCACTCTTAACCGTTCAATGATGAATATAGTAGGTAAATTTTTTCTTGTAATTTAAATTAAATGCAAAATTGTATGCGTACGCCGCTGGTATGTGTCCGGAATTGGCCTAGTTTAGTTATCCGGATTTAAGCACTCATGCATTGCAGTAGCTAATAAATATTTAACAGCTTGACCTATGGAATTAATGGGAGTCCAACATAATACAGCTTTTTTATTAACGAATGATATTTATTAACGTACTCTTTATCGCATATTGGCTAGACAGGTAGCACGTAAAATGATGTCTAGGAATATCAGTCTCGTTTTAGTCACTATTTCAGCTTAATTCGGAACAGTTATAGTTTTGAATGAACCTTATTTAAATTTATTTTAGTTATAGTAATTATGTATTTTGTACAACTATACCTTTTTCGCTGTTAGTTACGTAAGTACAGTACTACGTACATAGTAGCTTTTTTATCTATTATTACAACTTATCTTTCAATTCCTGAAGTATTTCCACTTGTAGGTCAATGAAACAGCAAATTGGTTAAATACCAATTTATTCCAGAACATATAAAATTATGTTTTCGTTAATAAGATTTCTTGAGACGTAGTATTTTTATTCACAAATGTCCATACAGATTTGGCACTAAACCTTATAACCAAAAAATGAAATTCAATTCAAAATTATACAAATTTACCAAAAAATGAATTTATGTTGGCTGCAACACTTTGTTTAAATTCTACATATTTTCAGTATAATGACACAATATATAAACAAATTTTCGGCGCAGTAATGGGTTCTCCATTATCTGCTGTTATAGCAAATTTAGTAATGGAGGACTTAGAGCAAGTCTCACTCAACAAATTAAACTGTCATGTACAATTTTATAACCGCTATGTAGATGATTGTACTGTATACCGAATAATAAAATTGATCATATTTTACATACATTTAACACATACCATGATAGACTAAAATTTACATTTGAAAGAGAAAATCAACATTCTATAAATTTTTTAAATGTAAAGATAATGCACGATAACATGCATATCAAAACAAACTGGCACATTAAAGACACTAGTAGTAGTAGTAGTAGTAGTAGTAGTAGTAGATATTTAAACTATTTTTCAAACACCGGTAAATTAAAAAAAAAGCGTAATCAACGGTGTAGTAGATCAGGCTATTAAGTTAGCTCACCCTGATTTTAGAAAAGAAAATTTAAGCAAAGTTAGAACAATACTAGAAGAGTTTTTTAATAAATTAATAACAAAAAGAATAAATAAAATATATAACACAGGTATAAAATCAAATCATAATATATACCACACTATACCATACATAAACGATTTAAGGGGTACAATAAAACACAAATTAAACCAATCAGACATTCACATAACTTTCATACCTACCAACAATAAACACTTACCTATTCAGAAATTTAAAAACACCCATTAAAAATATAACCAAAGTAATGTCGTTTATAAATTAGACTTCAAAGATTGTAACAAGCAATACTTAAAGAAACGTATTTATAATCACCAATACACTGTTACACATAACATCACCGCTGAAACTGCATTGACTAAGCATTCTAAAGATATGGTAGACATCATTTTCATTTTCAAAACACTAAAATTTAAAAAAAGAAAAATAATTATAAAAAGAGATTAATTTACGAAATGATATACATCAAAAAAGGTGAAAACGCGGTAAATTTTAGAACTGATATTGATTATTGAAATGTTATTATAATAATTTAATTCACGCCTAAATTTTATTAATTTTAAGCTCTGGGCTAGGTTTTTTGCCATGTTTTTCTCTAGTCCTTGAACAGAATTGTTAGAGCTTGATAAAAATACATTAGCTTTGTTTTGGTTCGGAATTCAGGATTAGTAACAGAACTGCGCAGAACGTAAGCGCACAACATTATAATTCCAGAATGGTTCCGAACTTTTAATAACCAAAACACGTTTTAGGATTCTGTTACTGCCATCTTTTAGATACAGACTAAAATACAAACCAACAAAATAACAATAGCGAATGTTCTGCGCTAAAATATTTAAAATCCTGTCTCTGTCTTAGAATACCACTCACTTTCCATAAATTTTATTCCCAGGACAGTAATTAACAAAAAAAAATCAAATACAAACGGAAAAAAACCCAAACCTTAAAAGACAACGTAAATATCAATGTCATTGATGACGAATGTATCGAAATAACTCGAATTTCTGAACACATCCACCGATGACGTAATTTCGAACTAATAATTCTGAATCGGTACTCATGGAAGTGCAAGAACTGTTTGAACGGTTCCAGAATCATTCTGAATCGATTCTGTCAGTAACCAAAACATCGGACTAAAAATTCGGTTCGCGTTCTTAAATAACCAAAACGCTAAACTGTAAATGCGCGTGCGCAACAACTCTAGAACCATTCTGAATTCCGAACCAAAACAAAGCTATTGATATAGGAATAATTCAATTCAATTTTATTTTTATAGTTATATTAAACTTATTCGATATATAAATGGTTTCTTTGTTTCTTAGATATTTTTGTTGACAGGCATGGTAATTTATATTATTTCCTTATTAGTATTTTGACACATATTATATGTCAATTTCTTCCACTGAAGAAGTCTTATTAAAAAAAACATAATTTTATATGTTCTGGAATAAATTTGTATTTAATTAATTTGCCGTTTCATTGACTTACAAGTGGAAATACTTCAAGAATTGAAAGATAAGTACATGAATGTCTTAGGGGGGACGGAGAGGGAGGTTAGGGACTTTATCGATTGAATTTAATCATTAGTTAGTCATATTATATGCATAGGTAAAGAGTCGCCACTAATTATAAATATTTTATGCGTCAGTTATTCTCAAATACACGATCTACTAGAATGGTATCTGCGATACATACTTTTCCGATAAGTCAGGAAACTTTTCTGAAATAAAAGAGATACATGCAACAAAATATGTTTTCGTTTCGTTTCGTTCGTATTTCCTTCAGTGTCTTATTTTGAGAATTTTTTACTTGATGAAATTTGATAGAATGTTAACAGTAAGATTGTAATGTACATTACTGTTGTTGTAGATACAAACTATATAAAAACCTTTTCTATATAGTATATTGAGAAAAATACAAAAATACAATTCGTTACGATACATTAACGGACAACATGGGACAACATGCGGACTACTACTGTGTAGTGAAGTTAGTCTCATACCTATATATAAAAATAACATACATATACAGGGGTAGCAAGTTTTAGTTTACTTATATTTAACATTCCCCCTTAAACAGAACTTGTTCCACAACTAAACTAAAGAATATAGCAAAACAACAACAATATCTAATATAAATTACTTTAAATTTAAATTATTTCTATGTTTTCTAAACAATTGCGGCCCTAAACTTTTAGTCAAGATATCTGCTACCTGATTTACAGAGTTAATATATGTGAGTTCTATTTCATTGTTTACCACTTTATTTTTAATGAAATGATATTTCACATCGATATGTTTAGTGCGTTTAGTATTCTCTGAATTATAACTGAGCGCTATTGCACTTTGATTGTCTTCAAATAACTCTATTTTATTCTGGTTAAACACTTGTAAGTCTATCATTAGTTGCTTGATCCAAATAGCTTCACAAGCCGCTACAGTCAACGCGATGTATTCGGATTCCGTCGATGATAACGCCACTATACTCTGCTTTTTCGAAACCCACGAAATCACACTTCCACTTATTTTAAACACGTAGCCACTCACTGATTTCCGATCGACTGGATCACTTCCAAAATCTGCGTCTGAGTAACCTTCTAATTTCAAGTCATCTTTGGTACTGGTAAACTCCAAGCAATAATGTTTCGTCCCCTTCAAATACCGTAACACACGCTTCAAGTAATGCCACATTTCTTCCGTAGGCGCATCTTGGTATCGGCTGAGATAGCCCACAGCATACATTATATCCGGGCGTGTACTCAGTGCTAAGTACAGTAGACTTCCGATCAACCGTCTATAAGGTTTATCTGTTGTCTTGTCTGGATCTTGGTTCTTTTCTAACTTCAGGTTGACTTCCATAGGTGTTGAAGCTTCTTTACATTGTGTCATGTCATATTTCTTTAATAAAACGTCTATGTATCTTTCTTGGCTCAATTTCACAACTCCTATATCTTGATTCCACTCGAAATTCATTCCTAAGAAATTGCGTAAGTTTCCTGTTGTCTTCATTTCAAATCGATTACACAACTGTTCTTGTAATACCTTGAGATCTTCGTTTCTCGTGGCAGCTATTAATAGGTCATCTACATATATCATCATAGGTATATTACCTTCCCCTTGCTTATCTTTGTATATAAACAATTGTCATTGTTGGATCTTTCGAATCCAATATCCAATAGGAACGTATTAAAACATTCATTCCACCTTTTTGGTGACGTCTTAAGTCCATAAATGGCTTTCTGTAGTCTGCAAACTAATCCGCTTCCCTCTTCAAATCCTTTTGGTTGTTCCATGTAAACTTGTTCTTCATCACCAATTCTTCCATTTAGAAACGCGGTTTTTACATCCATTTGTATGATGTGCAGTTTTAATTGATTCGCTACCGCTATAAATATTCTAATGGTGGTCATTTTGGCTACTGGTGCATAAATTTCCTCTTGTAAGGTGTTTCCCCCTTGCATAAACCCTCTAGCTACAAGTCGGGCTTTGTAACGTTGGTCTTCCTCATCTCCATTCTTGATGGTATATATCCATTTACTGTCTATCACCTTTTTGTGTGCCGGTCTTTCAACCAATTTCCAAACTTGATTCTTATTCATTGAATAAATTTCTTCCTCCATGGCAGTTTTCCATTTTTCTGCATCTTCCCTATTTACTGCTTCTTCATAACGTTCGGGAACATCTTCTGAACAAACTAGATACGATTCTACTACATAATCTTTAAATTTCTCTGGTAATTTCCGTTCACGTTTCCTTTCCAAAGTTTCTTCTGTTTGTTCCTCAGCTTTGTCTTCTGATATATTCTTATTTTGAATAATTTCTTCTTGTTTATTTTCATTTACAATTATTTGCCTTTCTGTACTCAAATCGTTTATTGTTTTGCTCTCATCAAAGGTAATGTTTTTACCAAATTTAAATTTCTCCTCTTTTGGGTCCCATAATTTATACCCATTCTCAATATACCCTACAAATATACACTTTTCGTTTTTAGGATCAAACTTCCCTCTAAAATTTTTAGGTATATATCTATATGCCAAACATCCAAATATTTTTAACTTGCTTACATTTGGTTTCTTTCCGAAAAACATTTCAGCGGGAGTTTTATTTTGTACTAAAGCATTTGTTGGGCTTCTGTTTATTACATAGGTGGCCGCTCTCACAGCTTCTCCCCAAAATTCTTTTGATAACCCTCCCTCTAATAACATGGCTCGTGCTCTTTCTGTAATAGTGCGATTTGCACGTTCAGCAACGCCGTTTAAATGCGGATTGTAAGGCCCTGTATATTGAATCTTAATCCCTTTTTCTCTGCAGAATTGTACAAATTTTGTTGATCTATATTCACCTCCCCTGTCACACCTAATTGTTGATATTCGTAAATTAAAGTGAGCAGTGACATAAGCCTCATATTCCTTAAAATAATTAAATACTTCATTCTTGGCTTTTAGCAAATAAACTATTTTAAATCCAGTATAGTCATCAATAAATGTAAGAAAATATGATTCCCCATTTATACTAATTGGATTAAAAGGCCCACATATATCTGTATGAATTAATTGCAAAGGTCTAGAGCTTCTTTGTTTTATTATATTCTTCCCACATTTTTCTGTTTGTTTGCTCTGTATGCATTTTTCACATTTACCCTTATAATTCTCCTTTTCTGTGCCCAAATGCAACCCCTCTACCATATTTTTACTTTTTAATTTGAACAAATTTTCGTAACTCATATGCCCATATCTCTTGTGCCAATTTTCTACCTCTGCACTAATATTCATGCAACTTAAGCATTCTGTTTGATCTCTTAAATTTGTAATTTGAAATGTAATTTTATACAAACTTGTGCTTTTGGTACCCACCGCCAATAAATTATTATTTTTACTTAGTAATACCCTCTTATTATAGAAAACAACTTTTATTCCATTTTCCTCCAATTTCGAGACTGATAATAAATTATGGCGTATATTTGGGACGAATAAGACATCTTTAATGTTACCTGTGACCATCTTTTTCTTGTTATTGAACAAAATTCCAATGTCACCTCTCTTTGTTGCTTCCATCGTTGAATTTTCCTTTGCAGCCATAATTTTCACTGGCCTCTCCAAAGGTAAAATCTTCTTAAAATACTTTTCTTCCATAACCATGTGTTCTGTTGCCCCAGAATCAACAATGAATGTAATAACTCCATCCTTTTCTTGTTCTGCCTCTGTTGACAATGATGCCGTGAAGAATGCCACAGCTTCTTCCTCATCTGTGTTCGCTACATTTGCTTGTGTCCTAGTTCTACATTCAAATTTCTTGTGACCTTTCTTGCCACACTTGAAACAAATAATTTCAGAGTTATTTATGCTAAACTTCTTACCTGGCTTGTTTGTGTTTAGCTTATCATTCTTGTTCGGTCCTTTGCATTTACTATAAAATGCTGTAGTGTCTGTTTGTTGTCTCCGATCATTGACTCCTCCCCTTTTAATATCGTAATCTAATAATTTTGACTTAACAAAATCTATCGTTAACACTTTCGAATCTTGCGTCTCTAGTGCTGTTACTATTCCCTCAAATGATTTGGGTAATGTAGACAGTAAATGACATACCACCAAAGTTTCATCTATCTTCGTTCCAAGTCCATTCAATTCACGAACCAGCTCATTTATTTTCTTGAAATGGTTTTCAAGGGTATCGGTTTCCACATATTTTGCCGACATTAATTTCCTCCATAAATACAGTTGTGACGCAACCCCTTTTCTTTCAAATGTATCCGTTAGTACTTTCCACATATCATAGGCTGTTGTTTTATTCTTTACATACTCCAGGTATTCATTTGTAATACACTGTATTAATATAACTTTACATTGTTTGTCTTTCTTTCGTTGTTCCTCTGTTGGCTCAGAGCTCATTTGTGTTTCTATACACGTTTTCAACTCCAACTGATCCAGGACTGCTTCTACGCGAAATTTCCAGCTGTTGAAATCTTTGCCGTTGAAACGGTCCACACCATAACGATCCAGAATTGGTTTTCCCTCCATTTTAAACCTCACTTTCGTGCACTTGTATTTTTCTCACTTTTAACGAATTAACTCCCAGTTCTTTGTTAACTTCTTCAGTAACTACGTTCTGCTACCATGTTGTTGTAGATACAAACTATATAAAAACCTTTTCTATATAGTATATTGAGAAAAATACAAAAATACAATTCGTTACGATACATTAACGGACAACATGGGACAACATGCGGACTACTACTGTGTAGTGAAGTTAGTCTCATACCTATATATAAAAATAACATACATATACAGGGGTAGCAAGTTTTAGTTTACTTATATTTAACAATTACCTCTGTGTGTTTTTTTATTTCATTATATTCATGTTTTTGATATGTAGACAGAAAAGACGTAGAAGTGTAGAGGTATATTTAGAGGAATATATCTGACAATCAGGTATTCTACAACAAAGCATAGATTTTATTATTTCCCAATTTACATAGATGATGCATAAAAAGAGAAGTCGCGGTCGCCAACCGACGGTCATCAAAATGCAATTTATGAACATAGTTATATCGTTACGTATGTAGATGTAGGTAAATATCATAACGAACAAAGTTGCTCATGGAAATGCAATTAGATTAATATTCCAATGCGCTGCATACATAGCTAGAAAACTAAATTCCCGATAGAACGGGACGAAATCTCATGCATAAATTTTTGTTCTTTGCAACATATGCTGCAGATGTAGTCGCTATTCAAATGCATTCAACAAAGATACATTTTAACAGTAGCATTTTGTAGGTGAAATATGGATCTCTGTACGTAATACTAAACCAAGTTCTTGTAGTGTTATTTTTGATTGAGAAATAGTAGCCCACCGTGTATAAAATATAATTTCTTTATAAAATTTTTCAAGAATTATTTGGAGAAGGATAGTAATATTGCTTAATATTCATGTTAGATGTACTGCTTACGGAAAAAATAACACCTTTCATCCAAATGGAGAAATATGACAACAAAAATATGGTTACATAGTTACGGTGCAAAATCATAGCTCTCTTGCATTGCTTTTTGTATCGAACGTAGGAAATTAAATCATATCCTAGGTATCTGTTTCTCAAGATAATGATTTTCTTAAAACGGTGGTTGATTAGTTGGAGGACTATTAGTGTACTTGCAGAATCTATAAATTGATTAAAGTGCTTATAAAGATTCAGAACGAGTAGCGACACTTTTGGCTACAACCAACGGAGTAAAACTAATCAAGAACCATTGACTTCTAGTCTGAGAGCAGAGCCAATTATCCTGAATGAATACATACGTAAGATGTGTTGGAATGTTAAGACTTATTAATTAATTAACCTATTATAGGTCATTTAAAACTTATTTAAAACATTCGAACGACGCTAAATCAGGATTAATCAACTCTTTTATGTTATTCAATAATCTCCAACAAATTAACACGATAATGAACTCGGACAATCGCTTACTATACTTGATATTTACTGACCTGGACTTTATAACAGCTTAAGAAGAAGACCTACCTTTAGTCAACGTAGACTTACACCATCCATCGCTTACTCTAAACTACCGTTATTACAACAACTGCACAATATCAATACCTACCAATCCTGAAGCAAAGATATACAATTATAGAAGGGCTAACTACTTCGATTTATATGGAGCTCTGTTGGCTGTTGATTGGTCATTTCTGAATGCCTATAAGACTGTCCACGATTCTTGTGAGCACTTTTATGCAAAAATTTATGAATATTTGGATGCCTTCGTCCCATTAAAGAAAGAAACTAAAACTCATTCCTACCCGGTCTGGTTTACCTATGAGCATATCAAAACTGTAAGGCTCAAACATACCTACCGTTTGAGATATAAAAAGTATGGGAATCTCGATGATCTCCAACAGTTCAAACATTTACGTAATAAAGTTAGAGCGAACACTTCTATCCTATACAAAAACTACCTAGCTAAAATCCAATCACAGTTGAAGGAAAATCTAAAAGAATTTTGGAACTTCATCTCTTCCAAAAAAAGGCAGGATCAGGAATTCCCGATACGCTTAGCGACGTCAACAATATATCGTACTCCACACCAGAAACTATCGTTCAAGCTTTTCAAGACTATTTCCAGTCCACATACGGTGCTTCTTCGTCTTCTGTCAAGCCAACATTGCGTCAAATAGACAGTAATTTAGTAGGCAAGCCAGTACTCTAACAGTCTGATGTATTAGTAGCAATTAAATTGCTTAAATCACTCCTGTTCATAAGAAAGGCGACACAGGGCGCGTAGAGAACTATAGACCCATAGCGATTATTAATAACTTCGTAAAAGTATTCGAAATCTGTCTGTATACCTATATCTTTCCCAGTGTACGATGCCACCTGTCTGAAGATCAACATGGCTTTATCAATAGGAGATCGACAGTTACTAATTTAACAATTATGTCGCAAACGCTGTCTGAATCCATTGACAACAACGGACAAATTGACGTCGTGTACACGGATTTCACCAAGGATATTGACCAACTTCTTGCCTGGTGTCATGACAATAAGCTGGCGATGAATGTGCCAAAATGTAATATACTTACCTATACTCGTAAGTCTCAACCAATAGTGTACGACTACCAGTGGGACGGTACATGTATTAATCGCTGTTCGACTGTGAAAGATCTGGGAGTTGTATTCGATTCCAAACTGTCCTTCTCGGAACATATATCTTACGTGACGTCTACATCTTTAAAGACCTTGGGTTTTGTTATACGCAACTCAAAAAACTTCACGTCTACTGATACCATTATACAGTTATACAACTGCTACGTGAGATCTAAATTAGAATACGCCTCACTAGTGTGGTCGCCTATATATACAACTCACATTCAGTCTCTTGAAAAAGTGCAACGTAGATTTTTAAAATATCTTCATTTTAAAGAATATGGCGAATACCCACGACAAGGTTACGATCATACCACTTTACTTCAATTACTCCACTTTGATTCACTGGAACACCGTCGCAAATTGACCAGCGTTACATTCTTCTGCAACTTACTGCACAATAACATTGATGCCCCTAAACTACTAAGTAGGCTGCCTTTCGCGGCACCACAGCGCTGCTCACGTACGTGCACCACATTATACTGCCAAACTCCTAAAACTAATATTTTGCGGAAATCCCCAATCTATTCAATGTGTACTATTTGCAATGAAATTCTCACAGCCAACAACAGTATTGATCTATTTTCCACCCCCCTACCCATCCTATTAACTCATATACACACTCCTAATAGCTTTATCGCATAGCATTGTATCAACTACCTCACACTACTTATTATGTACTTCTGCCTTCTTTCAGTATATGTAACACATGAACTGTATTATCTAATTCTTATATTGTCCTGTAATTAGATGTATATCTGTTGGGCAAATATATCTATTATTATTATTATTATTATTATTAGTAACTTGAATAACCCTTTGTTCTTCGTTTTGGGCTGGTTATGACTGCAGAGATTTAACATATCCCTTCTACACTTCATGAGCTATTGATCACTTGCTATTACGTATGTGATTGTTACTTTTCCACAGGTATGCTATTTTTTCTAGAAAAACTTTCACTTTCGTGTTGCAGTAAGTATGGTTGTGATATAAATGTGTCTGTTTCAACTCTATTTGTTGTCTGTATAGTCTGTGATAATACATATGTATGTATGTACATACATATATATATACAACATTTTACGGTTTTAACATCATGATTCATCTATAGTGTTGGAGAGCTGATAATTTGAATAAATACATGCATCCTCTATAAATTCAAGGTTTACTACAGTGTCATTGTTTAAACAACGATTTGCAGATGTAGTCCACTAGTAACTAGGTAAAACGGTGTATAAATAGATCATCTTTGTAAATGTCTTTCAACAATGACTGAGTGTCAAAGCGCATAGTACCCTTCTATTGAGAGATGTAAATTTTTCCGGTCCTCATTTGCGACGCAGACAGTTTGTGATTTACATTCTGATGAGAAAATACATCACACTAATTGAAAAAAGCAAAACACAGTGGCATGTAATTTGCGGAACGTAAACATATAAATCGTCTTCTTCACATCGTGGCAGATCTTCCTCTTTAATCTGGTTGAGTATGCTGAGTGAGGCAACAATCGATTTTTAAATTGAGGCACTACGTTAGAAGAATGGTATTGTTCAGGGACGTATATAGATAGCTAATAAGGAAGAAGACGAACACAGAATAAAATAATTGCTGGTCACGTAGATATTGTGTGTAATAAATTCTAAGGAAAATAACTATTGTAAAATAAGGATTTAGGACTACGCTTTTTGTTAATAAAGTAAAACTAGTATACAACGTAGTTCAAATAAAAAAATCAAAACGCTAAATTCAAAATTGGAAACATAACTAAATATACATCAGTGATGGATTTCACTAATTTTTAAAGTAGTCATTGGCTTATAGGATTTTGATTATAAACCACTTACTTCAAACCTCAATCCTGAATGCTTCTAAATTAGAAAAATTGGTAGCCAACTTAGAAGCGTATTCTAAACATATTAATTTTTAATGATAGAAAGTGAACTTTCTGAAAAAAAATCCGCCATCCTAGTGCACCTTTTCTTAAAGAAATCTTGAGCACAGCCAATTACTGTTTATTTTATATGTTACTTCTGAAAAAGAATTGATTCAGATCATGTCGTATCTAGAACATGATTGCGGTTCAGGAGATGACCAAATATCTATGAAAGTGGTGTGCGGTGCAAGGCCTCCTTTGTCACTTTTAGAGCTTATTATAAACTTATCTATTATTATTATTTATTAATATGGGTCGCCAGCCGCAGCGATTAGGCGGCTGACTATCGTTATGGCGGGACGATAGCAGCCGGAGAGGAGGTGACATATTTTTGGAGAATTGAAATCCGGATCGACTTACCATTCGCTGTTGGGAGCAAAGTCATTGACAGCGCGGTATTATAAAAGGCGGTGTGATGCTGTTACGAAGCCATTTGAACAGAATTATATACACACAAAAGCTACACCGCGAGAGTTGCAGTAAACGCCATACAAGCTATACCGCTTACGGAGTCACTGCAACTGAGCACCTACCACACACACAAAAAAAAGACGCGGAAACTTTCTGGACGATGGTAAAGAACTAGAATTAATCTCATTTTTTAAGAAAGAGGATAAAACTAAAATGGAGAATTATGCCTATTACTTTTAAGTTTACCAAAATGTTAAAGAGCGTGTTTATTCTTGTATATATTTTAATACTAAATTATTGGTTACTCGATACCAACATTGATCTAATAATATTTTTTGTAATGGATACAAATTACTGAAATTCTGAATTAGTGAGTTCTCAATATATAGTCGGATAACGTCGAAACGTCCAACTGATTATATCTCAGAGATGTTGCATCGGATTCAGGTTTGGAGAACAAGACAGCCATGGGAGCATTCGTATATAGTGCTTTTCACAAAGACTTATACAATACACGTGACGTGCGGTGGTCGAGTGTTGTCGTTCATGTATAGCAAATGTGGCTGCCATCGAACGTAGGGAAGCACAACGGGCCATAGCATATCATCTACGTATCGGCGACCCGCTATTAACTGTTGTACACACAGCAGACGTACATACTAGTGAATTTCAGTTTCCCCATGCCCAATGTACTGCCGACAACGACCGCTCGAGGCTGCGCGCTATTTCACGGAAAAACGCATCTGCTATGTGCATACCCACAACCATTCCTTGTTCAAACTCGCTCAGGTAACGCGAACGACCTTCTACTATGTACAAAGTACGACTACATAGTACTCCTTCAGACCACAGTAAGAATGACCGATTTCTCCCACCTTCTTCGGATTCGGACGGAATGTTGCATCTGTCGTTGCTTAGTAAAAAATGCAGGCATGGAAAACTTCCAAACTCGTTACATAAAATCGTCTAGAAAAAACGTTTACGCACCGTTAAAATTATGCATTTATCTTTATCCATTCAGATTATACAGAGAGTGCTCGTCACTTTTAAAGCTGAAGTCTGTCAAAATGTATGCAATATCTGTGCTTAAAGTTTACCACCCGAGAATGTCACTTGGTTTATTCCTCTATGGCCATAGTGGCACGTCTGTATTTTCGTTAGGTTTTACTAGTTTTTCTGTTCAATTTTCATTTCCGTATTAGTTTTTCCTTGTACTGACAATCAGTTATTTTCATATCTACTAAAATAAGTTAATAAAATTCGTGTAAGTGACATTTGATATTACATTCCAGTCAGGATATGTTTAACTATGCGTTTAAGATTTTTGTTAACGATATTGCCATGATCTTTACAACCGACAAAAACGCTTTCATTTTAATGGCCTATTTTCGGAGTGCCACACACAATCCTGATGGAAAGCTTGGTTTCACTTATCTGGTTATGCAAATTCTCAAAATTATGGGCAACAGAAAACCCACACACCTTTATCGAAAATGACCTACACCCTTTTAAAGTTGGCATTTGGGTAGCAATATCACGTCGTAGAATAATAGGACCGATATTTTTCAATGATATTATCAATGCTGCCCGTTATACAGATATACTACAAGAATTTGTAGACCAAGTCCATGATGACGAGTTGGAAAGAGGATTTTTTCAGCAAGATAATACTCCAGCCCATACTGCACAAGGGACATTGTTCATTTTTTAGCGAATTTTATGATGATCGTCTTATTAGCCAAGGTAGATGTCCACCAAGGTCACCAGACTTGACCTTGTAATGATGTTCTCAACGATTTTCGTCACGGTGTCCAATGTGTCGGTGAAACTCGTGCTAGTTGACGGTAGATGTCCCTACGGTGCTTTTAAATCATCTTGAGGCCAACTTCAAGCGTGTGTATAAGGTGACATTTGACGTTGAGACAACATTATTTATTTTAAACACTTCAGGTAGCAAAATAAAGTCGGAGAATTATAAGTCCAGGTAATTAAAATATTTACAATGGTTTTATTAATAAACATAAACTATTTTTAGCACTATTTATACAGATAGAACAAAACAAAATATATACATTACGAAGCGTGATAAGATGAGGTTAACAAGGTACAACAGCATCTTATTTTAACGGAAGGCTTCTAAATAATAAACTAACAGAAAATAGCTTTGTAAATAATGGTACGGATGGTAAAACATATATACATTGAAAATAATATAGACATTCCTAACGGAACTCTGGTACTTTTAGGAAATCGGAAGCATAATATACAGAACGGTGTAAACAGAACAATGTTTAACAAAATACTGCCTATGTCGGTGTACAGCAACTTACTAAGACGTTTTGGAAGAGAGTGTGTGTTACAAGTGTCATGTGTCTCGGTACGTCGGGGCTATCAGAGAGACTCTTCTGCGACGGCTGGCAGAAGCGGCTATGTCCTCTGATAAACAAACGGCTACAGCGGCGGATGAGGGCCTTCCAAGTCCTGATGACGGCTGTGGCAACGGCAACGGTCTGGTCCTTGGCTGGCAATGGTCCTGGAGTCCTTCATCCTACTGGCTGTCCACGTCTGGTCCACCTTCGGGGGTTTCTTCGAGTTCATGGGAGAACTCGCTTCTTCGAGTTCATGGGAGAACTCGCTTCTTCGAGTTCATGGGAGAACTGCCTTATCTTGGCAATGCATGGCTCTTAAATATTGCTGAGGATTCCCTCTCTTCGCCGCGGGGATACCCTCTCCATGCCGCGGGGCATGCGCGGAACGTTATTCAAATTGTACACTCTTCTCCAAAAGTCGTGAATACAGGCATGTTCAAAAGTAAGTGTTCGGATTCTAATTCCGGGAAATAAAACTTAAAATTTCTACTAATTAGCTGAACGTAATTACAAAAATTGAAATTTAGTTTTATCATATGTAACGGTTCGTTACAACCTTTCCAGATTATTTTATGTTCGGAAAGATTAAAGATGTTTATAAAAATAGGTCACATAATTTAGATGAATTAATGCAAGCAATTGGAAATGAGATTCAAACGATTACACAAGAACAACTTCAAAATGTGTTCGAAGATATGAAACGAAAAGTTAATTTATGTCTGTAGAAGCAAGGTCACCATTTCCAACATTTATTGTAATTGCAATATTAACTAATAAGGAATGTTTGTATTTGTGTCATTGCAATGGTTTTACAATTATATTTTTTTATAAGTATCTTCTTTCTACGTTTGATTAACTGTAAACGTTTCCAAAAGGAAGCATATTGTGTTTGGTTTTAAGAAACAATTTTAATAATTATGCTGAAAGTAACTACCGCGTGGGACACTGTTAATTCTTGCGATCGAAATCAAATGTAGTGTTACAGACTTAACCAAAATTTAACAGTAGCTGTCAGGTTCAAGCATTTACGAACACCCGTTATAGCGCTAAAATGCAAAAATTCACTTCAACTTTTTGAACTAAATACTATGTTCCATACATACATACAAGACCTCTAATAACATTATTGAATTGATGAAAAATCTAAATAAGTAAATTATAGAAACATTTACAATTTCAAACTGTTTTTTAGGTATTAGCCGATTGATTCATACAGCACGAGATGCAGCTGTACCCACCACAACAACTTGTTTCTATACGCGGTTTTTGTCCTGTTATTATTAGCATTGTTAAAATGTTCAATTGGGTTTCAAAGATTTTATACATATCAAGTTTTCTAAGATTAATAGCAAGACTGATTTTAAATACACACACATAAATATATATTGTATGTGTTTTTAATAGTCATCGTATTCTTTTCTTGATGAAACCGGTTGGAAGGATCGCTAAAATTATCGTTTATTCTTTCGGAGATACTTAATGTGAGCATTAAATTAAATGGGACATCGACCATTTAATCGAATTAAATTACCATCTCGAAAGGGTTTTTCTCATTTAACTGATTAGGATTGCCTTGCCGTTAGAAGAGCTTTCTTTTCAACACATTCGGAAAAAATTTCATTGGCGGTAGAAACGAGGATAACAAGAACAAGGACAGCGTCTGACGTGGAAAGAAAGATGTCGTTCTTTTGAACTCAATGGCCGGTAATGTCACTGGAGTTGGATCCCCTAAAAGAAGTTTGGTCTTCTTTATCACTTCGGAGTCGGTACAACGGATACATTAATAGATATAATTCAATGGTACGACGTGGAACGAAACCTTATTTTTCGGAGAAAGACGTTCACCAAGAGGCTACGATTTGTATGGTAGGTGTCAGCAAATGAACACGGGAATAATGAATCAAAAAGATATATGATAGACCACGGCTATCGCTGAAATCCGAGAGGGATTGTTTAGTCCTTATTGAACTTAATACGAATTTAGTCATGAAACTGTAAGACTTAGTCTTCCCTGACTTTCTCTAGAAACTTCTCGTAAATGCATGTATGTTGAATTGCAAATCAATACATTCAGCTTATGTAGATATGCTTACATTGTTGGCTATCTATTTGATTACAACGTTATTATTATGACAGCAATTGCTTTGTTATTCTACTAGTTTAGACAGTGTCACATTATGTTACATGAATAAACCTATATGTATAATGATCTTTCAAACACGACAGAAATGAAAAATAATGTGTTTTTATGCAAATATAATAGTAAATATTGTACAAAAAGGATCCTACATAATATCCCACTCTTTCTTACCTTAAAATTAATGTGTGTGTATTTATTTTAAATCCAAATCTTGTTCCTCCGCGTGAAAAGTGCCCATCCTTGGTAATTATCCCTTTAGTGTTCTTATCCTCTCTTCTTTTATGCTGCACTCTGCCATTAACGTTATTTTCAAGTGTATGGTTTCGAAATCACTTTTATGGTTTTCATTAGATTCAAATTTTTGTTGACTGTCTTCTTATTGTCAAATTCAATTCTATTTATCTTTCAACCTGCAACATCTAGGGCTAACAGAAACCATCGTGACGTCATCCCACACTAGATTTCGAATTTTGAAATGTTTTCTTGTACGATATGGTTGTAATTTTATAATTAATGCCTGAATCGTGTTATGTACATATGTGTATGTTACACTAAATTTTGCACTAAAATAAATGTTTAATATTATATTTGTCTTTGATTTTTTACCGTAACCTGCACCGTTTGAACAAGCGGGGAACCACAGCCAATTGAGTTTGTATGTTTCCACCTGGTCCCGGATTTAACTGTTTTGATGGTTCCGCTTCGGCAGTAGTCATCTTTTCTTCGACAGCTCTTGCCCCCTTCCTTCTCCTTGTGTCCCAAAGGTCGGACCGATACGGGGAAGAACTGTAGATGTAGTATGCAGTTGTAGGTATCTTGGAGTGTCTTCCATGAGTTCTTGTCCATGCCCATCACCATTTGCTGCCCTTTCGGGCCAGCCTTACTGTTCAGTACTCTCTAAGAGCTCATTTGCGCCTAAAGTCGGTGCAGAATCTTCTCGCTCTGACTGGTTTCGGTAGGTCTTTTCCCTTGACTAGTTCTAGTTTGCCACTGTCTCAGAGAGTATAGGTTTGGAGAGCACGGTAAAGTCACGAGCAAGTGCTCGTTTTTAGGCGGCCTGCCCTTAACACACACTCACGGCGTTGAACCGAAACCACCGTTTAGTGTATGGTTCCAGTCCTCCAACTTTTAGCTTATACAGTTCAAGTAGTAGGCAATTGCAGATTAGATCCACTTGCTCTTGCGAGATGGAGCTCTTAGAATAATCTTCAGGCACAATGGCCATCCGGATATCCCGATGCGTTATGAACACTTCAACTGTTTATATTTGGGTGCGCATCCTGCTTTCAAATTTCGTCACCCAAGCAATTTAAATTTCATCTTATTCAGTTAGCTTACAGCTCCTAATGAATAAACACTGCAAATACAGTGCTTTTAGTAAAAAAGTACATACATGTATTATTTAAAGAAATACTTTCAAAAAGCTATTTCTCAAAGTATGATTTTAATTTATTGCTGTAAAGCAATTGGAAATATCTAGGCTAACGGTGCAATATTTTATTTATAGTGTTTTCGACTTATTGCTTTGAATGTATTCCTATCATATGTTAATATATTCTATTCGTAAATACGCAGTACTGTATATTATAACGGAAAATAACAAATAGTTTAATGAATATCTGCAGGAAAATTACGAAATTTTTATAATTTGTGATATTAGTCGATTAGTCACTTATTATTTGCCTGTAACACTTTTTTAGATTGTGTTAATGTTTTAACGTAAAAGCTTTTAATTGAAAGCTTTCGCGAAAAGCTTTCCCATTGTTTTCGGTGACTGTAGCTTTAATAATGTTTCTACAGACTCACCAAAAGAATTTCTTTCCTAGATACCTGATATGAAGATTACTTATAAGAGCCCCTACTCTGTAATTAGTGTTGAAACTGAACTCGTTGCAAACAAGGCAACATAAAACTTTCGCTAATCCAATTAACTTTCCTCAAATGGTCGTAATTGTTTTGATCTTTCGTTTACCTATTATAACGTAATTGCGATGATTGTTAACTGATATAGAACATTATCGTTATATTCGGCAATGTTTCCGCTCTAGTAAGTGCAAGTTTAATGTACTTCTGTATAGCATATAGGTCGTAAGCGTTTTCCGGTGCCACAAAACGTAATATTAAGCTTGAAGTTTAGTACAGTGTCCTATGAAGCTCCATTACAGTATTTCAGACGCTATTGATCAGTCAACGTGCTAGTACGTAGCATAACGCTATAGTGCTTTTCCGGATAACTATCTAACGCTGCATTAACTTTAATTTCATAAAATATTGGCATAAAATGTGTACTATGGGCTAAAATGTGTATTTTTGCTTGCAAGATTTCAGAAAATAAGTTGTACTAGTGTTCATTTGTTTGTTTGTTGCGAAAAATGTTGGTTCGTGGTGCTTTTGGCGCCTTTAAATGTAGGAATAGTACATGAAATGACTTTCTACTATATACGACAATAGAACGCTGTACATATAAATTAAAATTTATTGCTAGTTTGCAGAGCATTGTTTTAACGTTTTAAAAATGCATTTCTAGATGCTCTTGAATCCTATTTTAATTTGGCCAGACATCTGCGTTTCAATAAGCATTCTGACTATGCCGCTGATGTCCAATATTTACTTTTAATATTGAGGCCATGCTGCTTTCAATAGTAATTTCTAGTGTGCCAAATATCCTACAGTTTTATTTTCGCGTCTAATTTATACTTGACAAAAAAACTACGAACTACGGCCACAATTTAAACCAGTTTGACAAATCCCTATGAGCTATCGTAGGGGTTTGTTTTTTAAGATAATTTTGTTTTCGTAATCGATTGAATGATAAGTTACACCTATTTATTTAGGTGAATATTTGAACGAGATGCTAGAGGGTGCGTCATTAAGTGTTAGTCCAGGCATTTACTTTATGCATGATGTAGCTCCAGCCCACTTTTTGAAAATTTAGCGAACTATTTAAAGTATTACCAATAATTGCATGGTCTCCAGATCCCGTTCCTCTTTTTTGTTTGGCGATGCTTGAACGATCTTGTTTACTCTAGTAAAATAACAAAGAGTATTGGTTTTGGTAGAGAAGTGTGACGCCTGCTAACAACTGAAAAGTTTAAACTTTTACAATCAATTGTGCGAGTATCTCAACAATTCGAAATTCTGCCATAATAACGAGAAGTTTATTGCCCTGTATGTAGATGTATAAGTTTTAGCTATAAAGTCATATCTCAAAAAAAAATTAAGATCAAAACTGTGTGTATTAATTTTTAACATCCAGTAAGCTAATAAAGTTTTTTTACCTTGGTTTTATGTAACGAAATGGCCAAACTGATAATGTGTGCTCTTTTTTGTATTTATTAACTATATTTATGTATAGTTTGCGGGGGTACCGGTTACTGATATAGGATGTGGGTGGTACTGCCAAAATATCTTTCGTGTTCATTTGCTCTTATAGGTGATTTTAGAGTGTGCTGTAGTATTTATACATTATTTTTTCTTCACTTTACGTTAATATTGAACTGTTGCATGCGTTTTCGATGCATAATTTTGGTTACATTGTTATGTGTTAGCTGGTACTCTGCCTGAATCATTATATTGCTTGTACAAATTTTGTGGTCTATACCTTCCTAGGACTACATTTTTAGGAAACGCATATTGAATATTTATAATTTTACTGAGAGTAACATTATCTTGAGTTATATAAATCTCTGTCCCTCAGATAATCTCTTATCTACTGCTTTTCCTTACCATTTGCTGATTTTGCTATGGATTTCTTGTGTCTAACATCCAAAGATCAAAGTTAATGTTTAGTGAATATGTGATGCAAATTTATGGAGATACGACCAAAGTGGGAGCGAAGTGATTGGTTTATGATACAATAATCAGGTGTTTAATATCACTATTTTATCTTGTCATTTTTCTTAGAATCCCTTGCAAGAAGCATGACTTTGTGGCTTACCGTTTTACTATCGCAAAATTATATGTCCAGTATTGCAAACGACTGGTTAAATTTCTGTCATTAAGATTTGCTTTCACAATCGACAATAAACTTCTAAATTCGCTATTTTCTTTTTAATTTATGCTTACAGGTTTACATAATTCATTCTTATACACTTAATTTATAGCTCTAATTGGGGAATTTTCTATTATTGTTGCTAACTTATATTTATGGTGCAGTATTTATGTACTCCAAACTAACGTAATTTTATCAGTTAGTCCGTATGCTTTTTTCGTTCATATGTGTAGGTACTTTTTAACTAGTAAATTAATTTTACGTACGGTGTTTCCTTTTCCTTTGAGTGAAAAACCACATAGCCTTTAGCTGGGTATTAAAATGGTTGTCATATAACTACCTGGCATTGGTACGAAATTCAGGAATCCTACTTAAAAATATCATTCTTTATTTATGTAGATTCATGTTAAAGAATTAATGTGTAGGATTTTAAAGTGGTGTCAAGGAAAAGATATATAAATCAATAATACATAGTTCAGTGCGGTGAAATAAGTATTACCTTGCTGTAATGATTGTATCAAGTGTTCCAAAAGCGATGAAAAATGTTGGCATAACTTGAAAATCTATATTTTAATAAGGCAGTATTGTAAACTTTATTCGTAAACTTCTCTGTTTGTTTTCAAATCTTAATAAATCGCCTTTAATATTTGGGTGTCAATAAAAAACAGGATAACAGGATATTTATGTTTCAGGACTAGGGAGACAAGTAGTGTATCAATCTTAGTGTCAACATGTATGTATGTGTGCATATACATATGTGTAGTAGGAAACAAAAAATTTACACCCTTCGTTTCTTTACTATATGGCTTCCTATGCAATATTGATTTTTAACGTCGCTTTTGCAGATGTAATAATATAAATAGCGTAAAATTTGAGCCATTCAAGACTTACATAATGATAATGTTAGTAAATAAAGCTGTAACAATTGCTGAGAATATTATATACAACTTAGGGTTGTGGTAGGTTACCTATTGTGTCCCCTATATATATGTTCCTTTGATTTAGAGTTCTTAAAATAACGAATTAACTTTGATTATGTATTTCTTCAGAGTGCCACTAACTTCGGTGCCACTTATTGAAACTCGTGTTTAGAATGAATAGGAATATCTAGATGTCAAATAGTATAAGTCTAGTTTTTGGACAATATAGAACAAAATTCGTAAAATGGGACATTGTCTTTACAAATGTTCACGTAATGTTATTTTCTACAATGGTCATAATTTACTATACTGTTTTCCACAAAGAAATTAATAAAAAGTGGTGAAATAAATGCAGATTTATGACCTGTATGATAGGTCGCTTTGATAAAGTCCCGCATATAGGTGGGAAGGATTTCATTTCTACGATGTATTGTATTTGAATGGTCAATTAGAAAATAGCAATGCACCTTTGTCAATTTCTTCGTGATGCAAAGTACAGTAGAAACTATTTAACTTGATAATATGTTTTTAATGTACGATGTCTTCTACATTTAATAGTGTAACCTTTTTTGAAAATAAATAAAGGAATGATATAGGAACAAAAATATCTTAAAATATATCGGAGTTTTGTGAAGTAGGCAACAAAACTATGAAGTTACCAAAACAATCAAGTGTAAGAAAAATACTGCCAGCATTTTTAAAATTGGGCCATTTGTATTTTGAAGTGACAAGATTAAACTCGAAAGTTTTCTACTCCTCCAGTCATCTTGTTTTCTACATACAAAATATGGATATATCAGTAAACATGCCATATACTTACCACATGCATGGCAGGAGATATTTCCAATGTTATTGGGTTTGCGATCGAGAGAATATGCTGGTTTGTCACCGAAAACTATTAGTCAACGCTTTTTGCTCACATATTATTTTTGTACTGATGTAACTGTAACGTGTGTGTACATGTGTTGTGATGGCTTTGTTACAACATTACCATGCCTTAAATAATGTTGCGCTGTTAACTATGACCTAATGATAGCTCAATACGAGCGCTAATCTAGCAAAACGTTGCTACAAGCATCACAGGCAAGATTTGAACTGCGGACGATAAGTAGTGCCCTACCTATGGCTAGCAGCTTTTGCACCTCCGCCTATCGCACTAAAGCAAACATATCACAACACACATTATGCACATTATCTCCCATCAGGATTTTGGATGGTAAAAATTCAACATTCAAATAAGGCTATCCAAAAATTATTTATTATTAGCACATATCAAACTAACTTACTATAATAGAATGGCACTCATAGTTGTCGTACGAAAGTTTTTTGCTAATAAATAAATAAATTTCAGTTATAATAATTCGAATAACTGATGTAGAAATGTATAATGATAAACCTAATAATAATATTTACAATATAGAAGACAGTGAAGTTATCTTACATTCTCACGTCAATAAGTTACCGATTAGACCAGAAATTTAGTATTACTTTCATGAACACTATATGTTTCTGATTTGTCAAGAATATGCCTTGAAGATTAAAAAGGTATACTAATTTTGGAGTGATTAATTTTTAATTGATTCATATTGTGTCACCGTAACATGCTCTTAACGTCATTGTTTTCAATACTATTTGCTTGTTTGTTGTACCTGTTACTATAATCATAATCATCGGTAAATTGGTATGAAAATTTATGTGCAGATTGTAGGTATGCATAAATTAAAAATAGCAGAGAATCGAGAATAGACTCCGGAGGAGCTATTTGTCTGATACTTGCTACGGAAGATTATGTTGGAGAGGTTATACTTCTCATTGTAATAATCTTTCCACTAATTAATTAAGTAAAACCCAAGCTATTGAAGATTTATATCTCTCACTCCATACAATGACAATTTCTCTAAAAGGAGTTCATCTATTAAAGGACTGACTTAAATGGAAAAACAAGCCAGTTGCTAGTTATCGATCGTTGAATAATTTCTAAATATAATTCAGAGCATTATTGGTGGAATAGGAACTTGTGAATCCAAACTGACTAGTCATATATTTTTTTATTTTATTACATTATATATGTACATGACTAGTACATAGTAAGTAAAGAATTTTTTGGTGGATATTTAGATAACCGAGTAGACATACCTTTTTAAAAATGTTAGCCAACAAGATAGAATGGGTGTTAGTCGAGTATACCTGTAGTGCTTGGCTTCTTGAAAAGATTTAATAATTAAGTCTGCTAAGGTAGCGAAATAATATGGGTAACACATTTCAAAATTAAATAAATTTTAGAACGTTTTAGTTATCTATAGCAGTTGCTATTAAATATATTAGTATGTAATTGATGAATAATCACTTTAATCAAGACTTTATCGGTTCCAATTGAATTCCGCTCGTTTCACCCCGTAAATTTACCCTCGTGTCAATAAGCTACGTAACATGGTAACGTTCAAAGGTTAATAAACGATTCAATTTAGTGCTGTTCACCAGTAAATATGATCCCAACGGCTTGATATTACCGATGGAATATCTGTTTTGCGACCGTCGCGGTCGAATTAGGTTGAATACATAGTTTCCTGGCATGCCTGTGTCAATTTCTTCTGCCGTTTATACCTTCCAATAAATATATATCTAACTCTATGAGGTCAGCAAGTCGACGCTGCGCTATTTATCTACAGCCCACTTCGGCCATTGGAAACGTTCAAAATTAATCGTAAATCTTGAAAATTTATGTTGTAGGGTTATAGTGTCTATTCATTTGACGGTTTATTATGGCGTCGTTTTCAGTGCACTAGCAGGCAACTAAGGTATTACTTAGTAATTTACTTTAAACGCAATGTATATAGTTGAGTATAGATTTTCACGACCCCTGTTCACTACATGGAAATTTTACTACTTGATAAACTGCAATAGTTCTAATGGCTTCAAGAAGGTACCTCTTATTCGTCTATGACGTCTTTGCCGAGATAATTGGCTCGGCTTTCCGTAATGGCGGTGCAGTTGGATGTCAGGTGTTCCGGATTTTCGTCCTCCACCCGCAGAACCTGCAGTCGCTATTCTGCTTTAGACTTATCCTTGTCATGTGTTCCCCAAGGTGACAATGTCCTGCAAGAAAACCTGTGAGGATGCGTAGTCTATTTCCACTTAGTTCTACAAAGTTTTGCTCTGTGTTTGTTGTAGTTTCCAAGGAATAGCTTGGAGTGTCTCAAACCAGGAAAATTCTCCCAGGGGGATGCTCTGAGCCTCTATTCTCTATCTTTAAGTTCTTTTTTGTAGGTGCTCATCCGCATACCACTTTAAGGTTCAGGTCCATAAACAGAGTTGCGACGGCCTTCCTTTTTAATAGATTACCTTCTTCGTTGCCTCTGATTGAAGTATGTTCTAGTACCCAGCATAATGCAATGTTGTTAAGATATTCCCAGACTAATTTCGAGCTGATGGTGTTGGAACTTAGCGCTATGATGGCTGCTTGACTATCGGAGAAAATTGCAATGCTTTGCTTTCGATAGTTCCTGGCATTGATCTCCGCTTGGAAGATACTGGGGTATATTCCCATTGGCTCGGGGTATGTGGTTCCTGGCTCAAACATTCCTGCACCTGCTCCTTAGTCGGTTTTAGAACCGTCCACATACCATTTGATGGTGTTTTCCTTTAGGGGTACGTGGAGTATTCTCCTGCCCATTCTTCCTTGTTGTTTAGCTTTGTAAGGAAGTTCCTTTCGAAGCTATATTTCTTGACCATTTTATCGTTCGGTAGACTTAGAAGTGGAGAGAGCCCCGCTTGAAATGTCCAAGCTCTCTGATACGGAGTCTCGCTTTTTCCAGTCCTCCCCTGTTCGGTCTATGCAATGTCGCAAGAGCCACTCCCTCCACCACTCTGTGTAGGGGCGTGAGGTCTTGAATTACCTCTAGTGCCGCAGTTGGGCATGTTTTCATGGCTCCGGTGATGCATACACTTGCTAGCCGTTGCGACTTATCAACGATATTCCTGATTGTGACATTCTGGAACCAGGTTATCACGCAGTACGTTACCATAGGTCTTACCATACTGATGTATGTATAGCCACCGAAGTATGTTTGGGTTGCGACCCCACGTTTTACCTGCCAGGTTCCGTCATATCATTAACGCTCTTGTTGCCTTATTCATTGTCAGTTCTATGTGTCTGTTCCACAGAAGTTTTGTGTCTAGGGTTATTCCTAAGTATTTAACTTCTGATTTGCATTCGATCACTGTTTAATACAGATAGATATCTTTTATGTTCGAAATTTTCCTCTTCCTATTGAAAGGTACAATCGTGGTTTTCGCTGAGTTCATACTCAGCTCTGATTAACACCACTGATTAACACCATTCATTAGTGATTTTAAGGCTCGTTTGTATTAGGTCACAGAGAATTCCTTCAAACTTGCCTTTTGCTATTATTACAATATCATCGGCGTATCGTATAGAATGTAGGTTGAAGGTTGTCAGCTGCATCTGCTATCAGGTTGCACGTTATTCCGCAAGCAGACGCCAGCTTGAGGTATTCCACGAGTGGTTTTGATTTTAATAATCTGTTCGCCTACTGTCGTTGCGGGAGTAACTGCTCTATATTCTTCATTGTGTTAAAAGTTTTCATGAAGAAGTTAAGAGATGATGATTCTACCTGCACCATTATTAAGTGTTCAGATTTCATTTCAGTATATTTATGAAAATAATTAAAGCGAAACGAATATGCTGTTTATTTACTTTCAATCGATCTAAGAATTATAACCTATCGCCGTAAAAGCGTATTAAATTAAAACAAAACCTTTCAAGATAATTCTAATTGAAGTAGATTAAAAAATATAAATATCTAGTACTTTAGTGATAAATTAACTTAGGCATCTGACAGATACCTTAGAGTATTAACGTACCTCGTGTTTGTCTAAATTGAAGGGATGATACGTTTTAAGGTCAGCGATATTACTTCGGACATGCGGATCATCGTATCGGAGTAATACTTTTTAATCTCTCTTTGTCAACCTATAAATCGAAAAGTAGACTGAGATGACAGTTGAATTTGCGATAGTATTACGAAACCGCTAGAAACTGTGCTTTTTAAATACGACATTTTTATGTACTCGACCGTCGTAAAATTTAATAGGGATTTTTTGTCTTTAATGTTGCTGACACTCTTTTAATTAACTCACGCCTCAGCGATCGATTTCTAATTTACTATTGTCGTTTATGGGAAAATTTTGCAGTTCTTGTGTTCGAACTTCTAACTATCCTTCCGTTTTATCTATGTTTCTAGTTTAACAAGTTTGTGGTGTCTTAGGTATTTTGTACACATCCCTAACTAAGTATTAAGAACTATACGTAGTTTATCCTTGGACTTTACCTTTATTAAATCTTAAAAAATCTACTAGAGAACTAAAAAGAAAACGCCATAAAAGACCCAGTTAAAGTTTTAATTTGGTTAATTCTTTTCTCAATATAAGTTTCAAAGGAAACTTTACTCAATTAATTACATTAATTCTTTACATACTATGTATGCTAATATGTGTATGTATAGTTTGTTAGGGCAGCTTTAAGATAGCAGTTACACTAGAAAGGAGAAAAGTTGTTTGCTTCATTTACAGTGGCCGTATACCTATTCCGAAAGTAATGGTTAAGTAATCATTAAATGCAACCGTACAACCGCGCCTGTAGACTCACGATATATTCCATCAGCACTAACTTTTATGATTCGGTTTTATATACATCTGAAAAGAATTGCATCGGCCATGTATTCGTCAGTATTTTAAGGAAACTACTAAAACTACTTAATTGCAGTGACGGTAATTTAGGATGATATGAATGGGAATTGGAATTTTCCTATTTCAACCACAAATTAATGTTAGTAGTAATTAGTAGTATTAAAGGAACACACTTTTTGATATCGACATTTCCATACATTAAGATGTTTAAGATGTCCGATGCTTGAATATATTATATATATATAGGAGATATTATATAAATATTGGCAATATTTCTCTGTTACCACGTTCTCGCAAACAGTTTTCGAGAAAAATTCTTACAAATTAAGATATGGAAAATGTATATAAGATTTGAAATGACAAAGAATATAAATAGAATTAATGTCGGAACAAATGCTAAACAAACTACAACCCCTAATAACATTTTCGATCCACCACAATTTTGTATATGTACGACAATCAGTGCGTATAAAGAAACAAATCTTTGTCACACCTATATGTTTATTACATATAGTGCATAGAAAGATGGGACAATTCCTACGATGCAGTTTTCTCTCCTCGAAACACATACTCTCAATAGGTTTATGAACTAGCTTCGAAAATGTTTAATAAACATTGTCGGTGTCAGCATGTCTGCTCAAAGTTGATGAAAAAGCGTGTCGGCTTTACTTGTAATACGGATTTTAAATATGTTTATAAGGAAGAAAGGTAGCGTATACGTATAAGGTACAAGAAGAAAAGAGAAAGCTGATAAGATGGTTATTGAACCTCGGAGAGGAAAATGAAGTGGAAATACGGGAAAAATATATGAAACGAATCGATATAGCGATCTGGATAATGATGAAATATGGATATATACTGTTTTTTAGTTGATAAAAACATGGCGATAAACTTATTCGGTACCTCTTGAGGATAATATGGAGTGAGGTGTACGCCTCATCTCGTTGAAATGTTGAACGACTTCACGTGCCAACATAAGTTAAGTAAAAGGTTATCTCTAGGCAATAACACTTTCTTCGCTGTAAAACCATCTTAGAGGATACACTTTATTTTTATGAGTTGACGAAGGATACCTAAAAACACGTCTTGAAATCCAGAACAGGCGGGTTACAGAGTAAATGATACTCACAGGAAGTTATATCAATATTTAACAGTAACATAAAATTCTCCTAAAATCGCTTATGAATGTCAAATATACTCAATATATTAAAAAAATGGGTAGGGATAAATGTGTTTTGCAGCAAGCTATTTAGAGGGATGGATAGGTGTAACGGAACAAGTTTATGTAGCACGTAGATGTTACAGCTTTTTATGTTGTAGCAATGTGAAGCAGAAGCGTTCAGTATGCTTTCGCAATGATAGAAAATGACAGGGATTTTAGAATATAGAATCATAATATCTTAAGTGCTATAAAGTGTAAAAATTGTATGAAATGCTCATTAAGTTTAATCGTTTCAGACGTTTTACCAAATTTTCGACATCTTACTTAGCGTATTTCCATCTTAGCAGCAATCTGCTAAGCTGGCTAAAGTATAAGCTAAAGTATTTTTTGGAACTGAACATAGAACTTTTGTATTTATCTAAATTCAAGAATTCGAATTGTGAAAATATTCGTTTTCATTTGTAATATAACAGAACAGAAATTAGCAGCCAGTGTTAGATATTTTATTTAATACTAGCTCTATCTACCTCATACTAACGCTTAGGTAAATAAGAAAAAGTATCCTTTAACTTTAAGTAACTGGTCCTATTTTTACAACCCTACACAGTTAGAAATTTAGTGTAAATAATTAACACTAGCCGGTGTTTATATAGGTCCACTCTTTTTAGAGTAAAATATTAACACGAAGTGCACGAGTAAATTTTAGAGTAAACATCTCTCTACGTAGTGCAAACATAGTTACTCTACTTTTACACGTTACAGATATATTTCTAGCCGATCCATCCAAATTCTTTCAGTTTGGACCACCTCCATTGACCAGCACCAGCTTCATTACCATGTAAAAGTAATCATAAAAATGTTTTTGTGGAACATAGCATCAAAAATTAGAAAGGGCAGATATTTTGCATACGACAAGGTAAATATAGATGGTGGTTACATAAGAAAGTTTTGAAAAAAATTATCGTAAAATTGAAAAAATGTTAATGCGTTTTGAATCTGTTTTATTTGAAAAACCTGCACCACGTCAGAAGTATTGGCACTTTTTTCTTTAATTAGTTGTCATTATTGATGTTACAAATAGTTACATTTTGATAGAATTATAAGAAAATTAATTGAATGTGAAAGAATTGTAATCTTATGCATTATTGGTTTAGGAGATAGTTTGCAGGTTCAAACGGAGGCGGCGCAGTTGTTTAATGCAACTCACCTGATCGACCGCCTATTATCGAAAGCATGGTAATAAGAGCTGAGGTAAAATTCCGAGAATTTGGGTATGTTCGGGATATTCCAAAATCTGGTCGAACTTCAATAAATGAGAAAGATCAGTTTAACGTTTTGTTAACAATGTAAGATAATTCTCAAACAGGAATTACGGTTACAGCTTCTAATATTAATTTGTAATACTGAAACAAGCGGAGTTTCATCCCTACAAGATGATCTTGATCAGTGAAATGAACTTTCTGAGCAAATGCAGCAATTATGCAAGGATAACGATAATTTTGTAAAGAGAATGATTTTTTCCAATGAAGTGATATTTTTTGACGGGCATGTGAACCGACAAATTTCTATTTATTAGTTAACAAAAAATCGTCAATGGTTCACGGAATTTCATACACAAAACCTTCAAAAGGTTCTTTGAAGAACCTGTCACTGGTGCAAGATATTTGGACATTATGCAAAATGAATTCTTTTCCACACCACCTACTAACTTTGTATCTGGATTTAGACGAACCCGATCTGTATCAACATCAATGGATAGGTAGGAGACGGACGATTAAGTGGCCACCTAAATCCATAGATTTAACTAAATCACCGTGGTTATTGTCAGATTATTAATGGTGCTCAATTTTGACGTTTAATTCATATACATATTTTTTGATATTTAATATTTACGATAATTTAATGCGGATTTACATTTTAAAAAAAGTAAGCACAACGCCATATCTCTTTTTTGAAATACTTTGTATATTTCATAATTTTCATTACATTGGAATGCTAACTTTCCAAATTTTCTTTACCTTATTACTAGTTCAAAGAATATTGTATTATGGTTACCATCGCTATCTAGAAAAAGTAGCTGTTTTGCAACGGCCTTTGTAATGATAGTTAACCAGTCTCTGTTAGGACATACTCAATAGCACAATATTATTTACGGCAACCTAATTTTGCAGTAAATTTCATTATAGCGGCACGTTATACAATGCAGATTGTTGAAGACGCAGACCAGAAAAAAAACATTTGAGTTGATTAGGATCTATTATGCACATTAAGCAGAAAGTTGCGATCAAGCATACTATTGCAGCAGAAACAGCGTTAAGTGCAATATTTGATTAACTGTCACTAGTTTAACGTTATTTCTCTCTTAAGACAATGTATGAATTAATATGTTTATAACATATACAGAGTGAACATTGAACGTAAGTATATTAAATTTTTCTTGTTTTCATATGGAATATCACCTATGAAGGTGTGTAAAGTTTTTTATGAACACTCTGTATGGTGCATTAAAACAGCAGGAAATTGTTTTCTGGGAAAATTTGTTTTTGCACATGAATAACAGTCTTTGCGATTGTCATCGTCTGAACCGGAGCATTGTTTAACAAGAGCACACCGTGATTGATTTTTCACGTCGTTTCTCTTTTGTATCTGCGCAACAAAGCAGGATGATTAGTCCCATCTATGAGAGTATTTAGTTTGTTAAAGTTCGTCAATAGAATCCCATTGTAGTACGGCTGCATTGACATCTAGTTATATTCCAAGTTTGCGTCAAATGACGCACTATCTTTTGCCTCACTCTTTCACTACTACAAAAAAGGCGCAACGATTTTTATGTAACTAGGAAACAAGGAAAGCACGAAGTTTTTGGAAATTAAACACGTTTGCTTTTTTCATGTGTTTTTGTGCATTTTATTAATCGAGGCACACATGAAAATTTAACGCGTGGACCACATGAAAGTTAACAGTGGTCCCAGATTGAACTGTCATTGTACCTAAAATATAAATGAATATTGTTTCAAATAAAAGAAATTTTAAAGCTTGAGAAACTGGCTTCTAAAAGCAATTAAATATTAAAAATTATGTCTAATATGAAGATGTTTGCTACTTTTAGAGTTAATATTTTAGCAACAGACAAACGCAGGCGATGTAAAAAAAATAAAGACTTCTTTAAAGCAAGTGGAATTAAATTTAAACTGGTAGGCTATGCACTAACGCACAAGCCAGTGGTGTTGTGCAAACTTTCAAGAAGTTTCCAACTTTGAAACCTCGATTAAGTTTCGAAAATTGTAGCACATGAAAATCCATCATAGTTAATGACTTGCAGAAGAGTTAGATCCAAACTTGATTTATTAATGCAACATGAAGATATTATCAATCCAAATATACAACATACAAATGTTAATGAAATTGATGTAGAGGCGCAGATCCAATGGTGGAATGACTATGAAAATTGTAGCAGCTTACAAAAAATATCTTATTTGACAAAATTAGATATAGGTGTCATATGGAAAAGCACATAAATCAAATAACAAGCATCAGCCAGAAAAACACCTAACTCAAACAAAGACAGATTATAATTTTTAGAATGATGGATATACTACAAACATGGAGTAGCATAAATAGATGAATGTGAGAATACTAAAGGCTGATAAATTGTAGGTGCTACCCAACATGAACTTATAAGCAAATGAACTAGCATAAATTAATGCGGCACCAGTCATTATTCAGAAAAGACGTTATATAGTATAAAAGTATTTTAGAAGGTTCCATTATACAATGCTTGTATATTTTTAAGGATAGGAAGGGTTGATAATATTTCGTTTTAAACAACTTTATATTTGTACTCCTGCTATTCCTATTCTATTGTTTTTCAAAAACACGAATGTAGTAGGTACTTACAAAATGGATACCTATAATAGAAAAATATAACGAGTTTCATAAATGTATTTAAAGACATTAGGAAATGTATACTTCAAGCGCATCAATTACAACGTGTATGAGTAAATTTTAATTATACTTCAACAAAAATATCGTTTCTAGTGAATAGACTTTTATAGTTTATTACACATCGTATTTACTGAAAATGTTTCCAGTTTTGTGGGATTATGTATACACTTTCGGGATTAATTGTACCTCGTCGTGCGGTTTTATCAAATGGAATCATGTCATTTTTAATGCTATAGTTCCATCTCTGTATTGATTGAAATGTATACTCTGCGGTTAAAATATAGACACAATATTGAATGTCGACGCCAATAAAATATATTTAATGAGATGAATATAAAAAATATTCCATTTAAGATATTCTTTAATGACCTACAGTATCACCTTACCGCTACAAAATATTCTCGCATGCGTATATATTTAGAGTTTGAAATTTAGGAATCTGACATGATACATGATATCGGTTCTAAGGCGAGATTAGTTTTGTTAGTTTTATACGGTAGTATAATTATGTTGGGTGATGTAAAAGGAAATATTTTATTTATACCTGTTTGCTAAGACCATAGTTTGTTTTGTCGTTATTTCAGATGAAGCGTAATTGTAATATAGTATAGCAGGTATGTTAAAAATGTATCATTTGGCAATTTACATACTTTATAAGAATCTAAGTGAAATCTTTTTAATGACGTAGTATAAACGGAATTAGATTGCGTTATCTTCGGTAAAGACATCATTGTAATCGGTTATAATTGTAAACAACAATAATTACGGTAAAATTTGTATATTTTTAAATTCACTAATTTATCAGAAAACACTAATTAGTACTACATTCTTTATCGGCAACTAACTGAAAACTAGCAAATTCAATAAAATGTTTATTACGAAATTATTTGTTGTACATAATAAATTTACATGACATACGATATGTCAAATGTATCCACCTACATCGTCGAAATGTAGAAAAATTATAGCTCCCTACTCCCTTTGTAATATCCATTAACCCTAGAGCCTTGTTTTTGTGTCGATTCGTTTTGTTTTGCTATTGCGTCAGTGAATAATAATCTCTCAATATTTCATTGCGTCTCATTAGTTTCGAACTGCGCCGTCATATCAGCCGTACTCAGGTCTCGCACACAATTACTTGCTAACAACTGTAGACAAAGTGCAAACATTGCTAAATTTGTCAGTTTGTGCCAATATTTAAAAATGATAGTCTTATACGTTTCACATTACAAAACTTCATCATTAAATGTATATTCTTTTAAAAATAATAAAAAATGCTATATGTATATATTTCCATCGTGGGAAATTGCGCAGAAGTGAGGCTCCAGTGTTAATTGGGCAGAAGAACGAGTAGGTTCTAAACTCGTTTCTACCCCCGTAAATTTACCCTCGTGTCAATAAGCTACGTAACATGGTAACGTTCAAAGGTTAATAAACGATTCAATTTAGTGCTGTTCACCAGTAAATATGATCCCAACGGCTTGATATTACCGATGGAATATTCGTTTTGCGACCGTCGCGGTCGAATTAGGTTGAATACATAGTTTCCTGGCATGCCTGTGTCAATTTCTTCTGCCGTTTATACCTTCCAATAAATATATATCTAACTCTATGAGGTCAGCAAGTCGACGCTGCGCTATTTATCTACAGCCCACTTCGGCCATTGGAAACGTTCAAAATTAATCGTAAATCTTGAAAATTTATGTTGTAGGGTTATAGTGTCTATTCATTTGACGGTTTATTATGGCGTCGTTTTCAGTGCACTAGCAGGCAACTAAGGTATTACTTAGTAATTTACTTTAAACGCAATGTATATAGTTGAGTATAGATTTTCACGACCCCTGTTCACTACATGGAAATTTTACTACTTGATAAACTGCAATAGTTCTAATGGCTTCCAAGAAGGTACCTCTTATTCGTCTATGACGTCTTTGCCGAGATAATTGGCTCGGCTTTCCGTAATGGCGGTGCAGTTGGATGTCAGGTGTTCCGGATTTTCGTCCTCCACCCCGCAGAACCTGCAGTCGCTATTCTGCTTTAGACTTATCCTTGTCATGTGTTCCCCAAGGTGACAATGTCCTGCAAGAAAACCTGTGAGGATGCGTAGTCTATTTCCACTTAGTTCTACAAAGTTTTGCTCTGTGTTTGTTGTAGTTTCCAAGGAATAGCTTGAGTGTCTCAAACCAGGAAAATTCTCCCAGGGGGATGCTCTGAGCCTCTATTCTCTATCTTTAAGTTCTTTTTTGTAGGTGCTCATCCGCATACCACTTTAAGGTTCAGGTCCATAAACAGAGTTGCGACGGCCTTCCTTTAATAGATTACCTTCTTCGTTGCCTCTGATTGAAGTATGTTCTAGTACCCAGCATAATGCAATGTTGTTAAGATATTCCCAGACTAATTTCGAGCTGATGGTGTTGGAACTTAGCGCTATGATGGCTGCTTGACTATCGGAGAAAATTGCAATGCTTTGCTTTCGATAGTTCCTGGCATTGATCTCCGCTTGGAAGATACTGGGGTATATTCCCATTGGCTCGGGGTATGTGGTTCCTGGCTCAAACATTCCTGCACCTGCTCCTTAGTCGGTTTTAGAACCGTCCACATACCATTTGATGGTGTTTTCCTTTAGGGGGTACGTGGAGTATTCTCCTGCCCATTCTTCCTTGTTGTTTAGCTTTGTAAGGAAGTTCCTTTCGAAGCTATATTTCTTGACCATTTTATCGTTCGGTAGACTTAGAAGTGGAGAGAGCCCCGCTTGAAATGTCCAAGCTCTCTGATACGGAGTCTCGCTTTTTCCAGTCCTCCCCTGTTCGGTCTATGCAATGTCGCAAGAGCCACTCCCTCCACCACTCTGTGTAGGGGCGTGAGGTCTTGAATTACCTCTAGTGCCGCAGTTGGGCATGTTTTCATGGCTCCGGTGATGCATACACTTGCTAGCCGTTGCGACTTATCAACGATATTCCTGATTGTGACATTCTGGAACCAGGTTATCACGCAGTACGTTACCATAGGTCTTACCATACTGATGTATGTATAGCCACCGAAGTATGTTTGGGTTGCGACCCCACGTTTTACCTGCCAGGTTCCGTCATATCATTAACGCTCTTGTTGCCTTATTCATTGTCAGTTCTATGTGTCTGTTCCACAGAAGTTTTGTGTCTAGGGTTATTCCTAAGTATTTAACTTCTGATTTGCATTCGATCACTGTTTAATACAGATAGATATCTTTTATGTTCGAAATTTTCCTCTTCCTATTGAAAGGTACAATCGTGGTTTTCGCTGAGTTCATACTCAGCTCTGATTAACACCACTGATTAACACCATTCATTAGTGATTTTAAGGCTCGTTTGTATTAGGTCACAGAGAATTCCTTCAAACTTGCCTTTTGCTATTATTACAATATCATCGGCGTATCGTATAGAATGTAGGTTGAAGGTTGTCAGCTGCATCTGCTATCAGGTTGCACGTTATTCCGCAAGCAGACGCCAGCTTGAGGTATTCCACGAGTGGTTTTGATTTTAATAATCTGTTCGCCTACTGTCGTTGCGGGAGTAACTGCTCTATATTCTTCATTGTGTTAAAAGTTTTCATGAAGAAGTTAAGAGATGATGATTCTACCTGCACCATTATTAAGTGTTCAGATTTCATTTCAGTATATTTATGAAAATAATTAAAGCGAAACGAATATGCTGTTTATTTACTTTCAATCGATCTAAGAATTATAACCTATCGCCGTAAAAAAGCGTATTAAATTAAAACAAAACCTTTCAAGATAATTCTAATTGAAGTAGATTAAAAAATATAAATATCTTAAAAAATATAAATATCTAGTACTTTAGTGATAAATTAACTTAGGCATCTGACAGATACCTTAGAGTATTAACGTACCTCGTGTTTGTCTAAATTGAAGGGATGATACGTTTTAAGGTCAGCGATATTACTTCGGACATGCGGATCATCGTATCGGAGTAATACTTTTAATCTCTCTTTGTCAACCTATAAATCGAAAAGTAGACTGAGATGACAGTTGAATTTGCGATAGTATTACGAAACCGCTAGAAACTGTGCTTTTTAAATACGACATTTTTATGTACTCGACCGTCGTAAAATTTAATAGGGATTTTTTGTCTTTAATGTTGCTGACACTCTTTTAATTAACTCACGCCTCAGCGATCGATTTCTAATTTACTATTGTCGTTTATGGGAAAATTTTGCAGTTCTTGTGTTCGAACTTCTAACTATCCTTCCGTTTTATCTATGTTTCTAGTTTAACAAGTTTGTGGTGTCTTAGGTATTTTGTACACATCCCTAACTAAGTATTAAGAACTATACGTAGTTTATCCTTGGACTTTACCTTTATTAAATCTTAAAAAATCTACTAGAGAACTAAAAAGAAAACGCCATAAAAGACCCAGTTAAAGTTTTAATTTGGTTAATTCTTTTCTCAATATAAGTTTCAAAGGAAACTTTACTCAATTAATTACATTAATTCTTTACATACTATGTATGCTAATATGTGTATGTATAGTTTGTTAGGGCAGCTTTAAGATAGCAGTTACACTAGAAAGGAGAAAAGTTGTTTGCTTCATTTACAGTGGCCGTATACCTATTCCGAAAGTAATGGTTAAGTAATCATTAAATGCAACCGTACAACCGCGCCTGTAGACTCACGATATATTCCATCAGCACTAACTTTTATGATTCGGTTTTATATACATCTGAAAAGAATTGCATCGGCCATGTATTCGTCAGTATTTTAAGGAAACTACTAAAACTACTTAATTGCAGTGACGGTAATTTAGGATGATATGAATGGGAATTGGAATTTTCCTATTTCAACCACAAATTAATGTTAGTAGTAATTAGTAGTATTAAAGGAACACACTTTTTGATATCGACATTTCCATACATTAAGATGTTTAAGATGTCCGATGCTTGAATATATTATATATATATAGGAGATATTATATAAATATTGGCAATATTTCTCTGTTACCACGTTCTCGCAAACAGTTTTCGAGAAAAATTCTTACAAATTAAGATATGGAAAATGTATATAAGATTTGAAATGACAAAGAATATAAATAGAATTAATGTCGGAACAAATGCTAAACAAACTACAACCCCTAATAACATTTTCGATCCACCACAATTTTGTATATGTACGACAATCAGTGCGTATAAAGAAACAAATCTTTGTCACACCTATATGTTTATTACATATAGTGCATAGAAAGATGGGACAATTCCTACGATGCAGTTTTCTCTCCTCGAAACACATACTCTCAATAGGTTTATGAACTAGCTTCGAAAATGTTTAATAAACATTGTCGGTGTCAGCATGTCTGCTCAAAGTTGATGAAAAAGCGTGTCGGCTTTACTTGTAATACGGATTTTAAATATGTTTATAAGGAAGAAAGGTAGCGTATACGTATAAGGTACAAGAAGAAAAGAGAAAGCTGATAAGATGGTTATTGAACCTCGGAGAGGAAAATGAAGTGGAAATACGGGAAAAATATATGAAACGAATCGATATAGCGATCTGGATAATGATGAAATATGGATATATACTGTTTTTTAGTTGATAAAAACATGGCGATAAACTTATTCGGTACCTCTTGAGGATAATATGGAGTGAGGTGTACGCCTCATCTCGTTGAAATGTTGAACGACTTCACGTGCCAACATAAGTTAAGTAAAAAGGTTATCTCTAGGCAATAACACTTTCTTCGCTGTAAAACCATCTTAGAGGATACACTTTATTTTTATGAGTTGACGAAGGATACCTAAAAACACGTCTTGAAATCCAGAACAGGCGGGTTACAGAGTAAATGATACTCACAGGAAGTTATATCAATATTTAACAGTAACATAAAATTCTCCTAAAATCGCTTATGAATGTCAAATATACTCAATATATTAAAAAAAATGGGTAGGGATAAATGTGTTTTGCAGCAAGCTATTTAGAGGGATGGATAGGTGTAACGGAACAAGTTTATGTAGCACGTAGATGTTACAGCTTTTTATGTTGTAGCAATGTGAAGCAGAAGCGTTCAGTATGCTTTCGCAATGATAGAAAATGACAGGGATTTTAGAATATAGAATCATAATATCTTAAGTGCTATAAAGTGTAAAAATTGTATGAAATGCTCATTAAGTTTAATCGTTTCAGACGTTTTACCAAATTTTCGACATCTTACTTAGCGTATTTCCATCTTAGCAGCAATCTGCTAAGCTGGCTAAAGTATAAGCTAAAGTATTTTTGGAACTGAACATAGAACTTTTGTATTTATCTAAATTCAAGAATTCGAATTGTGAAAATATTCGTTTTCATTTGTAATATAACAGAACAGAAATTAGCAGCCAGTGTTAGATATTTTATTTAATACTAGCTCTATCTACCTCATACTAACGCTTAGGTAAATAAGAAAAAGTATCCTTTAACTTTAAGTAACTGGTCCTATTTTTACAACCCTACACAGTTAGAAATTTAGTGTAAATAATTAACACTAGCCGGTGTTTATATAGGTCCACTCAAATGTTTTAGAGTAAAATATTAACACGAAGTGCACGAGTAAATTTTAGAGTAAACATCTCTGGACGTAGTGCAAACATAGTTACTCTACTTTTACACGTTACAGATATATTTCAAGCCGATCCATCCAAATTTTTTCAGTTTGGACCAATTCCATTGTTAAAAAAACCAGCACCAGCTTCATTACCATGTAAAAGTAATCATAAAAATGTTTTTGTGGAACATAGCATCAAAAATTAGAAAGGGCAGATATTTTGCATACGACAAGGTAAATATAGATGGTGGTTACATAAGAAAGTTTTGAAAAAATTATCGTAAAATTGAAAAAATGTTAATGCGTTTTGAATCTGTTTTATTTGAAAAACCTGCACCACGTCAGAAGTATTGGCACTTTTTCTTTAATTAGTTGTCATTATTGATGTTACAAATAGTTACATTTTGATAGAATTATAAGAAAATTAATTGAATGTGAAAGAATTGTAATCTTATGCATTATTGGTTTAGGAGATAGTTTGCAGGTTCAAACGGAGGCGGCGCAGTTGTTTAATGCAACTCACCCTGATCGACCGCCTATTATCGAAAGCATGGTAATAAGAGCTGACGTAAAATTCCGAGAATTTGGGTATGTTCGGGATATTCCAAAATCTGGTCGAACTTCAATAAATGAGAAAGATCAGTTTAACGTTTTGTTAACAATGTAAGATAATTCTCAAACAGGAATTACGGTTACAGCTTCTAATATTAATTTGTAATACTGAAACAAGCGGAGTTTCATCCCTACAAGATGATCTTGATCAGTGAAATGAACTTTCTGAGCAAATGCAGCAATTATGCAAGGATAACGATAATTTTGTAAAGAGAATGATTTTTTCCAATGAAGTGATATTTTTTGACGGGCATGTGAACCGACAAATTTCTATTTATTAGTTAACAAAAAATCGTCAATGGTTCACGGAATTTCATACACAAAACCTTCAAAAAGGTTCTTTGAAGAACCTGTCACTGGTGCAAGATATTTGGACATTATGCAAAATGAATTCTTTTCCACACCACCTACTAACTTTGTATCTGGATTTAGACGAACCCGATCTGTATCAACATCAATGGATAGGTAGGAGACGGACGATTAAGTGGCCACCTAAATCCATAGATTTAACTAAATCACCGTGGTTATTGTCAGATTATTAATGGTGCTCAATTTTGACGTTTAATTCATATACATATTTTTTGATATTTAATATTTACGATAATTTAATGCGGATTTACATTTTAAAAAAAGTAAGCACAACGCCATATCTCTTTTTTGAAATACTTTGTATATTTCATAATTTTCATTACATTGGAATGCTAACTTTCCAAATTTTCTTTACCTTATTACTAGTTCAAAGAATATTGTATTATGGTTACCATCGCTATCTAGAAAAAGTAGCTGTTTTGCAACGGCCTTTGTAATGATAGTTAACCAGTCTCTGTTAGGACATACTCAATAGCACAATATTATTTACGGCAACCTAATTTTGCAGTAAATTTCATTATAGCGGCACGTTATACAATGCAGATTGTTGAAGACGCAGACCAGAAAAAAAACATTTGAGTTGATTAGGATCTATTATGCACATTAAGCAGAAAGTTGCGATCAAGCATACTATTGCAGCAAAACAGCGTTAAGTGCAATATTTGATTAACTGTCACTAGTTTAACGTTATTTCTCTCTTAAGACAATGTATGAATTAATATGTTTATAACATATACAGAGTGAACATTGAACGTAAGTATATTAGAATTTTTTTCTTGTTTTCATATGGAATATCACCTATGAAGGTGTGTAAAGTTTTTTTATGAACACTCTGTATGGTGCATTAAAACAGCAGGAAATTGTTTTCTGGGAAAATTTGTTTTTGCACATGAATAACAGTCTTGCGATTGTCATCGTCTGAACCGGAGCATTGTTTAACAAGAGCACACCGTGATTGATTTTTCACGTCGTTTCTCTTTTGTATCTGCGCAACAAAGCAGGATGATTAGTCCCATCTGCGAGAGTATTTAGTTTGTTAAAGTTCGTCAATAGAATCCCATTGTAGTACGGCTGCATTGACATCTAGTTATATTCCAAGTTTGCGTCAAATGACACACTATCTTTTTGCCTCACTCTTTCACTACTACAAAAAAGGCGCAACGATTTTTATGTAACTAGGAAACAAGGAAAGCATGAAGTTTTTGGAAATTAAAACACGTTTGCTTTTTTCATGTGTTTTTGTGCATTTTATTAATCGAGGCACACATGAAAATTTAACGCGTGGACCACATGAAAGTTAACAGTGGTCCCAGATTGAACTGTCATTGTACCTAAAATATAAATGAATATTGTTTCAAATAAAAGAAATTTTAAAGCTTGAGAAACTGGCTTCTAAAAGCAATTAAATATTAAAAATTATGTCTAATATGAAGATGTTTGCTACTTTTAGAGTTAATATTTTAGCAACAGACAAACGCAGGCGATGTAAAAAAAATAAAGACTTCTTTAAAGCAAGTGGAATTAAATTTAAACTGGTAGGCTATGCACTAACGCACAAGCCAGTGGTGTTGTGCAAACTTTCAAGAAGTTTCCAACTTTGAAACCTCGATTAAGTTTCGAAAATTGTAGCACATGAAAATCCATCATAGTTAATGACTTGCAGAAGAGTTAGATCCAAACTTGATTTATTAATGCAACATGAAGATATTATCAATCCAAATATACAACATACAAATGTTAATGAAATTGATGTAGAGGCGCAGATCCAATGGTGGAATGACTATGAAAATTGTAGCAGCTTACAAAAAATATCTTATTTGACAAAATTAGATATAGGTGTCATATGGAAAAGCACATAAATCAAATAACAAGCATCAGCCAGAAAAACACCTAACTCAAACAAAGACAGATTATAATTTTTAGAATGATGGATATACTACAAACATGGAGTAGCATAAATAGATGAATGTGAGAATACTAAAGGCTGATAAATTGTAGGTGCTACCCAACATGAACTTATAAGCAAATGAACTAGCATAAATTAATGCGGCACCAGTCATTATTCAGAAAAGACGTTATATAGTATAAAAGTATTTTAGAAGGTTCCATTATACAATGCTTGTATATTTTTTAAGGATAGGAAGGGTTGATAATATTTCGTTTTAAACAACTTTATATTTGTACTCCTGCTATTCCTATTCTATTGTTTTTCAAAAACACGAATGTAGTAGGTACTTACAAAATGGATACCTATAATAGAAAAATATAACGAGTTTCATAAATGTATTTAAAGACATTAGGAAATGTATACTTCAAGCGCATCAATTACAACGTGTATGAGTAAATTTTAATTATACTTCAACAAAAATATCGTTTCTAGTGAATAGACTTTTATAGTTTATTACACATCGTATTTACTGAAAATGTTTCCAGTTTTGTGGGATTATGTATACACTTTCGGGATTAATTGTACCTCGTCGTGCGGTTTTATCAAATGGAATCATGTCATTTTTAATGCTATAGTTCCATCTCTGTATTGATTGAAATGTATACTCTGCGGTTAAAATATAGACACAATATTGAATGTCGACGCCAATAAAATATATTTAATGAGATGAATATAAAAAATATTCCATTTAAGATATTCTTTAATGACCTACAGTATCACCTTACCGCTACAAAATATTCTCGCATGCGTATATATTTAGAGTTTGAAATTTAGGAATCTGACATGATACATGATATCGGTTCTAAGGCGAGATTAGTTTTGTTAGTTTTATACGGTAGTATAATTATGTTGGGTGATGTAAAAGGAAATATTTTATTTATACCTGTTTGCTAAGACCATAGTTTGTTTTGTCGTTATTTCAGATGAAGCGTAATTGTAATATAGTATAGCAGGTATGTTAAAAATGTATCATTTGGCAATTTACATACTTTATAAGAATCTAAGTGAAATCTTTTTAATGACGTAGTATAAACGGAATTAGATTGCGTTATCTTCGGTAAAGACATCATTGTAATCGGTTATAATTGTAAACAACAATAATTACGGTAAAATTTGTATATTTTTAAATTCACTAATTTATCAGAAAACACTAATTAGTACTACATTCTTTATCGGCAACTAACTGAAAACTAGCAAATTCAATAAAATGTTTATTACGAAATTATTTGTTGTACATAATAAATTTACATGACATACGATATGTCAAATGTATCCACCTACATCGTCGAAATGTAGAAAAATTATAGCTCCCTACTCCCTTTGTAATATCCATTAACCCTAGAGCCTTGTTTTGTGTCGATTCGTTTTGTTTTGCTATTGCGTCAGTGAATAATAATCTCTCAATATTTCATTGCGTCTCATTAGTTTCGAACTGCGCCGTCATATCAGCCGTACTCAGGTCTCGCACACAATTACTTGCTAACAACTGTAGACAAAGTGCAAACATTGCTAAATTTGTCAGTTTGTGCCAATATTTAAAAATGATAGTCTTATACGTTTCACATTACAAAACTTCATCATTAAATGTATATTCTTTTAAAATAATAAAAAATGCTATATGTATATATTTCCATCGTGGGAAATTGCGCAGAAGTGAGGCTCCAGTGTTAATTGGGCAGAAGAACGAGTAGGTTCTAAACAGTTGTACAATTAATGTTTACAAAGCATGCCACTTTATCAGGAAGATGTTATATTAATATACAGAACCCAGAACTGCAATTATTATATTATTGAAAAAGTTAAGTGAAATACTCGATCGGCGCATCCACCAATTATAAAATAGTCTGTTTAGATTTTCTTAACGAGCTATATATATATAATGCTTTCTATTTTCGCTTCAGGAAACGTTTTACGTTTGTTTTATGTCCATATACTTCATGTCTGTTGTTGCGAATAAATTTTAGTTATTAACTTTTCTGTATAAGGATGTGGGCAGGAAAAGGGTGTAGAGAGGTGTGAAAGGCGCATTAGTTGGAAGTTTTACTTTATTATGACTTGATTGAGCCATTAAGAATTTACACTATAGGTCAGCTATTTCTAACGTCGTCCAAAACAGCGAACATATATTTTATCTATCTTATATGTATTCCAAATTTGACACATAAAATCCGACCACGGTAAGAGATTTAACACCTACATATGTGCTTTGCTTGTTTAAAGAAGGATTTATATAGTGTGCTTGAAGTCTGTAGTGTAAGTAATCATCACTGAAATTATGGCGTAGCAAATAAGTATCCAGTAGAGGATTATTCGGCCGCTTTACAAGTTAATTAATTTATTCCACATGTGTGTTTTGTAAATTAGCGGATTGTCACCACCATCCGCAAAACCGAATAAATTAATTAACGTGTACTGACTGGACTATATTGTCTGCTTGGAATCTCTACTATAGAGAGAACGTTTCATCACTTTTTGTTCATGTTGATGGAGTATGTGTTGGATGTGCATTCTAATATATTTAATTCGGCAATACCTGTTAAAAACTATATGGTTGCAGTCGCTTCAGTATAAATTCATGAGAATTTACTATTATTGTATAAAATAAGTGTGAGTTAACAAAATATGCCTATTCTCTCTAGGTGATATATTTCAGTTAATTGTACGAATAGGCCAGAGTATTGCTGCAATATAGAAATGTATTAAAGAAATGATACAAATCGTATAACTCTGTTAACATATCTTTATAATAATATTACTTACTGTTCTACTTGTATTCTATTACTATCTGGAAAATAAAATTATTCTTAGGAAAATCTAATTTCATTTTCTCTAAGTATTTCATCTTTATTGACAATTTTGTCTATATTATAAATGTTCAGTTATTAGCAATTGTATAAGTTACCGTTAATAAGTTGAGGTATCTTCTTTATAATATAGGCACACGTTTAAAATAGTCGATAGCTACATATTTTAAGAAACCTCGTCGAAACGATATAATACTACTCGCGAGGAAATATATTAAAGTGTAATCTTTTGAGGTACCTATCTTAATTATACGAGGGCTCTGACTTTGTCGTAAAATGTTTCGCAACATATTTTCTTCTCTCTACAAGTGAAACACTAGGCAGTCAAACAGGATTTAGATGCTTAAGCTCGCTATTTTTACTTTTGCTGACTGGTTTTTAAGATTTTTTGTTGCTGCAACATATGGTACACCTTATGAAGTCGTTTTGCAAAAGAAAAAAATGAAGTTCTCTGTTTACATATTTTATATTGTCTTTCGTTATGTTTATATAAATGCCGGATAATTAAAACGAGTATTATATGATTAAATTTTGATTACATTTTCCTTCAAATAAACTAACATCTAATTATAGAATGATTAGAGTGAGGAATGCTAATTTTATTTCGTTTATTAACTTGTCCCGGCCATTACAAATTTTATGCTTTTGTGATTTCGTCTGGAGAAATTTTATAAGTGAAGAAGTTTTATTAGTTCAATGATTCCTGTTCTCGGGTTTTGTTATGGTACTCCGCAAAATATATTTCTTGGTTGGCTAAGGATTGCTTCCCTAAAGTGTTTTCCAGTGGAAGTAACGATCACTCAAAGTTGTATAATCTTTCTACTGAAATTTTTAGGCAATTGAATACGAGATGCTTTATAAATTCTACTCATATTTTTAGAAATTCCCTGTGCGATGAATCATTACAAGTATGCATACCTATGTATGTTAGAGAAATACAAAGGGTGTGCTATTATGAGTCACGTATACGTTAAGTGTAAATATTTAGGAGAGCGATATAAGGGTTTTGTTTAATCTTTAAGAACATTCATTTATTGGATATTGAATTCCTCTGTTTTCATGCTATTTACCTGCACATAGTTCCGGTTAATGTTATTGCGTAATTGCCGCTATTGGTTTCTTTCTATATGTTCAAAAATACGATGTATACCTCTTGATTCCATACTATCGTTTCAGATTTTATCTGTTTGATCGTAAAACATCTTGCGTACATAAATCCTTTCCTAAAGCCGCTTTGCCTGTTGAGTACTTCTTCGTAAATTTCTGCACTTCCATTTATTTTCTAGTAGCTTCTTCGATACCTTTTCCAGGACCCTTAATAAGGTGATCGCTCGATAGTTCCATTATTTCTCTAACTTCCTAATATTTTGACAACGTCCTTAGTTTCTGTACTTTTCTAATTATCTGTAATAGGAATTTTGCACACTCGTCTCTCATGGCTTTTATAATTTCAAGTATAATATTATCTTGTTTCGCTGCCTTACGAATTTTTATTTATTGCTTCTTATACTTCTTCCCATTGTATTCTTTTGCGTCCGCTTTCTAATTTTATTCTTGTTGTCCAATAGGGTCCTTTAATTGTTCAAGATCTATGTTCCAGTAGACTAATTTTTTAAAATTTTGTCGATACTTGCGATGGCTCGTATCACTGGGTAGCCAGCTAAGCAGTTGCATGAGAGATCACTGTGTTCGGGATTTAATTTGTTTCCCTGGGTCAAAGTTATTAACAGCTCAGTATTATAAAAGCAGAGATTGTAAGAAGATCATTGAACAGATTTACACACACACACATAAATCACATAGCAAGAGTTGCTGCGGTAGTCAGACAAACAATACAGATAAAGAAGTCGCTGCTAACCACCATAAGAAAAAAACAAAAGAAATACTTTTAATGTCCTATTCTTTTATAGTATAATACAAATTATGAAATAACTTTCGGTTTCCTTTGTTGTATTTTCTTATACAGTGTGTCCAAGATAAGAATGAACAGCATGGGGATCTCGGAAATGGTAAGAGATACGGGGTCGATTAAATACGGAAAGGTAGCGCATTTACGTGGCTAATAATATGCCATTTAGAAAGTTTTAATATTCCGAGTAGTTCCAGAGATATCTGAGAAAAACCGAAATTTCGGAAAATCGTTTTATTTTTTTCTTGTCTTTAGTTTTGATCGAATTTCAAAACACATTGCACATTTCCATTGCCACTTTTTCCGCTCTATTCAACGGTGTCTAAATTTTTGTAATCCGACGTTTCGTTTCTGAGCCACCATCAACTTAATTTTTTAGAATATGGAGTAAAATTGTTTTAGACATTTTTTGAATGTTACTAACGTCGTTTATAAATAATAATGTAATATAATTTTAATTATTGTCAATATATCTAGTTTTAGTTTTTTTCCCGCTAATATTGAGGTTATTTCCATTCGTTTCTTTTTAATTTATTACGTAGTTCTAGATTTAGCGATGTCGTCTTCAAGGAGCCTTAGATAATGTTTGTTTTTGCTACGTTTATAAGTTTATTTCCCTTTGCTATCTTGAACAGCTTTGAATTTCTAGTTTTTCTTCTTGTACATATGTAAACTCTCTATCATAAATTGACTTTGACATAGTTTCCTTTTTCTGTTTCGGTTTTAGTTAGTTTTCCCATCGTTTCTTGCAGTTACGTCGCCGTTCACGAACATTTTATTCTTTTTAAGGAATTTTACATTACGATTAGCTTTGAATATTTATAGTTCTTTTTTAATGGATTAGTGCTACATACATAAAGTCTTTTATCTTATTTGACATGCGTTTGTTTTCATGTGATTTGACAATTTTTGTTAAAGTTCTTCTTGCTTGTTTGTATTAACTTCCGACCCCGTGATTATCAGGTTATCTTTTTTTTAAGTAGTCTGATGTTATTCCAGGTTTTCTACTTTTTAAATAGGTTATCTTCCTTTATTATCAGTTCATCTTCCGATTTTTAATTTTTCGTCAAATTCTTTTATTTTTCCTATTACAAGTAAATATCTTTTCTAAGTGTTAGACACCTATACTTACGAAATTGAACTAAAATGAAGATGCATGTATTACGTGTTAGCATACTGCATGATGCATCATGCATACTTACATATGTAGTTAAATGGTTTCCCGATAGGTGCTTGTTAGCGCACAATTTATTGGAAGCTTTAGGAAAACAAAGCTCGGAAGGTTCAGCTAACTGCAGAGCAGTTAAATAATCTAGTTGTCAGCTAGTATGCAATTAGGCCGACGCAAATATGTTTAGATAGTCACCCTGTTTATTCTTCGTATGTGTAATTCTCTCTTGTCGGTACCAAACCTCTGTGAGCACTCATTAAACAGGAATACAAATCAACATGTCCATTGCACTTTACACAGGACGCTCATGAGTCAATTAGTCCGTATCTGAACTTTATAATTCGTTCACAGCCACGGTTGGTTTAAACAAAATGTAAGTATCTCACAGTAGGTCACGTTAGTGAGTGGATTCAATTGCTACAACGGCGGCGTCACCAATTGGCGATTAATATCGAATGTAATAGCGCAAATACATCACAATTGACACCGGTGAATAATGTACTAGTGAAAATGGCCCGGATGTTACTCGATGTTTGTATTTGATTTGTTCCATTAACTTTTTTAGAAGCCGTTTAGGGTACAAAGATTACTTTTTTTATTGTCCCATGTACACATGTTGCTAAATTTATTGTCGCCATTTTGTCGGTTTTATTATATCTTGCGTTTAATGCACTAGATTTATTGTTTAGTGTGTACAATCACAGGATATTTTAGTTGATATTGACAGTATGTGCGTAACTGATCTAATAGTTCTATTTGGAATTTTAAAACTGGGATATATTGCGCTATAGTTACAAAGTTTATTAATGTAATGCTATTGCTACAATAGCAATTGCAGAGTTGGCATAATTCTGGTATAAGTATAGAAATATTTTTTCCGTAGCTTTTTGATTTGGCCTTTGAATATATGGTATAGTTTATAAGACACATCTGAAATACAAAATATTGCTCTGCTAGCTACTATTTGATGCTGGTATATCGTACGCATTGTATTGTATAACGGTCGTTCAAATTTCAAGTACCACTTTTCACTGAGGCCTGTTGATTTATTGTAATTAGGTAGTTCCACTGGTACCCTTTCGATCCGACATCCTTATCTAATCCTAGGACTGATTTAGGTCTCATGGCTTTGATCTCCTCTGGGGTTAATCCGACGGACTAATGTTTTGCAGTTACAAAATATATAGGTAATCAGTGATCTCGGTTTCGCAAAGTTCGCAAAATCGGCATGTGTGTTGATCTGTCTTGCTCATTTTTTTGAGATGGTATCTTCGAGAGCAATGACTGGTTAGAAGGCGAAGAAAAACTTATATTAGTTTCTTTTGCAATATTGCTTGACTACTACAGTAGTGGTTCGAAGTTGCTACCACTAACACGTCAATTTTCATGTTGACCCATGCATTAATGGCAAAACGTCTTGTTCACAAATTTGAGTAGTAGATTCCTTTATACCGTTTTTCAAGACCTTGAAATTATTTATTTAGCAGTTATAAATCAAATCTTTCACATGGTGCTTAACAAAGAAGGCTATGTTATCAGTATTTTACAAGCAAGTCAAAAGAATCACCGAAAGTATTGTATAGATAATGCGGAATATCTTGTCTAAAAAACGGCGGCGGCCCATCACGCAGGAAATACATTTTGGCGAATGTTTAGTAGCACGTCTTTTATAAGGGGTTGAATTACATACACTAGGAAGTTTAGATAACTTTTCCCAGTTAAGTAGTTCGGTAATATGAAATGCGTAATAGTAAAATTGTTTACTATACCGCATCAGATTTCAATCAATTTCGGAACAAATCACTCAATTCGTTCTTTGTGGAATCATATTCACAAAGTTTCAAAATAAAACGGATATGAAATTTAACTGTAAATTAAAAAATAGATAGTTGAGCGATAGCAAAAATACTTACATGGAAGCATAATCCAATCACAACTAAAAACACACACACACACACAAACTCTGTAATCGTCTCTTGTTGAAAAATAAAATATAGCATAGAATCCGAAAAGGCATTGAATATACAACAGGATTTTAATTGAACACGTTCTAAAATTACTTCTTATGTGACGATCGACATTTTTTAAGTTAAAATTTAAAAATTCTCATTTGGCTATTTTGACCACATAAGTAAGAAAGAGAACATTGTGATCACACATTCAGATCTAGATTTCAGATGGATTTTTTGTTTCCATAACATGGTAACAGCGAACGGGTAACATGTGGTTAGCAAATTTCTAATCGATCCAAAATTTCTAACAGATATCACATTAGTGCCAACGGACTTTATTCACAATTGTCTGTACCTATACGTTTTGAAAACCTTAAAAAACAACAATCCCTGTTAATGTTTACACAGATTTAATTAACCTTAATATTTCATTAACACACGCTGTTATATTTCTCTTAGTGTTCAGTTGGTCAAGATAAATTGTGTCTAACTATTTAACCTAAATTGATCTTAATTATAATCGACCTGGTTATTAATAATGTTAGTACAAGTTCTTTTCATTGCATTCGCGTAGTAAGTTTTCTCGACCAAAGTTGTGTCGTACCTATTATCAGAAATTGTTCCGTACTACATTTATATTTATCGAAGTTGTAGAAATAGCGAGACCGTAAAACTAATTATCAAAGATCAAATGGTTGTTAAGATAACCACTATAACTATTTCCGAATGAAAGTACTACATCTAAATTCAGACATGAAGTTAGTCGCTATTACTTCGACCATTTCGGTTATTTCGTATATTAAATTTTAATGCAGTATAGAGAACTATAATCTAGACAGCACTAATATATTTTCATTGCTGTTTGTGTGTAGCAATTTGCATAATTTCAATTAGCACCTACCAACCACATAAAATTATATTAATAAGACATTATTATTTACGATTTACGTAGGCGTGAAAATGGTTTCCCTCATTTCCTGGAACGGAGGTAATTATATCGATAAAATCTTTCATGTTAGAGAATGCTTTTTTACTCTATAAATAAATATCAAAGTGAATGGAACACAATTTTATGCGAACTGGAAACAATTTAGTTGCGTTTTCTTTTATCTGATTTCGTGTAAATCATTCTTCATTGGGGAAATTTTTTCTACATTCATATTACAGTGTTGAAGGCATTTGTGAATATAAAAGGGAGATGGTAGTAAATTAAACAATTATGAAATTCGTTCGATATTAACCCAGTAATATTTTCTACAGCTAAAAAATAAGTAGTCCGATAAAATAGTTCAAATGAAATCTTTGAAAAGCGGATATATGAGTGACTTTAGACTTAATTTGATAGATGTTTTATACAACACAAGCAGCAGCTACAGTTTTTTTATAGGTATACAGGAACTTAGTTCTGTGCCGGGTGGCCAACTAAGAATGGCGCTCGGCCATATCTCAGGAACGGTTTAGAGTAAAGCTGCGGGAAAAAATTTCACTGGCTAAAGTGGCCCCAACAAATATCTGAAAATTATTTAAGGAAGTGTAGGATGACCGCTAGATGGTATAACTAAACATTTCTGAGGGGATTTACTCTCATGTGTAATGTCCTCCAATATCCAACCAGCCCACCATTTGGTGATCGGACATTTTAGCAAAAGATTCAGATTTGCTTTCAACCATGTGATGGACGCAATGCATACTCAAACAAAGATAGATTCGTCACTGAAAGAAATCTTATGTCACTTAACACTTGAGTTCGCTGCACCAGTTTAATTGTTTACATTGGTGTTCGGCAGTGTGTAATAACGCGAGATAAAATTGATTAGATTGAAGCCCTAAAGATCTTGCTCAATGATAGACTGATCGTAGGGTTACTGAATGAACTTCCATTCTAAACCACTCATGAGCATAATAGTTGAATAGCGATGACTCAACGTCTAAATTCTTAAATGGAAATCTTGCAAAATGGCTATCCTATTTCCATTAGCTCGTTTTTTACGTTTCTGTAGATTTTAAAACCATGCTCGATAATATCTCGTAATGATATATGCAGTTTGATTTGTGCGGTGAGCAATATCATTTAACAACACATTACCATATGTGCCTTTCCTACTTTGACAAACTTTGACAATCATTAATACCAAATACACTGTGTTTTACACAAAGTTGGGGAAGCAATTCAAAATCTGTACTAAACAATAAAATATATATGCAAGTCCCAAAGCAAAATCTGCTAGTAGTTGCAGACAACGATCACTGGAGCGAATATAATAAGGTGACAACCTAACTGTTTCAAAGACAATTTTTAACGGTAGTAACGTTTGTATACAGTATTTTGGAAAAGTCCGGAAGTGTTTGGATATCTTTTTAATCGAGAGATATAGATAACTTGAAGTTGGGAGTCAAGAATGGGGTCAAAATTTTTGCTCACTTACTAGAAGGAGACACAGCCTTCCTACCTAAAGATTGCAAATTGATCTTACGATATATTTTTGAATTATTTTCTGATTGCTAAATGTACCATTTTGAAAACAGTTTGTAGTTCAGGATAATCATATTTTGCTTCAAAAGCTTTTCAGAAACACAGTATTTAACTTTTTTTAGTTCACGATATTTAAACCACTGCAAATAGCGCTCCTACAAAGTCAACTTACTTCAGAAAATTGCTTCGATAGATGTGTTGAGTTTTGTGATTTGATACTGTGAATGTGTATATGATACAAATGGTTTTAAAAGAGAAATAGTTTTTGCTTTGATGGGGCGACTTCTTTTCTAATAGAAAAATGTATCGTCACAGTTGTCGATATTAGAGTAATGTCAATTCAAAGTGGATGGTCGGAGTTTCCACCCCAAAGATGGAAAAGTTTAACATTTGAGTCGGGATTATTAGTGTAACAGTAACAGGTCTGGAAAAAATTATAAAAAACAAACCTTGTATATTAACTGTGGTAATGTCACTCAGTGCAGTAAGTCAATATCCAATCTACTAATTTCTTTTCACGATTGGCGTATTAATTTTCGGATGGTGTGTTCATAGATACTACCATTCGTAAAATCAATCTTTTAATATTTCGCACATCGTAGGTATTTCTTCACGAATCACGTTTCAGCTTTCTATTTCGCTTGAGTCGCTACTAGAAATGTTGAGCACACATGTAAGATATATCGTAACTCTATCATTTTTAATGCCTTCTATACAATGAAAACCAATTCCGAAAGCATCCAATTAATTCTTATTATTTTTATGTCGTTGCAGGGTGATGCTGTTTGTATATAATAATAATAATAATAATAATAATAATAATAATAATAATAATAATAATAATAATAATAATAATAATAATATAGAATTTATTGGCAAAAATATAAAGAACAAAGTTACATGGTCTAGACAGAAAAAAAAACACAACAAAGCCAAATAGACTAAATCGCCTAGTATCTATTATAAAATAGATAAGATCGGCGTTCTTCCTTTAACCTAGGTAAAAAAAAGAAAAGAAATTAAGAAGACAATAAAAAAAACATAAAAAGTATATGAATAACTAATAAAGTAACAAACTATTATCCGTTCTAAAATCGCAAGTAAGGACAATATATAATAGAAAATATACACATACTGCATTGGAATGACAAATTATGTGAAGTTAACGTACCTATCTACATACATAACTATAACTATATACATACATACTTGGCACATTACTCGTATCAGTAACGCAATATCTAAATAAGGAGTATTATTGTTATTATTGAATATTAATGAGTGTATTTTTTAAAGATTTTCGGATTGTGCATACTGTAGCATTCATATTTACAGATGGAAATACTAAGTTGTTTAATACTTTGGATACATTATAAGAAATATGTTTACATCATTCAAGTCGTAATACGCAGCATGCATATTACGATGCGGATTTCATATTTTTATTGTTACCAATAATTGCATGAATTCTATTGAGTTAAGTTTGAATAAGTATTTGAACACTATACAACGAGATAAATTGCGCGAAGCATAATTTTTGATTGTAATTATAATTCCTCTTCATACATTGACTGAACATTCATGAAGCTTAAAAGCAAAGCTTGATGTGAATATTTATTACGTAAATATATAAATATGTACTTAATACTCATTTGTATGCAATAGTGGTTGTTGAAAACAAATCAATATTGCATTATTTACGTTCATTTGAATATTTACGGTATTTAGCAGAATGCATATATGGATGCCATAGTTATAGGTATTTAAATTGGTGCATTTTTTATATTATTTTGTTACTGATTTATTTGGGATCACGTTGAAAAAGATAATCAATGAAATGTCGTCTATGATATAAATTGCAGCAAATCCCAAATCAGTCAAACTAAGCAATATTTAGAAAAATAACATTATTATCATCAGCACATTGTTTCATACGACACAATCGCCGAAACTGCCTTGTGTAAGCATTCTTAAAATACACGACATAATATCTATTTAAGAAATATCAAGATTATCATCACTATCAAAAAGGAAAATAACAATTTTAGAACTGATATTGATAAAGTTTTATCTATAAAAAAATTAATTTACGTTTGAATTTTATTACATTAAGCTCTTAGGTAGTTTTTTGACATGTTTTCCCCTAGTTTGAAAAAATACATTGATGTAGAGACATTTCAATTTGTTCAAATAATAGTATACAATTTACAGCAGTAAGTGTTATTATGATATTGTCGACATAATCCTGTATATCAATAACTTCTTTGTTCTTAGACATTTTTTGATAGGCATGACTGTATGTTTCAGTATTATTTGTTTGATAGTAAAATTTAAAACTAAAAATTAACAATAAAATTAGCGTTAATATTGCAATGTGGCTATAATTTATTTTGTGTTGATTATAAGTAATTGCTATATTATTGCGGATGTGCAATTATAGATTTCAGACAACAAGAATTGCATTGAAATTTATTAAAAGAAATTAGGGATAACTATTCTTTTGCAGTTTTTATTGGTCACTTGGAAATTACATTCTATAAATACAGAAAGAAACTTGACGCGACAATTCATTATTTTGGAAAATAGGCACCAATTGTCTTAATTAATTTTATTCTATTGAATTAGATTGACATTAAAGATTTACACTAAAATCTACTACCTTGTTTCAGGAACAAAATGGGAAGGATAATTTGGTTTTGCGTTATTTCTACGCTATTATCAAGCACTTTTGCCAGTTGTTGTCCTTCTCACTGCAGTTGTTTCTTGGACACAAGAGGAAGAAACGCTGTAGAGTGTCGACAGGGAGGCCTAAATGGAACCCTATCCTTAGACGGCATGGACGCTTCCATGGAAGTTTTAAGGATAACAGCGCCTGAAGACAATTTAAATGCGCTAACGATGAATCCAACGATTCAATCTTATAAAAGATTAGAAGAAATTCATATAACGCGGTCGAATATACCTAATTTGGGTACGCACTTCTTTTGGGGCCTAGATAAGCTGGAAATTTTAAACTTATCACAAAATAATATAACGCAGCCACTAGATCATAACTTTCGAGGATTACAGAGCCTAAAGGAATTGTACCTGGACGATAACAAGATATACTCTTTACCGAGCGGCACGTTCAGATATCTTATAAACTTAGCAACTCTATCAATTCAGAGGAATCGTATGCATGAGTTGATGCCCCGCGTTTTTCAGCAGCTGGAGAGGTTGCAAGTTTTGAAATTGAGTGGCAACAGTCTAGTTAAATTGAATCCAGAAATATTTAAGGATCTAAAGGTATGTGAAATTTTCTACCTCTACTTTTACGATAAGCGGAATGGAGATTTCTATGAAATTGGAATCTCTGGAATTTAATTTGAAGCTACTGGTCTTTTCTATCATATTATAAATACTCATACGTTACTGCATCTGCGGGAGTGTTTGAAGTATGTGAACTTTGCGTACTTTATAAGTTATAAGCGACATTCCTTTGGTCTTAATTTAGATCTTTTTGTTCTTAATGCAATAATAATGAAAAAGTAAAGAATTACGTATCCCTGCCTTGATTTAAAAAATATATAAATAACTTCTTGTATTCAAACTTAAAAATGAATTTACAATATCCAGAGAAAATAGAAATAGTAAATTACAATAATTTTGACAACCATAACTAGAAACAGTACAACTTTCAAGGTTTCTGAAAAAATACGGTTAATGTGCTCATCGTGGTGTTGTGAGAATGGTTTTTGGCAGTAGTTCATAAGCGGTAGAATAATTTATTGTGATCAGCGAATGAATGGAATCTGAACTGAACGCGCTGTGCCATGGAAAATTATGAGTTTGCCAAAATCTTTACGAATTATATTTAGGCTCCTTCTGGTCATCGCATGCAGTCTCATCCTGTTAAAACCATTGCATATCAAGCTAAATGTGGTGTTGTTGGTGCAATAGTGACTCCTGTCATGTGCTAGTATGTTTCTATGTATATAGGGCTATAAGCTACGCTTCCAGTTTCCCTAAACGTTTGTAGTATAGTCACACACTGTTTTCATGTCAAAGCTGCTTGATAAAACCAAATTTCTAGTAGATTATGGTCAATTAAAACAATGAATTGAATTTGACTAAGAAACTATAAGCGCTAGATGTAGGGAACCTTAACAGCATTTAAAAGAGAAAGAAAATTTTAAAATCAAATTGCAGTGTTAAATACAGGCTGTTCAGTTTAAACTAAGAGTTATTTGGTATTAATGGTACCCGTAAATAGCGGTAAGATTCTAACCAGCCTGTATAATTTTTAGAAAACATCTTTATTTTATCATCAAATGTAACAGTTTTGCTAAAGAAGAAATACAAACTTAAAACAGATAACATAAATACATACAGCAGCATCTTAATTATTGATCTACATTTTAAAAAATTGTTAAATGTCTCAAACACGGTTTAGCCTAGGTATTAGTTAGTTGTAGGTTTAGTCTCCGTCATTTAAATGTGCAATATATATACATAGTGTTCAATTTATATTTAAATAACTTTGATGTGTAACTTATTTTTGGACTTCTCTGCACATTTCAAAATAATTTTAGGACAAGCTCGCAATGGAATTTACACAAACTTCAACTAAGGGATTTAAAAAATATGCTACGGATATACATGTCTCTGATGAAATAGGATAGGTTGTAATTGTAAGAGGTTTTGGCAATTGCAGAAAATACGTTCTGATTCCATTTTTGTAGGGCTAATCATATAGATTTTCAGAATAAATTTTACAAAATGTCACTGGATTGGTGGTCTATGTCGATTGACTACTGTTAAGTGGTATGCACTTATTTCCTTATCATCCATTCAGCTTAATCTTGAAAATATAATTGTTTTAGATAATAATAACGAAAAATAAAACTTGACGCACAGTTATCAAGTGTTATTATATCATCATTAAATCATATGAGTATAAGTATTTTATAAGTTACTGAAAATTTAAAAGTCCGCCTTCTTAAGTAGTACGTAATTAAACATAAATTGTAATTATTAATTAATTTGTATTTTTTCAACCTTTAAACAGTCCTTTTAAGGATATGCAGCTTTCGTGTCTTGTTAAAACGTTATTATGTTTAAGCTGGGCTTACTCATATATCGAATATCTTCATATAACCTCAATTTAAAATTGCTTACATATACCTTAATGGTGAATAGTTGAGTGTTAACTGGTGTTGTTGGTAGGATATACGTAGAAATAATGGTACAAGTTAGGATGAAATTTCACCAATATACTCGACATGCCATCAAGTACTCTGTATTTCACATCAAAACTATGTAGCATTTAACTCGACGAAACTGTAGAGAAGTGCAATAGTTAGGAGGTAAAGTTTAATTATTATCTGTTCATCAAAATGCCTTGGAGGAGTACGGTACTGAATAATTTGTTGATATGTACTTACCATAGGCGTCTGTTTATAGTGTTACAGTATTACGCTTTACATTATTGATGTTCACGTTGGTGCATTAAATTTATAAGTATATACACTGTGAGCAAAAAAAGCTAGATATATAATAATAAAGAGTTCAATTTCTATAGAAGATGTAATCATTTTGTTCTGAGAAGCTACTATTAATTCAAGAGTTTTGCGTTATAATATAAAAATATGCAAACGTTTGGGATTAAAAAAAATTATTCTTTTGCAAAATTGAACAAAAACACAATAATTCAGTTATTTGGTGACACATATGATTCCATATGCGCCCGATATGGAACCATATGCCATTAATTACAGTTTTCACACTTCTTCTCCAATGTCCAATTGCTATTTGGAGATCTAAGTTGATTTAAGCATTCCGATATCTATTTCTTGTCCCTTATCTATATTCTTCAGATGATTAATATTGTGAATTCATGCAAGCTGACTATAAATTGGTTACCTACTTGTTCATAATTTTCTAAGCTGATAAATTGTCCAATGGAAATAAGTGTTTGATGAATATTTTATCATGCTATAATGGTTACATACTATATTACATATTGACTGTGTTCAGAGGTATTTTGTTGATATAACTTTTCGGTCTATGAGAAATGTAAAGTGCAGTATTCATTTTTGTCAACTTAATGTCTACTATGTCCTATATGTAGGAGAAATCAAAAAAATCACTTTGCTCCCAACAGCGAATGGCAAGTCGATCCGGGATTAAACTCTCCGAAAAAATGTCACCGTCCCTCCAGAGAATTGAACCCCGGCACCTATCGTCCTCCCACAACTATAGTCGGCCGCCTAACCATTGCGGCCATCGACCCGATAAATATCTTAGAACTAATGCTAACACAAAAGTAATATAATTGTAATCCAATCAAGATAAGTTTATCTTTAATTTAGCACCGATAAAGAGATAAAATACTCTCAAATGTACAGACGAAATTAACACTGAATTTGATCAGGAAAGACGAAAATCTTATCCTAAAAGAATTAGATTATCCTTGTTTATTCTCCGCATAAGAATTTTGTCGAAGATGAGATAGTATTGTTGTTCTGCCACGACTTATTCTAGGTGCGTCTTTCGCAAACCTGTAAGTTGAGTACTGAGGAAATAGATTTGAGAGATTTTGATTTAACAGACGTCATTGTAGAGCAATTTTAAGTGAAGAATGCAATTTACTGAAAAGTGACGTAAACATAAATGTCAGTTACAAATCTAATCATCTAATAATGTCCCGAAAAACGATAGAGGTTAAAGATAAACAGTTCTATATCATTTCATATTTATGATTCCTATTTTACTTGTTGACCATGATAAATAAACAATTTGGTCAATATATATAATCGACTCATGTAAAAGTTTGGCATAATATATAACACAGGAAAATATTAGGAGTATTATTCTGTTCGCCTTTTTCTTACCCACTCGGTAACAGTTATTCTTGTTCATATTTAATGAGTATTTAGTATGATATTGTCTTTATTAATTTGATTAGATTTACTTTTAATGTAGTATATTTTTAGTTACGTTAGACTTGATTTGTTGACAATTTTACATCACGCATCAATGTCTCTATAAGCTTTATCAAAAATCACACACATTGGTAAATCACATTTACCTTAATCGGAGTGCATTAAGGATTATACGATGTACACACCTAAATAGTTTGATTTACCCGAAGTAATCAAATCAAATCCGAGGTGTGGGCCTTTTACGAGTTTTGGAGCGAAATGAATTCCTCATTTTATTTGCCAATTCCTTGTCAATAACAGTAGCGGCTGATACTGATGTCACCAGTGGTATGGATAACAATTGGATTAATTCGGTTAAATATCTATGGTTTTTGCTGCAGTGACAATACATCAAATAATTGTATCGTTTCCTCTGCTGCATCAGTATCTATATAAGAAGCAAAATCATCATATTCTGAAAAGTATTTAGTTCATCGAAGAAAACAAAATGCCTAAGACGTTTCAGGGTAATATATAACTCCATCAGGGATACTGAGTTAAGAATTTCTCTTTTTTTGGATAAGAAGGATAAATGTCTAACACCTTTTTGGATAACTACTCTTAGGGTAACAATTACTACTACAGCATTGTGGGCATAGACGTTACAAATTCTTAAAATTCCCATTTGTGCGATAATTTACAAGAAGAACTGCGAGAATTGCAACAAAAATTAATCGCAGTTTCAATAACTTATATTTTAACGGATCGATAACCGCAGTGGTTAGGCGGCTGATTATCGTTGTGGCGGAACGATAGGAGCCGGATTTCAATTTTCCGTAGAGACGGTGACATTTTTCTTCGAGAATTGAAATCCGATCGACTTACCATTCGCTGTTAGGAGCAAATTGATTAACAGCGCGGCATTATGCAATGCGATTTAATACTGTCACAAAGCTATTTCAACACAATTATACACACACAAAAACTACACCGCGAGAGTTGCATGGTAGCCATACAGGTGATGCAGCTTAAGGAGTTACTGCAACTAAGCACCCACCACACATAAAGATATTGTAGTGGGTGGTAGTTGCATTGAATGGCCTTGTTATAGCACTATGTGACCGTTTATAATGCTGTGCTGTTAATTATTTTACTGCCAACAGCAAATGGTAGGTCTATTGGGATATAATTCTCTGATGAGAATGTTACTCTGTTGCCGGAGAATTGAACCCTAGATCTCTGTTGCGTAGTGTAATAATACATTTTATCAGCTATAAATTTTAACCAAAATCTTCAATTAAACATAGACTAGTAGTATATATAACATTGCAATATTCTCATAGAGGGACACATGAAAGTACTGAGTACATTTTTCTCCAAAACTGCCTTTACCTCAACTATCTTGTTATTCAAAATTCTGGGGAATATTTATCAAGTGGAGTGAATAGCATTTACTGCTCGAGATCGTCTTTATAAGATAAGGCTATTCATCTTGTGTTTTCCTCATGATATACCACTATTTGGTGAAATTCTAGAGTTGGAAAACAGCACCAATATACTCTATAAGAACGATCTTACAAATTTTTTAGTATCGTGCTTTGTTACAGCTTGGTAGGCGAAAAGAAGAAAAATATCACGAAAAACTTAAAATTTTCTGTTTGCGACAACGTAGCTATAATAGAGCAATATGTCAAAAAAATGTTAAGACCTTTTCTGTTGAGTATGATATTTTCTACAAAAAAGTTCTGAACATTATTATTTTAAGTGTTATAGTTTTCGAATCCTACTAATCAGCAACGTGTTGGAGCTATTTGCGACCTAGAGTTTTACATATGCTCTATGATTCTATTTAATTGTGGTTTGTGTAGTCCATATTTTCCATATTTTTCCTTGACTAGCAATAATTTTTTCTTTTTAGATTGATTCATGTATTCGAATTGAGATTTCTGTGGGCGCATGTGAATTGCGGTTTCTATTTCTAACGAGGACAACATGGATTAAAGTTTTCATAAATAACTGCTTGCTGATGCTACAAGGATAAACTTTTTATTTATTATCATGCTTAGTCTAATTAATCTGAATATTATTGAAATTTCTCGTAAAAAAAGTTATTATCCGAAACTATCAGTTTAAATATTGTTTAGGAATTCATTCCTTCATTTTTTTACTAATGCACGTTTTGCTGTATTTGTGCCTACTTTTTTTTTTTTTTTTTACTGTTGGGCATAATAAACATTATTATTATTATTAGTATTATTAAAAACTAATGAAGCTTTGTGATATCTTCGTCAAGAAATCCTATTACGTGCCTGACCATAGAAGGACCAGATTTTACGATTTTGTAGTATTATACCACATACATCAGAATTTAAAATTTCTCATTTCATACGCCACCGAGAGCATTGCTACGGAAAAATTAGTCATCAAGCGTAATGAAAATCCTCCGGTTCGTATGCGAACCGCAGCGTAGTCGTACATGCGATATTGTAAAGTTCATAGTAGAGCTTATAGTGACCTGCCGGTGCAGTTTTTTCTTTATCTCGTATGTGGACACATACGAGAGAAGCAATATCAGGAAATTAATTTTAAATTACTAAAGTGAACGGTTTTCAAAATTTAATTATTTACACATACATATGTAGATACGTATGTTCCCAGATTGATTACAATTCAAATTTATGAATTAAATAAATTCTGAGGAATCTAAATTATTATGCAATATACCAATGTTTTACATTTACATCTACTATATTTTTATAGGTGAAATTGTCTTGTATTTTGTAATAGAAAATTATTTAAGGCTTAGAGCAATAACTGATTTATCTCCTATATACACATAATAACGAATACAACAAAATAGAAACAATAGGATTGCATTCACCTTGCTACTGTAGTCGTAACTTGCTCGTAGACTAGAATGCAGAATACCCTGAAGAATAGCATTTTCAATTGTATAAGCATAACCAAAACTGCTGATCATCGAAGGCGTGTGTAGTTAGCAGTTACACACCGCCATGCTATAAGAAATATTTCTTCTTAAACTTCACCCATTTTATTTCATTTGCCATTGAGTTGTAGATGAAAGCAATGTGGTAGCTAAAACATTTCTTAGATTTCTCAAGTTTGTGCATAGATAAAAGTCCTTAAGGTGCTTGTTATGTTAGTTCGGGTCACCCGCGATAATTATATAATTGCAGTCTACAGCAATCTACGGTTCCTCGCAGCTAGTTATTAAGTTACTTCCAAGGTTGTGTGAAATTTATCGTAGGTCTTATTAAGGGTTAGATACATATATCAATAATAAAATTGAATGTATAATTCAATATTACTAAAGGTTTCTTTCTATGGCTCGAAGTAACACAATACTGTAATTGACTTCCTACTTTCTACTTCAATAATGAGAATGATAGCCAGAAAAGTATTCATTTATTTTGTCATTCACATAGCATATCAAACCATGAATAGGTAGACCGCAATTTTAAGCGATATTTCGCTAAAGGCGTTAATAACACCAAAAATAGGTATAGGAAAGCTTCAGTCAATGCGAAAATTAGATCTGCATACCTAGTAGTAGTACCTAGAAATATTAGAGTGTTCCATTTAAGGAAAATAGGTTTTTTAAGTTTAATGTTTTTTAAATTTGTTACTAAATTTTGACCATCCTATACACAGTGTATTCAAAAAGTTCCAGGACTGAATGCACACAGACAATATAACACAGAAAATTTAGGTATATTTATTATCATGCTTCGACATAATCTCCCTGCACTTGAATACAACGTTTAGATCGAGTATAAAGATCGGTGAACACCTTCTCGAACGCCTCGACTTCAACACTTCGCAGTTCCCTTGTCACCGCCTCTTCGATCGCCTCTATCGACTCGTACCGCTGTCCCTTCATCTTCAATTTCAACTTTCGAAATAGAAAATAGTCCGGAGAGGACACGTCAGGTGAATACGGGGAGTAGTCGATGGTTACAACCAGCCAACCAAGAATTGTTGAACAATGATGCACTTGTGTGACGGTGCATTGTCATGCAAGAGACACCAGTTTCCGGTCTCCAATATTTCGGGTATCACACACCGCATTCTTTTCAGTAGCCGGTGTAACACATCTTTGTAAAAGGCACCAGTGACAGTGGACCCTTGTCGAAGGAATTCTTGGTGGATAATTCCTCGACTGTCGAAAAACACGATCAGCATCGTCTTTGTTTTTGATTTTGACGCACGAACTTTGATCAGTCGACCCTTGCCCGGACTTGTCCACTCTACACTTTGGCGTTTAGTTTCCGGATCGTATTCGAGACACTAACCGCCGTATTCATAGTCGTTCGCCATGGCGAATCACCAGCGGAACGCTGGCGAGCGAGCGATCGGCAATCGTAACATGCTGATATTTCATAGTCCAGCGCCAACGATGCGCTGGCGGGCGGGAGAAGGTGCATTGCTCGATGTGAAAACATCGGACTGATGTCGCCAATGTTGCCCGGCAATTCAATCAGCTGATTAACTTCAATAGCGGTTTTGCACATGTGTTAAGAGATAAGAAGTGTAAAAACTGTGTTTTATGTAAAGCAACAAGCAACAGTTTCTTACGTTATTACTGTTTCATCCACAATGAGTGCGTACACAAGAGAAGACAAAGAGGTGTTAGTGCAAATTTTAAAAAACTTCGCAATTATAGAAGATAAACGAACAGATGCTACTACAATAAAGAAAAAACATGACGCATGGGAAAATGTGGTACAGGATTATAATGCAGTCAGAGCAGAAAAAGTATGTAGATTTTGCAAATCAACTTAATGTCTTTTTTAAAATGCAACTACCAAAAAATTATGAAAATTCGTGTTATTATTAATTAATCATTTTTAGAGAACATTAATCCAGTTAAAGCGATGCTGGGATAAGATAAAACGTAGTCACAAGACAAACTTGGCACTGGAAAGACGTTCTAGGATGTTGACAGGAGGGGGAACAGGCGAAAAGGATAAAGATTTGATACCAGATGTGGCTACAGTTGCACCACATCTATCAATACAAGTAGGAGCATTTGATAGCGATACAATATCGTTAAATACGCCATCCTCTTCGTCCACAATACAAGAACATGACGAAGGCAATGCAAGTACAGAATCAGCAACTAAAACAAAAACTTGCGAGAAACAGAAGAAACGTTGTGTAAGTATTGACGATTTAATGGAAATAAGAATGGAAAATGCACGATTGGAAAGAATACAGATGATAGAGCTTCATGAAATTAGGATGAAAATAGAAAAAGAAAACCTGGAGAAAGCTGAGTTAGGAAAACAATTAATAAAACAACAATTAATGGCGGCGCAATCGATTAATAAGTAATATATTCTTATAACTTACATAATAAAATAATAACATATTTTTTTAAATTTCGCTTTGGTTTGTATTCATCTATATGACCTTACATTATTTCTTTTATATTATAAAATAAATAAATATTGAACATTAACACTCTATTGATAACATTTGGCAATAATTGTCTCATATATACTAATTGTTTAAAAATGAAGTATATTATTGTAAAGAAAATTGATTTCTTTTATAATGAATTATAATTCTGTAAAGTACTCTTCAATAAGGATTCTCCGAACTGCATTGCCAACGTTATTTTCATTGCGAACTTGTATGTTAGGTTCTACAGCCTCCACTTGCCTTTCATCCTCTCCAAGTATGTCTCTTTCCTGAATACTAATGTTATGAAGGACTGCACATGCAACAATTATATATGGTACAGTCTCCAGCTTATTGCACAATTGCCGCCGTAAGCAAGGAAATCTCTGTTTCCAGACACGAAATAATCTCTCCACCGAATTTCGGGTGCGAATGTGAGATCTGTTATAACGCTCTTCGGCATTTGTGCGGGGATTGTGAAGAGGTGTCATTAAATACGGTAAACAGGGATATCCACTATCATCTAGAAGATGACCTGTCAAATTCCCAGCTTCAAACTTTGCTTTTACTGCTGAGTTGTTAAAAATCATTGAATCATGTTCTCTTCCGGGCCACCTAGCCACTATGTCAAATATTTCAAGGTTAGGGCCGCCAACAACTTGAACATTGATAGAAAAATATCTTTTTCGATTTCTGTATACTTCGGCCATATTTCCACCTGGACTTTTTATCGAAATATGAGTGCAGTCTATACATCCTGTAACGCGAGGAAAGTGTGCTATTCTATAAAACTGTCTCTGACTTTCTTGCTTCCTCTCCTCGTCTACAGGAAATCGGATGTAATTTGGTAAATTATGCGCAAATAATGTCGAGATCAATTTTATACACCTCGATATCGATGATTGCGAAACACCTCGCAAATCTGCACTCACAATCTAAAAATACAAGTAAGAATTACAGGTTATCCAGTTTACTTAATTCAAATTATAACCTGATAATTTCCAGTAGCATAATATCTTAATGTAATTAATAAACATAACATGGGCGGTAGCGGTAAACCACGATTTGATGGTTTTTCTAAATGGCCATTCACCATTGGTAAAAGCACATCGTTAACAGTACGTTTGTCAAATCGATATCGTCGTTTGAACTCAAAATTGTTATAGTACTCCATTGGATTTTGCATGTCTCTAATATATCGCTTAGGAATATGTATGTGAACGTCCTGCAACTCGGCTATTTCTCTGTTTATATTATTAATTAGCACTAAATCCTCCATTCTTGATGCGTCCTACGAAATCGGCGAAGCGCTGGAGTATACTAGTGGCTTCTCCAACAATTCCCCGGATTTGCAGTTACTGCGCAAGGTATCTTTAGCGAGCGAACGACTATGAAAGTAGCAAAACATTTCGCCAGCGAACCGCTGGAGATAGCTATTTCGGAGAGAACTGCGCATGCGTCAGCGTGTCGGCGACGGTTTATGAAACACAAACCTCGTAAGGGAATGCTGGCGAAATGCTGGCGAACGACTATGAATATGGGGGTAAGAGTCGTCTCCGGTGACGATGTTTTTCAAAAAGTTAGGGTGTTGATCGGCCCTGGCACCCAAATCTTCGGAAGAAGCAATTCGGTATTCTTTTTGCTCTGTAGTGAGACTGTGTGAGCTTCTTTTTCTTTAAATCTTCCGTCATTATCGTAAAAACAGACCCTAAACTCATGTTTAAAGATTCTGCAATCATTTCTATCATCATTCGACAATCTGATCTCACCAACGCTTGCACTCGCTCGACATTTTCATCAGTCCGATTCGAATGTAGACGACCTGACTTCTCATCATCTTCCGTCGATTCTGTTTCATCTCTAAACCTTGCAAACCACTCAAACACACGCGAACGACTCATAGCCTTGTCACCATAAACAGTTTTAATCATTTCATAAGTTTCTGTGTCTGTTTCGCCCAATTTAAAACAAAATTCGTTCTTTGCTCCATTTTTTAACAATGATACTCGAATGAATGGTGACAAGTTGAAACTCGTCAGAACGGAATGAAACGTTGAGCATGCGTAAGAGAACGTTATTGCTACGCTTTCCGTTAATTGCTTAAATATGGCACTACCTGTACTGTTTTAAGAGCGAGTGTCCTGGAACTTTTTGAATACACTGTGTATGTTCTGTATAACCTGCTGTGGATTTGGAAATGTATTTTGTAACCCTTATGGTTTTAGTTGCGGTTTTAAAATATGAAGGTTAATTAAATATATTTTTTCTCTTTGTATAGATCCCTATTTTTGTCAACTGTTGGCAGCAGTAAAGTCAGCTAGTCATACTAGCAGAACCGTATAACAGTATTGAACTGAATTTTCAAGCACACTATCTGTATTTCAAACGCTCACACGACCCATGCAAGCGAGTTTCACTTTTGTTTATTGTTGTGGTGAGGATATGAAGATCTAGAAATTCCCTACCTCTCATTACTATCGAAACAGTAGAGGTGCAGCGCGTTGTCAGAATCGGCAAATATTACTTATGCGTTATGAACGCATATACAATGCGATGGGGGTTTGAAAGAGGCCCAGTTTTTGGGATACACTTAGTAGGTTTATCATCTAAAAGATGAAAATATTGACGACTGTTTGAAAAGATATTTTATGCAATTTATTTCCTGAACCCTTACATCTACTTAACGTTTTAAGTAAATCAATTATTACAAGCACATATTTCTTTGTTTCAGGCTCTAAGTATATTGGAATGTCGAGGCTGTGCATTGACGGAGATGGATCCAGAAATATATAGCTTGTTACCTTACTTGACTCATCTGGACTTAGGTGACAATAACATTTCGAAGCTGAATTCAAAAGAATTTAAATATTTAACAGATTTGAAGTCACTAAATTTAGATGGTAACCGAGTGTCCTCAATTTCAAATAGCATGTTTTCACAACAAACACAATTGGAAGCATTGAGCTTAGCCAGAAATGAGTTGAGTGTGCTTTCACCATCAAGTTTTACAAACTTGAAGAATTTAACTCAACTCGATCTATCATATAATAAGTTGGAGCATGTTGATGCAACTTTATTGAAGCCGATAGAAGCCAAGTTAAATCGATTGATCTTAAGTGGTAATCATATTCCCATAGGTGAGATAAGAGACTTGCTGTGGAGAAACAAAGTTTTAAGAACTCTGGAGATTGCTGATTGTGGATTAACAGAAATTACTGAATTTGTACTGCCAGAAAAATTGACCGTTCTCGTTTTAGCAGGAAATTACTTATCGACATTATCACCGGAAGTGCTTCCCAACACCTTATCACAATTAGATTTGTCAAGGAATCATTTTAGAGGATTATCAGAGGAAATGATGCAAAGAATCGATTCGATTACTACTTTAAAATTAGATTCGAATCCGTGGACCTGTGATCTCTGCCATATTATACCTTTATTATCGCGAGTCAATAGAACGGATGTATTCAGTTTAAAATGTGCATCTCCTTACCACTATGTAAATAGACTATTAGGAAGTCTGCATAAGGATCAACTAAATTGGTGTACAGCTCCCAGCTACACTTCAAGCGATGCTAATTATTATTTAACTGTAGACGACAGTAAAATCGGTATTATTGCCGCAAGTGCTTCAGTTGCTCTATTAGTTCTTATTATATTTGCAGTATTGGCTGCGTTTCTTTATTCAAAGAGACATGCAGCTAAGTATTACACTCACGAGGAGAAAAGAACGGATGAAAGAGAATCTATTTTCGAGAATCAAAGTCCATTGTTCGGAGAGGAGTTGAGTTTCAAATTCCCAATGGAAGCAAGCGAAAAGAAGGTAGCTATTGCTACTATAGATGAAATCAAGAACCACGCTCTGTCCAATGGGACTTGAACTAAGTTGATGGTTACTAGAAGTGGCGGAGATTCTTTCCTTAAAAGGTAGGAATAATATTCGTCCTGCGGTCTTTGTCAAGATAACATTTCCTTCATCTCTTTCGGAATAAACGAAAATTCGGGAAAAGAAAAATGTTAAAATCGGATTAATTAATCTCCTTTTGTGTCGAAATAATCTGATATTTTTTAATTCTGCAAAATCTATTTAAAAGAAGTGTCTGGTGATGTCAGTACAAACGTTATGTTCGTACGTTTTTTAGTTTTAGTTTGCGAAGTGGTGGTTCTCTAAAGACACCGGTTTTAGTTTCGACGTGACTTCGTTCTGTGAACGGTTTTAGTTAAGACTTATGGGACCATATTCACATTCCTCCGATATTGTTTTTTTGTATTATAATTTGAAATATTATTTTATTGAAGGTGAAGTACAAACTGTACTTTTAAGAGGTGTATTTTTGAAAAGATTTACAAAATAAATAGTTTTGGTTCCTACCTCAGTATGTTAATAATAAGTTGGGACTGAAAGAAGATCTTAGTGTGGCCTTAGATAACAAAACAATATTTTTGGTCTAATAATAACGATTCTCAACCAGAAATAAAGTGGAATAATTATATCGACTACTCACAATAAAAATAATTTTAAATTTTCATAGTTATTTATATTTTCTAGAATCACTCGGAAAAAAATTAAATGAATCGTGAACATAAAATGTAGATTAAGTACATAGTAAGGTATCATAGTATACAAAAACTGAAAATTGTGTTTGAAATAACGTACGGTATTGTTCAATCCAGAAAGTGTGAAAGCACTAGTAATTCACATATTATTTATATATTATGAAACTAAAAATTGTAAACTATACTCTGTTCAAAAGTACCGTGCAATTCACAATGAAGTTGTAATGGTTTCATTTATATTAATAAGAGTAAATCTACTGAAATAATATTCAATTGCCGTCTATTTTCGGAATTTGTTCAATCAACGATTGTTAAAATTTTGGAAACATGTAATTAAGTATATATTTTTTTAAAATAACTAGTATCTCAGTAAATTTTATTCAACATGAATAATTACAATTACTTTAATACATAAAGTACAGATACGGAAGCTCCAAATGCAATAATATGATATCGAATAAGCATTATTTCATACGACGAATTAATGTTGTGTATTATGATACATTCTATATTAATTAATAAATTTCTGATTTGGTAAATTGAAAGAGCTGATTAGAGGCCGTTAGTATAAGGACAAAACATAGTAATTTAAATATCGACTCCTATTAATAAAACAAACAAAAGGTTTTCTTGATATTTCCAATATAAGCTTATGTTTGCAATAGACAACAGAAGCTCATATTATTATTATTCATAAACCTTTGTTTATTACATTATCGGAAGTCAATCATTTGAAGTCACTAGTTCTTTCCCATCATTAATATCTACATGTTTTTGAAGCAGTAAAATTAATAAACCACTGCCAGATGTATTGGTGATAAAGCGAAACAGATTCCTAAAATTACAAGCTATGAAGCTGAGGACTGAATAAAATATACAATAGAAATACATACATATCTGTACCTATTTAAAGTTTATACTTTTGTACGTCATTAAAATAATCCAATAACAAATTTAACATTTTACAGACACCACTTTCAATTTACCAAAGCATAGGTTACATCAAGTAATCAAGTAAAACTATTCTTAAGTGACATAACGAAAACACATTACTTACGAAAGATTGTAATATCATCTATATTTACGATGATTAGATTAGAGTTAACAGTTTTAACACTTTTAAAACTATCGCTAAAAAATGAACTCGCAAAAGTGTAGTTAGTTTGGGGTATTTTACAAACATTAAATGTATTTGCTGTTGTTACAATAAGGCCTAGTTCAGCTTTAAATGTTGCGTTTTTGGTAACTGTTGCAAGATTTCATAAGCTAAAAGCTTTTAAAAGCGATTTTAAGGTATCATTACTGCCAATGTCGTAAGGCATAAGTTTAATTTTTGAAAAATGTTATACAATGTTGAAAAAGTGTTTACAATTATCTGTGTGTAGAATTTGATGTTTATACAGATATATACACTATTTATTTTGTAAATCTATGTGCTTTAGCTGTACTTATAATTATTACTAAGTATAATATTTTAATACAACCCTATTCATAGTTAAGTTCGAAGATGAGTTTTAGTTAGCTGTGGGATCTTTACTCAAGAAACTACGTCTGGTATGACAAATGCTGCATACATGTATAGTAATATACGATGCATTAATAATTCACAGTTTAATTCTGTACAATCTTCTAAACTTTGTATTACTTTGAATAAAAAAGTTTTTCAATGTTTTTAAACGTTTCTAAACATAATACCAATTTACACCTAAGAGGTGGATATTCAAATAGTAATCGCAATTTCTAACAGTTAGTTTACTTGCATGAATATATCCTTCTGTAGTGTTGATCACAGCTTCATCAATTCTGGGCATCCGTGTGATAAATAATTCTGCAGCTGCTAGATATTTTGTGGTTGCTGTTACATGATATTCCAATCCATTCCATAAAAGGTCAGTTGATGATAGATAAGGTTTTAGAGAAGGTGTGAATTTAAAGTCGTATAAGGGCTCTTATCCAATTTGTTGTTTGTCATCGTTATGTTGATGAATAAGGGAGAGTTAGCCGACAATATGACTTCCTTCTCGAATAGCATTGTTTTTAAAAATAATTAAATACTTTTTCTTTCATATTGCCTTTATAGTGTTAGGTTGGCCGACATTGCACCAGCGAAACAGCCCCTAAAGATATTTCTACCGCTGTGTGCCATATATGTATAACTACTGAAAATTCACTGAAGCATTTGGCCAGTCGGCAACATACATATAACATTAAATTTCCTTTCTCCTTGCCTCGCGCTTAGGTTTCATTTCTTGTTTTGATTTTTCGTCCGCGAACCCATTTTCCCTTTTCTCTAATTGTAACGACTTCCACAGTCTTGTGACTGTGAGTGTGTGATGTGAGTACAGAAGCTATCTTCTGTATACCTTTCTTATTTGTTCCTATTGGACTAAAATAAATAATTTTTAATTATCATCAGTAGTTACGCTAATGTTATCGTCATCTATCTCGGTATCACTATCGAAACTGTAGCTATCGCAACCGTATGGGTCGTGACTTTGAGATTCTGTTGTCCTATACTCAGCATTGTATCGAAGACTTTGTTTCCGACATACTTGCGAACTTCTCAACGGCATATGTACTTGATTGCTAAAACTTGGCAAACTAATATTACAGTGGCTGACAGAGTTTCCATGTTCCAATATTTCACCTTCTTAACATTTAAATCCTTTACTTGTGATGATTCCTCCACGTTCTCCGAATTCGGTAAATAACTAGTAACCATTATTGTTCATTTCTATTATAAAATTTGTAAAAATTCTGAGTGATCGGTACATGTTTCGAATCTACTTTTTGCGAAGCCTTATTTATCCACAAAACGGAAGTGTTCACTAAATGCGCAAATCCATCTTACAAGATAAAGACGGCAATTTTTCCTGAAGTGCTATATGGTGAACCGAAATGTACACCCTATACGAACAAGGTGCTGGACTCGTTAAATTATGAATATTGAGTTTATTTCCATAAAAGCGTCTTCATGTCATATTTAATGCTTGTGGTATAAGTCGCATCACATACGAAAATGTATCCACCTTTCGAACATGTCACAAAATACTTCCTATTGCGAGAAAAACTAACGAGTAGCACTTGATTTGCATGTTATGTTGATTAACGATTTCATATAGACAACGTCCTGTATTTTATAAAATAATTTTATTTTTGAGCATTTTAGCACAATTGTGTCACTATAGAGATATCAGCGACTGTATAGCTTAATCTACAATTCTAGCGCCTTTATAGTCCGTAGTACTTATCACCACTACCTCTAGCTCGTGCCGTGTAAGTTTGGTATGCGTATAGCGTTCTAAGTAAAAATATTAAGGGGTCGAGTGACTCTTGTTTTATACTTCCTAGTTGACATGTAAGAGTAAGTTACTTACGTGTATGCACATTTCATCAAAGATCCTAACCAGCTAAGCAACATCTACTGATTAGTGATATTGTTTTGAACAAGTATTGTGACCTGAGCTGTTTGGTAATAATGTAAGGTCTCGTTCAGAACGAAGCAAATGTAAAACGTGCCATTGAAATGTGGGCTCCAACAAATTATCCGAAAACCAATTATGGATAGGGAGAAAACGCATTTACCTAAGTGTGATTCTAGTGATGTAAGAATATGTCATATTTTCGTAATTTAACCTTCCCGTCTATATTTGATCCTACATAATATACATCCATATATTCATATTAATATTTATGATAAAAAAGTTTAACTTGTTAATTAATGGCGAAAATAAAATCATATTTGTATAAAATCTGGTTTGTTTTTTATTTATTTTCACGCTTATCTATCTTGAAACAGGTAAGTGGTCATTTAGGATACTTCATGTGACAAAATTACGAGTATATGTATCTACATTCAAACAATAAAACTACATTTTTAAAAGAAATTTTCTACATTCTTTTGCGATGTGTTTAATAGTGATGGTATAGTACAACTTTTTTCCTGAAACAGGCAATCCTTCGAAATCATTGATATTCAATTAGTTTCCATTCCTCGCGAGACTAAGAACTATATACCTACAAGAAATTTTATTATGAAAGCCAGATAAATATAACGATCTTAACAATTAGGAAAGGTTTTTAAAAGCTTCTTTATTATAAATAATGTCCTTTTTATCAAATTTCCGCGGTTTTCAAAAGAACCTCTCCAAAATTCATATAGGTTAATACATACAAATACACGGTGCCTCAGCGAGACCGTTCATTAGAAGTTTATGGGGTTCTGGCCAAAATATAGTTTTGAAAATTCGGAATTATATATATTCGATTATGTTCCCTTCAATGAAAATATTATTAGATTTCTATCGCTTCCGGTTATACCGGAAGTCGCCATCTACTTTGTTATTTTTAATGGAACACCCTGTATATTTTTGCATATTTGGATTTACCTATCTTTAAGTTTTATAAATACTTTTAGTTTTTTTTAATTGGATTCAGGCGTTTTGTAGTTACTCGATTTTTTCTAAAAAAATTTGCTATAGCGGACATTTGTTCAAAAAATCATTTTCGAATATAAATTTAGAATTCATAATATACTTAAACAACATGTTGGAGTATATTTTAGCGCCGAGAACGGCTGTCTGCATTGCGTGGTTATTTTACTATGGCACGTTAACTCTTCGAAATTTTAAAGAACCATAACTTAATTTTTTCAAATGGCATCCCCCCATATTTTATACTTAATCATCTTCGGCGTCCAATTTTACATCTTTTTTGTCCGACATAGCCTACACCTGCAATTGGTAGTTTAAAAGATTTTTTGAAAAATGCATACATAACTCATCGCTACTTATCCAGTGAGTCATGGAAAACAAGCGTTTTGAAAGATTTGTCGTCAAGGTCTAACGTCAAAATCACACTTCGTCGTTTGATGCGTGTGAGTTAACAATTATGCGTTAACTGCCCGTACATTATTCCTATAAAGAGTTAAAATGTATAACATCTTAATGTTCGCAAACAGGCGGGTAAGGCGGTTAGGAATAGGCCTGTAAGATCTCCAGATATGACAACTGTGGACTTGTTCCTTTAGGGACGTATCAAAGATCTGGTCTACCAGACATCGGCGACTACGAGGGAGTGGTTAAAAGCATGTGTGCGAGCAGCATTCGACAGACTCTCTTCTCAAGATGTACAAAGAGCAATACTTGAGGGTGCTTCTTTACATTTAACACTGTGCTTGAATGCGAACGATCACCATTTTGAGCAATTATTATAATTTCTTTCTAGTTTATTTACACCCATTTCTTAAAAAATACATTCAGAATTTCTTGATTTGTGTAAACATTGTTTTCGTTATTATTATCCACTTTAACTCTTTATAGCAATAATGTAAAGGCATTTAACGGATAATTATTAACACAAGCATCAAACGAGGAAGTGTGATTTTGACGTTAGACTTTGACAATAAATGTTTGAGAACGCTTATTTTCCATGGCACACTGGATAAGTATCGACGAATTATGTATGTATTTTTCAGAAATTCTAATTATCTCCTAAACTATCAATTTTAGGTATGGAACATGCGGGACATAAAAGATGTAGAATTGGACACTGAAGACGACTAAGTAATAAAATATGGGGGTGCCATTAAAAAAAATTAAGTTATGGTTCTTCAAAATTTCGAAGAGTTAACGTGCCATAGTAAAGTAACCACGCAATCTAGACAGCCGTTCTCGGCAGTAAAACATACTCCAACATGTCGTTTAAGCATGCTATGAATTCTAAATTGATATCCGAAAAGTGCAGTTTAACCCGAAGTGCTATAAATCTAATAATATTTTTATTGAAGAGAACATAATCGACTATATATAATTCTAAATTTTCAAAATTACATTTTGGCCAGAACACCATAAACTTCTAATGAACAGTCTCGCTGAAACACCCTGTATGTTTTACATTATTGACAATTAAGTATAACAAGGATATGCTTTTTATATGAGCAAACGATATTGTATTATAGACGCCAGCAATAAGTCAGTAAACTATTTTGGTTCTTCAGTTAGCCACCATCGTTAGAAGCATTACTAATTGGGCGAATATGAGACTAAAAGAAAGAAAAGCACCTATATAGCCGCAAGAATAAAGATAGCCATCGCCAGTCTCGACTTTCCTAAAAAGCGTTATGAAGCCCAGGCAACAGCTGAACCAAGAAGTATTACGAGAAACCATGTGGTTGTGATTCATGTTTATTCCGTCGGCCGGAGACATAAGTTAGGATAGTCAAACTCACCTGCATAAATATACAGTAGTTTGTATTTTAATAAGTCTACAGGCTACTTTCCGACGGAGTGCACGTGTATAGGCACTCTTACAATGCTTTGTCATTAGTGAAACTGGGAAGCGTTACAAGAGGCGTTAGTCATCTCTCATCCCATCTTACCACGGTCACTGTTTTTAATGTCTCCTCCCGCATTTATCCTGCTCATTATCCGTTTTTCCGCAGTTGGCGCTATTTTTTCATATACATATATATATATTACCCAAAAGAAGACTCGGTGATTACCGATTTAGTGATAGTACTAGTACAATTTCACCGTAAATTTATGTTACGGAATTCGGGTTATATAGGAAGTAATAAGACAACTTTTGCTGTTGACGTTTCGGGTTTATTTAATTAACCCTTCATCAGAACCTGAGATGTAAAATTACAGCAGTAAAATTACGCCTCATTGATTGCTGTAATTTTACATCTCAGGTTCTGATGACGTCAACAGCAAAAGTTGTCTTATTACTTCTATATAACCCGAATTCCGTAACATAAATTTACGGTGAAATTGTACATATATATATATATATTTCCTCACACATCATATTTGTCTTCTTATTACTCTAAACTTTTGCTAATTTGATGAAGTATATTATCTGAATTAAATTTTTAATATTGCTTGAAGCAATAGATGTAGACCGTTGAAGTTGAGAGTTTGTAGGAGTAGCACTTGTTTGAGTATATAGATGCAAGCACATTGACTGGTATTTCACCATTTAGCTGAGATAAATAAAATATCTTTAATCACAGTCTCTCCGAACGGAGGCTGGATGAGTTGTGAATATGTGCAAAATTGTCAGTTTTTGTTAGAAATTTATGCACACAATGTATAAATGAGCTTTACAAACCCGAGAAATTCCTGTGTAACTCTTCAACCTACCATATTCCACATATATTCTATAGCTCAATAATTCTCATATTTTTGTATTGTGAGGCAATTGGTCGTGTTTAGCAAGCACATCGGTAAGTCACCGGTAATATACAGATTAGTGAAGTAGTGAACTGAATACCTACACTACTCATCATTATTTACCGGTGACTTACCAATATGCTAACTAGACACCACCATTGTTTTTCTCAGAACTTGCATCCATAATCTCAATCTTTTTATTTTGCTGTACTATGCTTCAATTAAACCAAAGTATCAACTGCAGTGCCAAATGCTACGAAATGCCAGGTTTTCCTTCCTTGTGATAAGCTTCGGGTGAATCCATCTATCTATCACTTATACTTATGATCTCTTTGGAGATCATAAGTATAAGTGCCAGATTTCGATCTTGTGCATTTCTAGTTAAATATTCATGTTGGTTTATTCATTTGTTAGGAATGCTAGAATCACTATTGTTTTGTAAATCCACAGCCTTATTAATATCTGGAAGCATTCTGATGCAATTGAGGTAACGGACCATTTAAGGTCTCTTTCAATACTATCAGATATTAGAATTCCTGCTTCTATATTTTAATGTTACATTATTTTGAAGAGTCATCAAAAGCGTAGAAGATATTAATCTGTTTAACAACGGATTTCTTTGTGGTGTGACCTACAAATTGAAGGAGCGTAAATCCTGTTTCACATAATCCAGTAGTACACCTTTTTCTCTTCTTTACTTATTCGGTGATAAGTCAATAATTAAGAGATTTTATGTTATTAAAATTGACATTTATCGCGTTATAAACGCCTTATATTATTTATTAGTCTCGACATCATAAAAATATAGTAATCATTGGTTAATATCTCATAAACGGTATATTTTTTCAATGATTCGATTAGTCAAATCAGACATTACTGTAATTTAATTTATATCATCTAGAACACACTACTCAATAAAATGAGTTTCCCCAGTAACACAATGCTCAATTACTATTTTGATTAATCTGTAGGTGTGTTTCTTGCACTTGTGCTAGATGATCACCCCAGATCTACTTTAGTGGTCTCCTATTTGGTGATTTTCTAACAGTAGTCATCATATTTTTTGCTTATTTGCTATTTTATAAATTGCACAGGCTGATTTTGTTATAAAATGTACATTTAGCGCAGTTGTTGGTAATCTGTCAGCTTTCTAGTTGCCTTGTACACTAGTGCCAGTACTAGCTGCTGTACTAGTTTGTCAGTATTTTCAATAATTAGTTTTTATACTACCTCGAGACGCTCTTGTCACTATAAATATTCCTTCATGGTGTGATTTGTTTCCAATAGAAAATGGGTTGCCTTTGTCATAGCCTGTGTTTCTGTTTGTTATATGTCGGCGTATTGCCACAGGCAAGATGATTTCCTGAGCTTCACGGCGTTTGCCTTTCATACTTTGCAACCAGATCTGCTTGTAAAGTTAGATTCGTCTGATCCATATTTTAGCTGCTTTGGGACGCTGGAAAGTTTGACCACATCACCAGTTCAAGTCCGACCTCTTGTACTTTGTGCGGGTGTACAGCGTTACAACACACAGAACGTATAAATAGTAAGAGATACAACACATATCGGCTTTGTTATTTGGATGGGCTTAAAATATAAGTATTCGTCAAGTAATTCCAAAATATTGCGCATTCGACACCATCGTTAGTTTCTTTTCAAGCTGGTGAAAATAATTACATCTGGTGGGCAGTCTTCTTCGAGTAAATGATACCAGAGAAGTTTTAGATGGTTTTATCTTTAGTGCATCCTTTTAGCAATATGTCTCGATAAGCATTCTTTCTGAAATGGAGCTCTCTATTTTTTTGGTTCTTCTATGTTATTAGCGTAATCATTATGCATATAGCAACTTTAGCAAATTCTTTGCTTTGAAAAACATCTTCCAACTCGTTAACCACCACATATATGGCAAGCTCACATAATTTTCGTACTTGTTAAGCATATTAATTCTTGTAAATTGGTCTGCGAAATAACGCCCCCGTCTCTAATCTGCGTTTCTAACTATTTTTATGGATGGCTGGCTTGGAGGAGGTTATTATTAATACCATACAATTAAAATTCAAATTATTGACAATGCTAGGTTGAATTTTCATTTCTTTTAATGCGATGACGTCGTATTTTAGTTATAACTTGCAGAGTCCTACCCCTTCTACTAAAGTTTTCTGTTCAATTTTAACCAAAATTCTATTGGCCTAGTCTGAGCTTAGCCAGAAAGATTGTCTAATAAACGAACGAATACAGTGTTTGCATTATACCTGTATATTCTAATTGATCTCGTATAATGGAAAAAATGCTAAATCAAGTCGAAAGTATGAAATTATCATTTTTGGCATCATATGTATTTAAAATTATTGTAAATTTATGTTTGGAATTGAATTTTTGAATATAAAGTTGAACAAGATATCCTCTTTATTGCACGAATTTAGAGCGAAATTAAAACTTATCATTGTACCATACCACAATGGAAACGTTTCAGTGAACTTTCTACTTACAAATTCAAAACTTTCAAGAAGAAAGTTATATTCAAGTGAGATCGGATTTTCATTCTAAATTTTAATTAAAGCAGTAAATTCGATACATTGTTGATAGGATTTAGGCAAAAATAAACACAATGTCGACAAAATCTACTAAGATTGCAAACTTAAGATATCTGACTTCAACAGTGCTATTCGAAAAAGAGTATTTGATGTTATTTAGATTATTTCCTAAGGAAGTGTAGCGTAAAATAACATTCAAGATATCCAGACTACACTGAATACTACCGTTTTCGTTGTAATTGTATAGGTATAGAATTAATTTCGTTGGTCTCTTGAGGCTTGAACTAAGAAAGATCCTAAATGTACTCGAATAAAACTACCTATAGAATTTAATGGAATTCACAAATTCCTGCAGAAAATAAGTATAAAGTTTTTCATAAATTTGTGCATATTTTTAAACAGATATACATTTTTAAACAGATATGCCCGCGAGCTGTTGCAAAGATGCCATAATTGATGATAACGATGTAGTACCTACGAAGTGGTACCTGTAATAATTACTTTTTATTTTGACTTCTCTGTTACCAGTTGCTATAAATGCGATATCTACTAAGATGAATTTGAAACTTATATCACTATTTCAAAAATTTGATATTTTAAAACTATTTTTAAAGTACGTGCAACTATCGAACTACAACCAAAATCATAAGTATTAGATTAAAAAATAAGAATTTTTTTATAACTTCACGACTTTCGGATATCGTAAATGATCATTTCCTTTGCAGCTATTTCTAACGCATTATATCCATGTAGGGCAAATAAATTTATTTAAAAATCTCGAGAAGTCAAAAGTATAGGTAACTATTATTATTAACTAAGAATTTGTGGTAGTTATGTAGAAATGTACACATAGAAGTGTGTGCTATGTGGGACGTTCCAAAGTATTCCTTCTTAACAGCATTCAAACTGTTTAACATGATGTTGTCAATCACCGCTAGAGCGTCTTAAGGAAACTAAAATACGTAAATTTTGTATGACATGTCATCTATTTACATTTCTTTAATGCTCTCTAGCGGTGGATGAAACAATAATATTAAACAATTTGAATCACTAGCAATAGGTTCAGGAAAATCCATGATAGGCAATTTTCTTGAACACCAAACATTCCATGCACTGTTCTATTCAAAAATACAAAAGTTACGTATTTAATTTATTTAACGCCCTTTAGCGGTGACGGCCAAAATAATATTATACACTTTGAATCATTAAATATAGACCAAGGAAAATCCTGTATATATAATACACATATTACTCCTTTAGTTAATAATAAATCACTCAGCTTACTGTAATAGAAGTTATAATGGAAACTAAATTTTTAGGGCTTCATAAAGGTAGTAATATAGAGATAATTCAATTCTGTTTAATAATAATGTATTTATATTTATTTATATTTTTTAACATGTAGATAGTGTTCTTATTTATGGTTCTATATATGATTTAGTTGTATGAGTTTTAGGTTAGTTGTAAGGTAAAATAGAAAACAACTTACTAAAAGTGTTTTGACAGATTAACACCTATTAACTCAATTACATATTGAGAATAAAAATATTTCATTTATATTATAATTAGTATAAATAGTAGATAAATATAGTTTAAAATGATAAAAGCGATCTGGAGCTTTCGCCGATCGGTTACTGAAAATATAAAACCCTCATATCAGCACAAAGTTCGAAACAAAATTTCTCAAAGACTAGCCAGTTCCACATAATGAGGATGTTGCAGTAATTAAAATTACATCTTAAACATAAACAAACGCGTATTGGCAAATTACGTGTAAAACCAAATGTACCCGTATAGCAATATAAAAATTTAGTAATACCGTACCTAGTTTTCAAAACATTTTTCATCTGAAGATGATTCACTTAATACCAGCGCAGGTAACAACAGGTAACTTATTTAATTGGAACGTATTTAAATACTTCTTAGTATTACTAAAACCGAAACACATATACCTATTATATGAAGAAAAACGTAAGAAGAGATTAAAGATGTCTGTATGTCATGAGTATTTGTCAAGTTTATAGGTGTTTATGATTGGATCATCCACAAACACAACTTGATTAATTTATATCTGTTATTCTAAAATTAAAGTGTAGTATTCTGTTGAACATTAATTATTTATTTTATACACAAACATTCTTATTGTTGTTTTGAATGTATTTTACTATAAAAATTAATATAAGTACATTTTTTATGAAGTTTTGCTTATCTCTTATTCCCTATCATTAATTACAACTTAAATTTATTCTACTTCACATCTTCTACATTACAACTTTATCGTCATCTTCTCTTTGAAAGGTAAATGACAAATAATATCAAAATTTAAAGACATGCCTGTTAAAAATATTTATAACCAAATTAATCATTGATATATTGAGCCATGAATGAACACTAACTTAATGTTAAAAAATTGTTAATATAAATAAAGTAATTTTCACTAAACAGAATTAAACAATTAAACAATTTACTTTCTATTATGACCTCTATTGTATTATAACTTCACCAAATATTTTATGAGTTTGCAACATTAATACTCAGGTACACTAAAGTGTAGGTAAAAAAAATGATAATGTATTCTTTCGCGAACGCTTCATTACTGCTTCTTATAACAAAAGGCACCTGATAGCTTTTCACCTGGTGAAGATACATATATTACTATTTTGTATCGGAGGACAACAATTTATAACAAAAGGCTCCTGATAGCTTTTCACCTAGTGAAGATACATATATTACTATTTTGTATCGGAGGACAACAATCTTTTTTTGGTACCTATGTATATTTGCAAAAATGCTATTCCTGTTAATAGTAGGTTGAATGATTACAATTCAATAAAGGAGTCATATATTTATTAATTTTTAGTAAAACGGACAACTCGGAAAATATCCGTGATATAGAACAACCGTCCTAAATTCTAATTTTTAATTTATATAATATGTCTACGTATATATGCGTTTATATAATACAATGTTATTGTAGAAGTGACAAACTACGGTCCCACCCAGCAGGTACTAAGCTGCCCTGCGGCTCTTTGGAATAAAGTATTGAGCGCAGGGTATTTCTCTATCTATACGTGTCCGGATACCTTTGCACCTCACTGTACGTGTCTTTTTGCCGTTTTGGACAATGTTGTAGATGTAAAATAAAATTACAACATTTATATGGTGAATCAAAATTTGTTTAGTATTCATAAGGAGAAACTGCTGACAATCGAGTAATTCAAAATAACTGGAGATAATAATGTGGGAACCAGTAATTTAATTGGGATCACTACGGCACCTCGAATAGACTCGCCGCCAATTAATCAACTGTTCCAATTAAGGAACGTATATCGAGATGACTTGCTTGTAAGACCTTTCAAAATCAGCAACCAATCGATCTTTCTCTTTTCGCCGGGAAACTTCCTAACAAAACTTAATTTCCGACACATCGACGAACATTTCTATATTAGGTATAAAACTTTATTGTGGTTGCTGTTATAAATAAAGAAAAACAATTTCGTTTATATGCACGGAAGCCATATCGTTAATGGAAAAAACCGATGAAGGTAAATTAATTACAATGTATCTTTCTATTTTGTGTGTGTTATACTCCACATTGATATGTCATTTATATTCAATATCATAATATTAGAGTAGTACAATTCATAGGTACTTACCTACATGTATAATTAACAAGGTTTAGCTTAAGTATAATTTAAGATATTTTTTCCTAAAAGTGTCTGAACACGTGTAATATTCTTATATAATGAGCATATTTTGCCAAAAGATTCTTCGACAATAATAATTGTTAAATTTCTGATGTGGACATCTTTTCAAATGAATACTTGTATTTTTTTTGTCCTTTATTGACTATGGTGAGTATCAAAACACCGACTAAGCGCTAGAGTTTACTCAACGTTGATATCAGGGCAAAAGCGAATTAAATTTTGTTTTGGAGAATGGCGTTTTCGAAACTAATTGAAAACAAAATTAGAAAAATTAGTAGAAATAAATAAAAAAATATATAAAAAATTAACTAACGTGCAAAACATTATTCATTTAAAATTAATAGATCTTCAAAACATTGTCCATTTATAAATCGACAGTGTAAAAGCCGATTAATTTTACATTCTTTTCTGTACATGCATGTATAACATCAGTCGTTTTTAATTAATGCTTTATTTTTTTATTGATTTTAATACGTCTTATTTATTTTTAGGAAACGTCTTCTTCTAAAACTAAAATTCGTGTTGTTCGTGTTCTAACTCCACTTCCAGTACCTACTTGTGAATTTTAAACACTAACTTTATCGCAGACATTTTCTATTGCAGCATCTTAGTTTTTGTGTAAGTAATTATCTAATAGATAATGGAATACTCTGTCAAATAGAAGAAAAATAGTAGAGGTGACCATTAATAAAGCCTCGACGACATCACAAATTCAACAAGTATTATTGTTGAAAATGGCATCTATTTTACGACCTTATTATATAGTGTTCAGAAAATACACAACTACAACATACACACATACTATAAAATATGTTAAAAATATTTAAAATATGGGGTAGAACTTTAAATGGGCCTCTATGGCGAAATTGGTCGATTGCTTGCTAAAAAGTATGTTACTCTGTCATGGGGTAACACAGTCCCATAGGCAAGAGTTTTTGATTTTCGAAGAAGGACAATTCGCATCGTGGATGGTCTTCATTGCAAGGATGAAGGCAGAAAGTCTTTTATTAAGTTAAAAATGCTAATTTAGCTGTTGTATATGCGGGCTAATATAGATTTTCAGACACACTCTGATAATCATGGTTATGATACACGTAATGGAACTGAACTGATAACTAAATTTTGCAGTCTAACAAAAAGTCACAGAAATGCGGAGTGTTTAGCTATTACATGTAATAATAAATTACCCGCACATGTTAAGTCATTAACCGTGAAATATTTCATATAGTTGACTTGTGTGAGTGTAAAGATTGGTTGATTGATATCTCAAAGGAGTTCTTCCGCTTCTTTGCTCCTCTCCCTACTTTGACTTAGTGACCCAGAATGACTAACTACAGGACTAAATTATTGACTTTGATTTTCTTGGACCTTAGAACTGCCTGTCCTAGATGTTAAAACCTTTTAAAATTATTATTTTGCAGTTTTAAACTATCTGCTCAGCAGCCGCAATTCCAAATCTATCACATTTTTTGACATGATATATTATAGGGTAATGATCAGTCAGAAGGTGCGTAAATATTCTGAACTTTTTGTTACTCTTATACTAAGATACTTCTTCACCCTGTATAGTTTCAATGGATGTTGCAAGTTCGCTAAGTTCTGTGAAATAGGTAAGGTAGCGATTCCAATATTTTTTCTCACGGCAAAGATCTTCTGAAAATCGAAAAAAAAAACTTGTCTGTCGTGATTAAGAAACAGTAAAAAAAAATTGTTATTAAAATTTATTTGCCAGATTGTATAATAGCTCATTACAAAGATCTCAAACATAATCGTAAAACAACTACTGGTAGACATTTATAAAACTAAAGTGTTAGCTTAACTGACACGAAATGAATACAAAATTAATGTAATAAAAGGGAACATTCATTAGAGTAAGCTGAAAATAAAATGGAATTATATTTAATGTCAATGAATAGCAACTGGTTCTTAGCTAACATGTTACCTATGCCTGTTTCGAGAAACAAAGACATTTTAAGTCATTCAATGTTTGAAAGTTTGGGTTTCACATTACGTTTTACATGTAACCTGTTACTGTATTTATAATTCAGGTAAGTAATGTTGAAAATACTTTTTCCCATATACAAAAGGGTAAAAAATAGCATCTTCACCTTTATAGTGAGCTAAAAGTTAAACTGATTTAATTTTCCGATAAATGTTGCCGCGAGAACTGAAATATTCGTACTTATTCCTTTACAGATGTTAGATCAAACAGTTGAACTTCTTTAGAATGGATTCTTTTCTATCATGCACATTAAATATTGTGATATTTGGAGTTTCTACAGACAGATTGAAATCATTTCATTTAGAAAATAATTTCAACTAAGTATTTTGAATTTCAGACTTCAATTTCAACAAACGGGCCACAACTTTGCTACGGGAAAGCCATCTAATTTTCGTATGAAGTGCTAAAGAAAAATTAATTCTTCTAAAGTTTTCACAGAGCACATGGAATAGACGACGAGTTGCAGTACGCTTGATATTAGGTTTGTTCGATTTGGCTTCGGCAGTAAACAATTTAACGCACGCTCAGGCGCACTTGCAACGTTGCTGTTCGGTTTGATTCGCGTTAATTTTATGCGGCGAGAAAGCTGTTCGATTAGAAATATCAAGTTTTGCAGTTTGACGCTAATACAATCTAGCGTCAAGAATTTTTAATCCACTCCATGAGCAGATTTTCGCTGTAAGAAAAGAGATAGGTAGCTCGGAAAAAGAGTAGGATATATAATCCTTTCACTAACCTTACATTTTCAAATATATTGGTCCGTTGTTGTGTACCGTATACCGTACCAAGTTAATTAACACCGTTTCTATTCAGTTAGGGCTGGTTAGGGAAATTTATCTGTATATGATGTGTCTGACGACTGTTATGACTTGCATGAATGACGCGAATGAAGAACAAAATGGAAATGGTAATTATATAAATATAATAATAATAATATAAATAATATAAAAATATAATATAAATATTATAATAATACAAATAATCTAGATGGAAAATTCTATACTGTATATTTATCTACCTGGTATGTGGATAAATATATGTATGATATGTATTAATTTTTATGTATACGTCACTCTCCTCCAATCTTGTATTCAAAAATAAACTAGCTGGTTACTGTTCATGCAATAACGCAAATCAAACGATCTCTAAAACATGTTGGAGTCCACTGCAGCAGCGTTAAAACGTCGCGTTTACTCTGCAACTAGTATTTAAAAACTAAACGCAGCTTCAAAATATTTGTTGCTTGCTGTAAGACGCAAATGTCCAAATCGAACAAACCTATTATAAAATATACAGTTTATACAGGTAATACAGTTTTAACCACTAGCTAACTCTGCAGGAATGCACTTACATGACTTTCTCGTATTTCCTGTTATATATGATATGTTATGTTATGATATGCTGTCATTAATTTTGAACCATCTGTACATACACCCAAACAAGAAAGCTAATTTATTCAATTTTTTTCCCAAAATAACCATTGATCAGAAGTTGTCCAAACACCATATTTTCTGAAATTGAATCACAGTAGTAAGTAGTACATACATATATCATTGGTTTGCTTGTTCAGTTGAATTTTTCTTTCTAAAAATCTACTTTTCGCATCATTTGCCAAATCATTAATTCTCTGCGACACTGTATTGGTTGATAAGGAAAATAAGTCAATTTTCTTCGTCGCCTTTTTTGCAAGCATACACTATGTCATCTCTTTCGCACACAGTTCAATAAAATTTTCTGTCTGTGTATGTGCTTGTTCAGATCTTGCAACTCTACAACATATTCAAAACGATGTCTCAAGAGCCATTTCAGTATTTTCGTTTGAGAATGACAAAATTATTATTATTATTATATTACTTACCAATTTGCTTTTGAAATACTTCAAAATTTATATTTCTGCATCGAATGCTTTGTTTCAAGGTATCCACAAAGACATGATGGATTTAAACTGCTGTTGGCGAGAATTTCATTAAAGATTATACAAAGCGTTTTAGGTTTTGTCTCTTACCGGAAACATAAATACCCTTTTGTAAATGGTTGCATGCGTTATACTTATTCGTTCGGGAAAGTCTTAGTTCTCTGAAATTTCAGTTCCTCGCATTGTCAGCGCGAAAGCGTTTCGTCGCGTTACAGATGGTTGTTCCGCATTGTTGCCCTATTTTTATTTTTTTATTCTTGACGGTACAATGACTATATATGTATATGTATATGTTTTGGAACCATTCCCAGGTAGCACACAACGTTGGTGTAACGTTGGCTGATTGTCCGAGTTACATTGGGCACGCGTTGGGCAACAATGTTGGCAGTATGTGAAAGTGTGAACATTTTACAACGTTGGTTTTATATCTTTAGGCGACATTGGCGTAGGATAAACTTTCAATACCTACCCATTCTGTTGGTGAAACGTCGGCACCTGACGTTGGCGTCTTATCGAAAGGATACATAGGAGTAACTACGGGAAGTGATATTGGGTATTAATCTTGTATGTGATATCTATACGATAAAACATACAAGATGCAAAACATATATGATGGTACATAGGTACACTGATCCGATGTTAATTAGTTTGCTGAATAAATTACAGCGATATTATACAAACTCAAAATTCGAGTTAATTATCTGTATATAATATATTTTCATATGAAATAAACGTGATTTAAGATATAAACTACCAAATTACAATAATTAGATCATAGATAATTTAATAGAAAACTTCTGTTTGAATTTTACATATCTATGTATGCAAGATGTTGATAATAGTTAAGAACATATACAAGTCATAATTTGAAAACTGTTATAAAATCAACGCTTATGATGAAATACTCAGCGTTCAAGACAAACATGCTCATAATTGTGTAACATAGTATATCTCGATATGATCTGCCTGTAATTAGGACATATATCGTAGATGTTTTATTTCATGTGACAATATATAAGGAAAACTTACTACAAATTTTATGTTTTTTTATGTTTATGTTGTTAACAATAGTTAACATCGAATCATATATCCATATAACACCATACATGATCTGCACATACAATAAATAAAGAAAGTAATTACGATATTTTATTTATTAGTGAAACTAAAATTCAAGATAAATAAAAAATAAGATGTGATATATCTTATTACAGAACAAAATTTATTATCTCTTTACATGTTATGGTATATAATAACTGAAATATCTTATTGAACTAAAAATATTAAAACATTATAAAACACTGACCTAATCGCGGAGATGTTCACAGCTCAGCTGATTCCTAATTTTTATCAGCAGCAGTAGTCAAAGATGTACGATCAACAATAGCCTTTTCCAAATTACGCTCAGCTTTACCTTCATCTCGAACTGTGAACAAATAAAAAAATATTAACATATGTATGTATCTATCTTTAGTTTACGTAAAGTATTAGAAGTATACACCATGTCCAAAGTTATGGTAACGTGTTTACCATTGCAAACTTATTATTAAAGCTATGAAGTTGGTTAAATTAACAGCATATTACATTTTACGAGAGAAGAGTAAATAAATGGCACTCGCACAGCAATAATTATTAAGGATGAATCTATAATCACAAAGAATGATTCATTTGGCAGAAGTACATAACTAGGAAAACCTGTATGTGATTATTTATTCTACAATATTTGATCATTGCCCACTTGCACATTTGCACAATTATCACTTTTTACTTGCTTATTTTTAATTTCACAGTAGTAAGTAATAAATATTTTGTTCAAACTATTGGTTTCTTTAAAAATATACAGTATTCCATTAAAAAAGACAATGTGAACGCTTTTTTCTGTTTTTCTATCATTCAGAGTAAAAAGTATTACTAACTTGTTAAGTAATCAACTTCATAGCTTGTGAACATTTTACTTTGGACACTTTGTATATTTCATTCCATTACAGATCTTGAAATGAAGTTGTGGGGTTTGCTATGTATATATATGGCTATTTACAGTGTGATTACGTACCATTTTTGGAAATTTTCAGATTTTTGATTTAAGAATTTTGACTACGGTTATTCTTTAACTTTCGCCTCATAACTAGCCCTTTTCATTTAAATATCGCAGACAAATTTTGAGACAGCTTCTAAATATTATGTTTAATATAAAATTTTAATTAAATAGAAAATAACGTACAAAAATTAAATCTTACCTATAATCGCTTGGAAGATGTTTGTTTTATCAAAGGCTTGCTTCGATAATTTTTATCTGGAATTTTATAGCTTTTAAGTCTCTCAATATTATCTTTAGTCTTCAATACAACCAGCACGGTTCAACTTATTCAACTCAGCTAACACGAGTATACCTGTAAATACCAATGCATAAATAAAAAACAGACATTACGTATATACTGTAAAAAAAACTTTTAAACTTCATGCGTAATTATAGAAGAATTTATTATTAAAGCTCTAGTATAAGTTTGTGAAAAATTAAAAAAGGCAATTATAGCTTACGATCAGTTGTCACAAATGATTATGTGTAATTAGGATATCATACGCAACTCTGGCCTAACATCGGAAATAGAAGATGAAGCACCTGTAAATATAGTTTGTAAGAAAGAAACCATGGCAATTATCAACATACTTACAATCAGCAGTAAGGATGGCTGGCATTAGTATACAAGATACAAATAAGTGTTCCGTTGTCGGAATCTGACATATCTTTCAGGTTACTGGTATATCCAATGCTTTCTTAGTCACCAGGTTGTGGTAGCTCACAACTTTCAATCACGGCATATATGAAAAATACATTATCAGTACATATTATATTACCTATGTCTATGTAAAGTACTTACCCGTCCATTGTTCTTATAACATCTTTCACAATAGGGGCTATTTTAAATATTGTATAATGTAGACGGTAACTCTTAACTATATAACTCTCTCTCATGACTAACAGCTGGGCTAATAAAACCACAATAAAACGAATAAAATCGAATCAACAACACAAGCTTGCATATGGCGGTGCACCTACACTCACTGTATTTCGATCAAAATGTCGATTGCGGATCGATGCGCATGCGCATTACATTTGAAATATAGCTCACAATGTATGGGTGAATAATATTTTGTAAGTTCATGATTTTTTGAGATAAAAATGAATATAAAACAAATAGTGCCTTTTAAAAAGGAAAAAAAAACGTCACATGGTAAGATTTGAACGGGGCACCTCGTGAATGTTACGTAAGAACTCTAACCATTAAGTCACGGGATCAGCTTTGACTCCGCCCTCGCTTCGATTGTCGTCTGAAAACTTTTATGCGACATTCAGCCAACAAAACGATCAAAAGCCAACGAACATGGAACGTTGCAATGATAAGTTGAACCAACGTATTTTGCCGATATTTAACTAATGTTGGATATTTATCGTTTGTAGACTGTGACTTTGCGCCAACTATGTTACGTTGGCCCGAGCTATCGCCGACACTTAGCCAACGGACTGTGCTACCTGGGTTATTTTCTTTTTTTTTTTAATTTTTTAGTTACATGCATTATCTTTAGATTTATCTGTTATAATTTAATTCATTTCATGTATGTATTTTGACTTATTCCTTTATCGTTGTACGATACTTTGAATTAATAAATATTATTATTATTATTATTATTATTATATCTAAGCTCAATATTTCGTTATCTTTCTATCTGTAACGTTAGAACTAATACGGCAGATAGGGCGTATTGGTTTTACCGTTACAACATAGTTTAGGGGAACCTCCGTTATAAGCTTCCCCAACTTCCAGTGGTATGGGAATGACTTGTTCGGAATCGCAAAGTTAAGGTATACTATGTATATATGTATTTGTTTAGAATGGTATAGCTTAATACGATAGATGATCGTTTAATATAACTTTCTATTTATACTGTCGTAGTAGATAATTCGTTTGTGTTTTACTATGTTTTACAATTCGGGAACTACTACGTTAGGCGATAGAACCACTATTCACAATTATTATGGGATCATATTTCATTTTTATGAATGTAAAATTGCAAAACTTTAGTTTAATTACAATTAAAACTCAAACTATTGTAATTTTTATCACTACTGTCCGCGCTCAAACTTTGAACATTACATAGGACGTAATTAACATTAATAGTTTACATTAATTACCCAGGATTTAAAGTTTGATCGACTGTACCGTAGTAGTTATCAACAAGTTCGAAGATTTAAACTTCTCTATCTATGATAGGTATTAATATTCGACCGAAGTTAATTTGTCGATAAAATATACTATCTACTAAAAGGCATTAGTGCGAGATGAAAGTTTCAGGAAATATATTTTCTTTCGGAAGTAATTTAATTTGAAAACTGATTTCATAGAATGATCGAATTTTACACGGAAAGTAGCGAAAATGCGGTCAAAAACAAAATACGAACAACCTTTTTAGATTAAAAAATTAGCTAAAACTGTTTCAATGCTTTTATGGTGTATATAAAGTGTACAGATACGATTTATGAAAACTGCGAAAAGAAGTAATAATAATAATAGTAGTAATAGAATAAACGCACTTACGGCAGTAATTCTAATGCGCAAATAACAAAATGTAATGCAGATATAGTCGGTTCAATTTTATTTTAACCTGACTGAATAGTAAATAATTATTTTTTATTGAACCTCTCACAGTGAGGCAATAATGAACCATAAGCATATTTGCGATGTGAGCTGCAATAGCTAGGGTAGTATTAAAAAAATATATACAGGTGGGGAACGCAATTAGTATTATTATTGTATACAGTAGGTGTTCAATGAATTAGAAACTCTTATGATTTTCAGAAAATATTGCAATAAAACTCTTTGTACGTATATTATGTAAGTATTTTATTCTATACAAAACAAGTTGTAAATTGAAAATACAAGTAGTCTAAATCAATATTTGGTACTACCGCCTTTGACTGACTTTCAGTACTTCTGTAATACTTTGTGGCATAATACAGGTTTTAATTGTATCCTTAATAAGTGGATCATTTTCCCAAATTTATTCAATTCTCTGTTTTAATACTACTATACTTGGATTATAACTATACTATATTTGGATTATAAAATGTTTTTATTTTCGATTTTAATACGGCCCGACAGCTTTCTATTGGGTTTAAATCCGTGGAGTTCCCAGACCAAGGAAGCAATGCCGTACCTTGCTCTTTTAAAAACTTTTTTACAGTTTTGGCTATATGGCATGGAACACCGTCGTGCATAAATGTGTACGACTTGTCTTCTGTCCATATACCTTGCAAATATGGCAAAAAAAGCTTCCCTCAGCACCTCCAATTATTGAGTTTGGTTCATGGTTCCAGAAACAAAATACAGGGGACCAGAACCATGTTCGGAAATGCAACTCCATATCATCACTGCTGGTGGATGTTTAACAGTTTTAACAAGGCATTCGTCCTTGTACCTTTCAGAGGATCTTTTCCTCACATACAAAGCGCCATCCGTTACGGATTCTATACGACATTCGTCACTGAAGATCTCCTAATAAAGAACACAAAAATCAGAAATAACTAAACATCACACTGTTTACCGAAAAAAAATTTTGTAAAAACAAAAGAAAATACTAATTCTTTTCCAGTTATCCACAGTAAAATTCTGATGCTGTTTAGCCCATTGCAATCTCGCTTTCTTCATCCTAGCAGTTAGTTTGGGCTTCTTAACCGGACGTCTACATTTTAAGCCGCCTTCGTAGAGTCTACGACGCAGTGTCATGTGTGATATTTTTATGCTATCTTGTCACAGGTTCCGAAGTATCGTTCGTGCTGATGCCCTACGGTTTAGTAAAGCCGTCGATATTATTTTTCTGTCCGTTCGAGAAGTGGTTATTCTCTTTTTGCGACAGCCTTCTATTTGATGTGGTAGATGGTAAGTTCTGTGCTGGCCGTTTCGAAATTCGCGACATAGTAGCAAATTAAACTTTCACATTTTTCGTTATTTCTCGCTGGGTTAGTTTGTTTTCAATCAGTAATGAAGCAATAATGTCTTTCTTTTCATTACTGATGTCTTTTTTACGGCCCATGCCGACAAATAACAAAACACAAACATAATATCACTAAATATATACAAAAGTACAAACATGTAGCAAATAAAAAGGAAAATCTAATTCAAGCACATGAATTTGACGTTAACCACACGCCGTAAAAAGAAACGTTTGAAAGTTCAATCCTGACACACAGACACGTGTTTCGAACTTATTAGTTCTCATCAGTGCGTGATACAAGAATATGAACCAACAAACGTATTCCCCGGACCCGTTATATCCTGAAATTACTCGAAAGAAAATCAGAAGATAAACTCCATGACCTCTATCGGGCGATAACTGGACACCAACAAGGGCAGATCTCTAGACGTTCTCCGAACGACGTGTGGTTAACGTCAAATTCATGTGCTTGAATTAGGTTTTCCTTTTTCTTTGCTATATGTTTGTATTTTAACCGTTCACCTATAGAGTGACTTGCACGTCTTTACATATTTGTGTTTTGTTTATATACAAAAGTGTCTTAATGTCTGTTTATACCACACTAAATTACTAAAATCTATATATTTACACTATACACAAAAATACAATAATTTATTTACACTAATTTTGCAAAAAAACCACTTCAGCAACTGTTCTCGACAACGCAATTGACGGTATCTGAGACAATATTGCGATTTTCGGATTTCTACCTGCTAGCGAAGGGTATTAAAAGGAACTATTACGATGAAAAGTGGTATTCATAAAGTAAACAATAAAGTATATTTACCGAAAATTCCGGGAATAGATATTCACAACGAAAGTAAGTTTTGAAGTACTTTCCTAGAAGTTTCTAATTAACTGAACACCTACTGTATGTGTATATATTTTTAAAACTACGATACAAGCAATGGCATTATGACCACTCGAAATATAGAGGTGGCGAATGTAATTAGTATAATTAATAATATAATTACAAAGTGTTTATGGTTATGCGGTTTTCTTTGA